>KZ819197.1:443790-590161 GCA_003144125.1 Testicularia cyperi
TCACCTATGTTCTGGTATCCTGAGCCACCGCTGAATCACAGGGCAACATGAATAACAATCTATCCATTGTACCATTGACGCATTGTGTTACTGTCTGTAAAACATCCTGGCATGAGCTGCCCTTGTACAGACTTGATCAGTGCGTCCCAATCCCCTTTGAGAAAGACATTTCACGCCCTGGGTGGCTAAGGTAATGCACGGCCCAGAGGTGACCTGCCTTTAGACTAGTAGTGCGCAGTGCAACTGGAGGCTAAGGTAATGCCGGGCCAGCTGCATTTGTGCACTTTATGTGTCTAAAAGGCAGAGAGAGGGACGCACAGTCACAAGCAAGCTCAGATGGATGGTGGTGGTGAGAAGGAAAAATCAGAAGTTGAAAATTCTGGAATCTACGGGATTCTGACAAGTACGGGAAGTACGTTACTGAACTGAACTGTATGTACTGTACTCGACTGGATGTCACGTCCTCGAACTTGGGCCGCCCAGCCGTGCAAACCCTGGCTGGGGACTCCTCTGCCGTTTTGCCGCTGCGAGCATCAGCAATCCGGCAAAGTCGAAACCGAGTGCAGCACACTTGCAACTACGGTACCGTGCGGCGAATCCTGTGACTTGCTCACCCTTGCCGACTGCGTTTCGAGACTGCGTCGACCAATTCACGACTGCTCTACTGTACTGGCTGGCTTGCTTGCCCTTGAGGGTGTTGCCCCAGTCCAAGAGCCATCACCTGCCTATGGCTCGATTGCCAATGCCCTGATGCGGTCCCAAAAAGCCGACGAACGCGCCTGTACAGTACAGTACAGTCCTCTCACCCTTCGCGCCGCCCATCTCCACTCTTTGTGAAATGGCTGGGCGCAGCACCTCTCCCAGCATGGCTGCAGCTGCTCGTGGTAGATTTCTTCCCCCCCCTCCCTTGATCGTTGAATCGTTGAATTGTACCATTGGGCGTTCTGGTCGAGACACGGCTAGCCGCCCGCCAACGGGGCTTGGCCCTCATTGGCTTGAGCAGCCTACCTTTTAACCGTTCAATGCTGTCGCAATGTGTGCTCCCCCATTCAGGTTTCGTACGCGGTGTGATTTTACTCGCCATATGCTGTCCTGTCAGTTCGCCAGTCAGGCCGCTCGCGCATCGCACAGCACCACCTTCGCGCGAGACACCTCTAGGACGTCGCGCCTGCCCCCCTCTCCCGCCCCCCGTGTGCATCTGACGACGGTCATGAATGTGTCGTTCTCAAAGCTATTATTCTGGATCTCTCGAGTCTCGGCTTCCATTGACGCCTGCCTGGCCCGCGCGCCCAGTCCTGTACTCTACCGTACTGTACTCTTCTGCAGCTTCCAGCCCGAGCAGCGTACGTACAAGTACAGTGCAGTACAGTGCAGTACAGTACAGTACTTGTCTCCGATCTACGTTTACGTGCTGCTGCTGTCACGACGCACTGCGTCGCCCTACACTTGTCGGTCTGCCTGACTGCGATCCCTGCTCCGCTCCCATCCGCGCCTGCCATAAAAACTCGCTAAGCTCTAGCATCGCTGCTTTCCACCGCTCCCTTCGCAATTCGCCGCCTCGATCCATCCCAGCAAGCTTCATTGTCGTGTGGACCGCACTCAAGCTCTTTCGTCGACATCTCACGGACCCGCAGTCTTGTTCCTACCCTCGCAACATCGTCGACCCTGGTGGCGACTCTGTCCGTCTGAATCGTTCGTGTCGTCTTCGCCCTATCTCCCCGCGTCACAATCGACTTGGCCGTTCAGTAACTGCAATCTGTCGCGCTTTCCTGCGCTCGTCGTGGCGAAGTCGAATCGGTCTCCCGTCTTCCATTTGCGCGGGAGCTTGCCGAGTCTCACTGCGCATCGCGCCCTGCAGTCGGCAGATCGCCTCTAGGATGTCGCAGCATACGATTTGATCGCACCAAGTCTTTCTGCACATTCTCCACAGAGCCAGAACTCTACCCATCCCGCCCGCATCTCCCGTGGAGCTCGCACGCAACGGTTGTAGACATCCATCTTCGCCTATCCGCTCCTACTCACGCATCAGCCAGTTTCCATGCATCCGCCTCGCCGTAGACCGCCTCTCTTCCGCCTTCATACCACCCTAAATATCGGCCTTGTCATCCACGAATAAGGCCCCATCGCATCGGATCTGATCAGCAGCATTCGACTGCCTCCGCGGCTCGGTCGCCGACGTGGTGGTCGTCATGGAGGACCTATCCGCCGACGATGACATCCTCTCGGATATTCTGCTCGATAATCTCGAGTTCGAGCCGGCCATCTCCACTCACAAGATGAACCCGAACTATCGCGGTCAGCGATTCGATCGCAACACGGTCAGCCTCATCGTTCGCAAGCGTGTCGTGGTTGAACGCGACATTACTGCCGCTATCGATGACCTCAGCAAGCTTGGTGTCGTTCACAAGTATCTGGCCAACAAGACGCAGAGACAAGTTGGCAGCTTCCAGGCTCACGCCCGCCGCTATCTCGAGAGTTACCTTCCCGACAGCGGCGTCGAGTATGCCCTCACGACTCGATATAAGCGGGTGATGATGGAGAGGCTCGCCAAGTCCAGACCCTCAGATCCGCTTGATCCGCATGCCGGCCCCAGCTCGGTCGCTTCGCCTGCAAAGGATGCGCCACAAGAGGAAAGATCGGGTGGCCGCAATAAGATCAAGGGGCGATCCTCTCTGGACCGTGCGGCGACGAGCATCGGCGCGGCTCCTGCCGCATCGCAAAAGGCTGACTTGTGCGTGCTCGCGATGCGCACCTTCAAGCCCGGCGATTTGATCAACTATTGCAAGGGCGGACTCAAAGATCTCACAAAGAGCGAGGACGACGCGCTGCGGGAGGAGGCAACCACGTCCAAGGAGAAGCGCAAGGAGGCCGAATACAAGGGCGTTCTGGGACCAGGACGCGACTTTTCGGTTATTCGCTCTGCTCGCAAGGGCTGTAGCCAGCTGCTCCTTGGACCGGCCCGTTTTGTCAATCACGACTGCAACCCCAACACGCAGTTCTACCCCACAGGGTCGACAATGGTCTTCAAGGTCATCCGGCCCATCCATCGCAATGAGGAGATCACCACATTCTATGGCGAAAACTACTTTGAGTGGGGCAACTCAGAATGCATGTGCGCCACCTGCGAGGCACGTGGCACAGGAGTCTTTGCGGATCCAACATCGTCCGCCTCTGCGTCGGCGTCTGCAGTAGCTGTCCAGGGCGGACCCGGGGAAACCAACGGGTTCGAGATTAAGCTCGAGGACGCCGCTGCGGCCGCCGTGGCCTCTGCATCCGAACCATCGACGTCGGGTTCAGCTGATCCCAATGGTCGCCGCCAATCGAGACGTTCCAGCCGACCATCGGGTACAGCTTCGGCGCTGCCTTCGCCCTCACCGACACCTTCCGTCACCCCTTCACTGTGCGGCGCAGCCGTGGACGATGCAGCCGTCAAGGATAAAAAGTCAAAACGAGAGTACCTAGCCGACCTCAAGCTGGCCGAACATGGCCCCTCGGATGATCGTTCCGATCCGTGGGCCGAAGGAGCAGGACCACGCTGCCGCTGCTTGACATGCGGCGCCACCTTTTGGGCACCCGAAAAATGGTGGACACCGGACGAATGTCCGCGCTGCGAGCGCCATTACAAAATCTTCAAGGCAGATTGGCCAGGAAGGATCCCAACCGAAGGAGCTCTGGCTCGCAAAGCCGGTCTCAAGGGCAAGTCGAGTGCCGAACTCATATCGGAGCATATCTCGTCGGCCTCGCCCGCTCGCTCCGGAAAGGAACGCTCCGCAACGCCCAACGAAACCAAACCTGCTGCGAAAGGGTCCCCGATCGCAACGATCAGCTCGACTTCGAGCACGCCACAGCAGAAGCGCAAAACAGCGCGCCTACCAAAAGCGGCTGTGGCAGCCAGTCCAAAAAATGGCACCAACACTCTTGTGGCTTCGGCCTCTGCCTCGTCAAGGTTATTGACGGGAGCTGCTGCTGGATCGCCGTCCGCGGACCGTGCGCGAGCAAAGCACCCGAAAGTCAAAGGCGAACCTGGTATCGTCCAGGATATCCAGGATGAGGATGCCGTGATGCGTTCCTTGACATCCAGCAATGTCACTGCGGCTGGTAGCAATGCGCCCAGAGCTCTGAAGGCTGCTGTGTCGGCTCCAGCAGATGCCTTCGGCCTCGATTCGGATGGATCTGAGCTGACACCCGAACCAGATTCGGATCGCGAAGAAATGCTCGTGGACGAAAGCGACGATGACCACGGCCCCAAGCTTTCGGCTCCGACTTCGCGCCCGGCCGACCAGGACAACTCTTCGTCCGGCTCCAGTCCTGGCCCAACTGGTCCAAAGATGTTGGGCAAGAACGCGAAAACAGATGTACTGGCACAATATTGGGGTGCTGTTGGAGGCGATCGTCGGTCTCGTAGGAAACCTTCGTCCGGATCCGGTCCCACCCTACTTGCTCAGAAGCGCCTTTCGGTGGATGCATCAGCGAACACTAAATCGCCTCGAGAGCGTCGAACCAGCTTTCGAGATACCGCTTCGACCGACTCGGCACCTCTGCAAAAGCACAAGCGGCGCTTAATAGCTGCATCTGCGTCTGACGCAGAAGACGAAGACGTTCCCGCCACAACGTCGGAGGTTCTTTCTCGGCCGCGTCAGCCCACGCCAAGGCATCGCAAGACGTCCAGCATGAGCGACCTGGCTGTGTCGGTCGATCCAATGACGGAAATCAAGCAGGAGGCAACCGCGTCACCAAAACTTGTCACCAGCCAGCTGCGCCCAGACTCCGGCCTGGAAGAGGCGGCGGATGCCAGCCTTGGTGTGCGTGGATCCGCCGGCAGCCTGCCTGGCCTTGCCACAAAGGGCGTCGAGCGCACATCGGAGTCGAACCTGGCCCTCTTCTGGTCTGCAGGAGTGGAGGGAACCCGTCAGCGCCGTCAGGCGCAGCGCGAGCCGCAGACGCTGCTCACGCCGACAGTTCCTATCAAGCGTCCTCGACAGGGCTCTGAATCGTCGCGGAGTCGCACACCGGAGCTCAATAAACGGCCACGCAGCCGCGCATCCCAAACGCACGCCGCTGACGATGAGGGAAGCGGGCGGGAACGGAGTGGCAGGTCGCGGTCCGTTGCAATGTCGGAGGAGGCAGAGGGCATTTCCAGGGACGCCAGCCGAAACGGTAGCGATATGGACGAGGATCTCGACGATGACGATATCGACGAGGGCACGGATGAAAAGCCTCCAGTACAGCCTTACATGTTCTCGGCGATCACCAAAGTCTTGCAATCTGCGCACCATGGCGACGCTGCCCACGTCATCACCGAAGGCAAGGGTCCGCTGTTGCCGTCGGCACCGCTCTTCCGACCTCCCAGCTTTGTGCGTCCAGACTTGGCCGCTGCTGCGGCGCGCTCCAACTCGCCTTTAGCTGGTCCACCTCGAGGCATGCCGGGGCAGCCGATGCGTAAGAATCTGCGCTGGGGCAGCGGGAAGACTTCGATCAGTCGCCCACTGGTACCCGGCTCTAGCCCGCTCGGTCGACCCTTGGCAGGGCTCAACGGCAGCCCAGAGTCCCAGGCGGCTCAGGAATCACAGCTGAAGCCGATGGTGCAGCAAAGGCTCGCATCACACCCTGCCGAAACGATACCTCTCAGCACGGCAGCTAACAAGGCACTGATTGTGCCCTCTGCTCCGAACAATGCTGCAAATTTGGCTTTTGGTGGCAACGTCGTCCGGGATGGCGAGGCGCCTGCGCTTCGTCTTGAAGCATCGACAGTTGGGGAATCAGGGATCAAAGCCGAGCACCATGTCAGCGCTGCAAGTCCGAACGTGGATGCCGCAGACTCGCCGAGTCATAGGGAGATGTTTTCACCATTGACCACCACTGCGTCTCCACCATCCAAGCCAACCACGGTCGACTCAGCCCTCGGCGAAGACTTGTCTTTTCTCGACAAGGAGTCTCGCAGCGACCTTGCACCGCCGCTCGTCCACCAGTCAACACCTGTACAGCCAGTGTCCGAGGCTGGATCACGGCGGGTGTCGGGTCGAGCGCGGAAGGCACCCGAGATGGCCGCCGGCCAAATCCCGTACAAGGGCAGTTTAGTCAAGCTCGCAGCACAACGAGCTAAGGAGGCAAAGGGACCTGCCAACAACAGCGCCACTAACTCGCCCCGATCCACCGGCACCGCATCGCCCGACATGCGGCATCAGAGCCCCAAGGTGGCGCGTCAGCGTCGATCAGTCGGCGATGTCACGTCGCTCAGCAAACATGGCGAGCTCAATGAACGTGATGCGGCTCTGGTCATGCAGGACGCCAATCTCCAAATGGAAGCACGGCGTCTTTCGGATCCGGCGCCCACCGTCACCAGCGAAGCCGTTCATAAGGCGCCAACAGGACCCCTTGCACACCATGCGCAGAGTGGGCGTCAGCACACATTCTCAGAGACTGTGAGCAGCATCAATGGCAACGGCCACGGCGAAGTCCACAGTGCTTCCAATGCAGCCCAGCACTGAGCACTATCCATAGTCGGTCGGGAGTCATTTGTGACCGCCAGCAACCTCCTCTTCGTGCAAATCTCGATACTCGCACGACACAACGTCAGCAAGGACGGAATTAGAGAAACCGTCCGGCACAGCATCCATCCGCTCTTTTATGTATTTTTAGTACCGCTCGTGTTTTTCGAAAGTCACTCACAACAGGGCTTCAGTTGCCAACAATGCAACAACTCGGACAATTCTAAGCACGCGCATGTGAAGTCGAACGTGGAATGATGGGGGGAGATGCATTGCGGACAGACGCGAGCTCGAAACTAGGTCTCGGCAGTTGTGGTGTTGGAGTCGACTGGCGCTGACTCGGACGGCTGGGCTGACGCGGTCGAGATGGGAGCCGATGGGTCACTCGCATCCGGAGCGACTGCATCGAGGACGCCAGCCAGGTGGTCGATCAGCGAGTCGATCCGAGTATGAAGGTCCGTAAGCATGAGGATCTGAGACTGGACTTTTGCACGTTTGTCGGCAAGAACCTCTTGGTCACTCTGTCCTTGGCCCGCTGCGGTCGGGAGGGCTGAGCTCGGGCCCGAAGGAAGGCCTCTTTCGGAGATCAGAGGATAGGACAGACCCTGAAGCGCGCTCGGGACCGCAGAAGTATTGAACAGGGGAATGAGACCCATTTTCGATCCTGGCGGGGAAGATGACGTGGATTCTGCCGGACCGTCTGTGCCCAGAGTCGTATTCGACGCTGTTGCCTTCTGGGTCGAGCCTGATTCGTGTACAGCAGGTGCACCAGTCCCGGCTACGCCCCCAAAGCGGCGTAAGGTAGCTAGTCGAATGGCTTCCCTTGGATCCAAGGGATCGGCTGAGGCTGTTTCGGCCTCCTGAGAGGGACTCGGACTGGATCCAGTGTCCATCGCCGCTACAGCTTCGGAGGCGTTCTCTAGATCCACCGCCCTGGCCTTGCCCTTGGGATCAGCGCGAGATCTGGTGTCCCTTGCCGCTTGGGCTCCCTCTGCAGGAGGTGCCGAGTGCGGAGGTGCCGAGTGACGCTCGGGTCGACGACCTCGTAGGTACAGTGATGACGGCGGAGGTGGCATCCACAGACCGCTCACACCTCCTCCGGCAGCTGCAAGCACATGATCAGGATAGCTGCCTAGTTGGGAGCCGAAACCGCCATAATTTGCTGTAGGCCACGGTCCTGGTGGTGCGGGCGCAGGCAAAAACCCATTCTGATGGCCTGGCCAAGAAGATGAGGATGGTCCATGTCGGCCAGGATGGACATTGCTACCGACACTGTTGGCTGGAATCTGCGTCGGTGTCGCGTAGCCACTGCGACCAGAGTATCGGCCTGGGCTGGCTCGGCGGCTTGCTGAGCCGGCTCGCTGGGCCGACAGATCACCCTGCTCCCTCACACGACGCAGGTCCGACTGCAACTTGTGCAGGAACCCTTGCAGACGCTGATCGAATGTTGTTTCTGCGGCTGTCTGGCCTGTAGCCTGTCCTGATGAGCTACTGGCACCAGAAATGTGCGGAGATCCCGACGCTGCACCAGCAGCAGACGCAGAGGGATCTTGGTTGGGCAGTGGTCTCGTGCCAGGCGGCGGTGGAACTGCGCCGGGCTGAGGAGCTGCGGCGCGCACAGGCTGCACCGGTGGCGGCATTGGAGTAGTCGTCTGAGGCCCTTCGTCCAGCACGGTTCGTCGGCAGGTGGGGCAGCTCTGCTGTCGTTCGAGCCAGGAGCGCAGGCAGTGAAAGTGGAAGATGTGGCCACAGGGCAGTTTCTTGGGAACCATATTGAGACCTCCACTGCTGCTACTGCTGTTGGCCATGGTCGGAGCGCCATTGACCGCATCTGAGCCAGTATTGGCGTCGGTCTGATCTGTTGGAGTTCGAGCCGAGTCCGGGTCTTGCGATCGGGCCACCATGTCTTCTCGGCAGATGATGCAGGTTCCGTCAGTATTGCGAAGTTCGAGAGCAGTTGCATCGGGATACTTTGTCTCCATGTTCTTGGTAGCCTTGCGATATCGAACTAGGTCTCTTATTTTGATCGCGCATGATCGGCCAGTGACGTAGAGGTCATGGATGAGCGAGAGTGGGATGCCGTACCACTTGGTCAAGAGGGCAAAGAAGAACGTGTGGGTGACCAACCTCACCGCGTCATGCACGAGATCGATGTAGAAAATGTACATGGATTTGGCCTCCCATGGTTCCTGGTAGCTTAGGTCGATGCAGTTGATGCCGTACTTGGCAATGGTGCTGCACAGCGATGCGGTCAGGATCATGAACTCGGATGCGAAGAGGATCATAACGCCAACCTTGGCGCGCTTAATGAGCAGGATTTCGACGGCGAATGCAACCAGAAAGAGGTCGACAAACAGGAGTGTCGAGAGGATGCTGCACATCCGAACGTGGAAGAGACGAGACACGGAAGGTGATTGTTCCATGAATTCGACTCGGTCCGCCGAGAGCCAGTGAAAAGCCTTGAGGAAGAGCAAAGTGCCGAACAGAAGGACAAAGGAGATATCAAAGTCGTCGCGAAAGATGGAAATGCCAAGAAGGGTGCCGACGAGCGAGTACCAGGATCGTTCGTAGAGGTGTTCGATTTCGATGGGACGCAGCGCACCGAAGAATACCTGCTGCAAGATGCGGCCAAAGAGCAGGGCGAGGCACAGCAGAAAGTTGAGAAGAACCAAGAGACAACCGTTGGACCGACCTAGAAAGATGGTGGCGGAATAAAAGTTGGAGCGCTCGCGAAAGGCGCGGAAGACAACGCCAAGGGCTGATCCGGTGGAAAAGAGGCCGTACAGCAGCACACGCTGCGGCGTGATTGCCGCTGCGAACGGGGCTGGCATGGCTGCCATGCGTGGGGGGGGGGGGGGGGGGTGACGACCCACGACACCAGCGTGGTATGCCGCTCGAGGAGGAGGAGCAGGAGCAGGAGCAGGGAAAGGAGAAGGAGGAACCGGTCCGTTAGCAGAGCTAGCACTGCCGCAGGAATGGCTTGCCAGGGCAGAGGCCAGGTAGAGTGTTCGGCTTGCTTGATGGAGAACTGAGCGAGGATGTTGGATGGTGGCAGGTGGAAGCAAAGGTGTGTTAGTTGGGTTGCTTGCATGCAGGGTGCCGGTGTCGCTGTGGGGCAATTGACATGATATTCATGGTGCAGTACAGCACAAGTAACGCGCCTTCTCGTGCGGATTTACACGTGGAGGTTGTTGGTCTTTCAAGACAGCGTGGATCTGACAATGTACAGTACAGAGTACATACTGTACAGCAGTTGCCCAGCTGCACCCGCTGTCGGCCACTTTGATGACCGACGTCCCAAAAAGTTCAACGAGCTCCCACCGACTCGACAAGAACTACTGAACAAAGTACTGTACTGTATCACCATCAATCCCGCCTCTTCCGTCTCCCATGCCTTCCAATCCATCTGTGGTCGCATCATGAAGGGTGTTTCGTCGTCGAAGGTAAGTCACGTACTGGCGACACGCAGCCGATGTGATTCTTGTCCCCGCTCCAGCGTCGCCACTGACTTCGCCCATTAAACTCTTGATCTTTCGCTTGTTGCTGCCATGCTTTACGCTCTGCAACGTGTAGAGCTCTGCTGCCGGCCCATCCGCAACCGCAACAACTCAGCAGAACAACCTGCATACCCTCCAACACGAGCATCTTGCTCGCCTTGCCTCTATCTCGCTTCCCAAACTGGCTGCTCAGCACTCACGCCGCTTTATGGACATGGCCAAAGCCTCTGCGCACTCTTCAGACTCCTTGTGGGACGCCCAAAAGAGCTTTTCCAATCGCTACCGCAGGGCGCTGTGGGCCGAAGACGTCAATCCCACCCCTGCATTGACTGAGCAGCACTTCAACGCAGATAAGGAGAAGCGAGAACCTCGACATCCAGCCTTGCCAGCCTTTTATCAACTCCACAACCCCAGATGCTCAAAGTGCGCCCTTCCCATCATCGCCGGTCTCAATCAACGGTCCTCACTCAAACCCAGCTCATCACACCAGCACAGTCAGTCAACACGGAGGAAACGAACCAGAACACTCAAGGCAGTTCGTTGTAGCCTCTGCCGCCATCAGAATACCAAGACATAGTCTCATACTTTGTTAAACTCGGTCTAGACGAAAGGGTGTCAGGGAGTGTGATGGGCTCTGATCGCCCGGTGCAAATATTTTGCGGGATCAAGTATACAGGTACAGCAGTGATTATGGCGAACTCGAAATGACAGCAGACAGTATTGAGCCCGGAGAGATGGTATAAGCTATTGGAGAGCTGAGTTCTCCCCTCGACTAAACGATGGTATTGTTTGGGATACAGATGCGCTCGCGTGCGGCGCAAAGACACAGGGCCATATTGATGTCTGTTTCTGGCCAGCAAAATAAGCTGCAAAGCAAGATGCCGAGCTGGTCGACAATGAACACATATATCGGTGATGGAAACGGCGTGTTAGTAGACGATGGCGCCGTGCACATTCTTTGCTGATGTGCCCAGGCCAACTAGCCGCAGAAGCACGTCTAACACAGGAGACACGTAGTCGTCGGCAAAGTTGCTGCCTACCACGGCATCGGGATACCGCTCATCGTGGTAGAAACCCCCGGCCTTCTTGGGCAGGTAATTTAGCCGGCGGAATCCTTCGGCGTCGAATGTGCGGTCTTTGATGTGGTACAGGTCCCGCGACGTGTTGAACACAAGACCGACGCCCACACTGATCGTGAAAAGCGCAGCAACAAGGTAGAGCAACCGCAGATCACCCAAGGCTATCTGCAGTCGTTGCTTGCTGCCAATCTTGTCCACAGACGGTCCAACATTTGTCGTGATGGCCGGCTCCTCCTCGACTGGCGTCAATGGCTTGGATTCCGCCGCCGTGCCGGACGTTCCTGCGGGCGGCTCTTCGGTTTGGATCGACTGCGTAGCAAACTCGACCGATCGGCGTGTCTTGCCCACACGCCGTCTTCTGCGCTGAATCACAGTCTCAATGAAGTCGTCGACGTTGCTGAGATCTTCCTTGGGATCCACCTGCGTGTCTTCTCCTGAGCTGTGCTCTGCCTCCAGATCAATAGTACGGGCAAGCTCGTTGCCAAGACGCCGAGTAAGCGTTGGCGGATTGCTGTTGCCCGACTGCTGTTGCAACGACGAGTCTTTGCTGTGCAAACTCGTCACGCGACGCACCTCGTCGAGCTCCATCTCGAGCTTGTCAACCGTCTCGCGTAGCGCTTCGGTCTCGTCCCTGTAGTCTTGCAGCTTGGACGCATCGGCCCGTGACTTTTCGAGGTCCTGCTTGAGCTGGACGAGGCTCTTTTCGGCAATATTCTTGGCGGCCTCACACTCGTCTAGGTAGCCCGAGAGCTCCTTGTATTCTTTCACTCGTCGATCCAGGTCCTCCTTGACCTTTTGCGTTTGATCCGACTCATCCTCGAGGTCACGCCGGAGCTTGGCATTGGACTTTTCGGATGCTTCCAGCTGGGCGGTGACGGACGCAAGCTCGGACTCGAATGACGCGTTTTGTTCTTGCAGCTCGCGATGCTTGATACGCAGCTCCTTCTCGTCGCGTTTGAGCGCTTGAATCTGATTCTGCAGATCATCGACCTTGTTCTGCTCCTCTAGCATGGACTCCTCGTATTGCTCCTGCAGCGTCACCAGCTTGTGTTCGAGTGCGTTGACCCTGCGCTCCTTGTCCGACAGGGTCTGCTGCAAAGCGTCGTTCTTCGCCCGCTCCATGTGAAGGTCCTCCTTCATGTTGCGAATAATGGCTGCCTCAGCACTCGTGTCGCGAGCTGAATCTCTGCTACTGTCGGGATCGCGAATCAAGTGCTCATCCTGACTGAGGTCGTCGAGCTCGTCGTCACCGCCAGCCTCTCGGATCGACATATTGCCGATGCCGATGCTACGCTCCCTGTCCGAGAAGGAAGCCACGCTGGGCGACAAATCGTCCGAGGGCGCGAACTGAGCACTGGACTCGAGCGCGTGGATGAGGTTGACAAGCATGTCGGAGGTGATGGGAACTTCCGGATTCTCCTCGACAAAAAGTCCGAGCTGAGTGTACACCTTGGGGTCAATCAATGCATGGCCCCGTTGTCGCTCGAATTCGGTAAGAATCGCGGGCAAATTGCGACTGAGCAGAGTCGGCTCGGCTGCTGTCGAATTGTCACCATCCGGCCGCGCCTGCATTTCGGGAAGAAGCTTGTCGAACAGAGACTCGACTTCATGGTTCAGCTCTTGGATGCGGCCCGGATCGTCATCGGTGCCTAAAGAAGGGAGACTGCTGCCAGCAAGGACCGCGTTTGAGAGTTGACTGGCGGCATCAGATTTGTTGCTCGTCGAGCCGGCGTCACTGCGATTGTCGCTTCGATTGTGTGCAAAGCCGCCATAGGACGTTGCAGGAGTGTTGTCGATGTCGAAGTCGTCCTGGGACGGTCCCTCTCGGTCGAAATCAGAAGAGTGGCTGCTGGACTCTGAAGTTGAAGTAGAGTCTTTTCGAACATGCTTTGTCCTAGCTCGGAGTTCTGCAGGCTCCATGAGTCCCGGGGAGGAGGCGTGGATGGTCTCTTCGCTGCTCATTCGAGACGGAGCTGGTTTGTGCGGCGATGCTGTTGATGTCGCAACGTCTCGCGCATCCGGGCTGCGAGAGTCGCGTTCGTCGGCCATGACTGAAGTGGCGGGAGCAGTTGACGTTGGGAGCGCTTCACAGCTGGCAGCTCAGCAGCAGGCGATCAGAGCCAGCCTGCCATGTGATTGCTGCGTCACCTTTGTTGGTTGTCCTTCGTTAGTGAGCAGGAAGGAGCAAGAACAACTCTGCAAAAGTACTGACTACGATGGAAATGCAGTCTACAATGAAGGGATGCGACGCTCCAGCAGCTGCAGAGTGAAATGCTGTTGGATGGGAAGATCGGAAACACAGAGATCGCACCGAGACGAGCAGTACCGGGGACGTCGAAGTGCAACAAAGCGAAAGAGGCGGAGCAGATGGTGGACAGCGTTGGATGTACGAGTGGGATAAAATGTATGGCGAATGGTGTACAAAGGGAGCAGGAGTGCGACGATTGTGGAAACAAGAGAATCACCAGAATATGTCTAGGGGAACGAGGCGTTAGGGGCGTGAGATGAAGGTGGCATGCTAGAAGTCGAGCGGATGCAACCGAGGCGAACGTCGGACAACCAAATTGGGAAAAAATAACAGTCAACGCGTGCCGTCAGCAGCACTAGCCATGGATTGCCGCGAACGCCCTAAGCTGGAGTCCAGATGTGAGTGAGGGTCCCCAAAAGGGTCCGCACCTCTCCCTGCCTTGTCTTGCGTCTGAAAATATGCGCGAAGTGGGGATGTGCGACATCAACCACTCAGCCCAGCCAGACTCAGCCGAGCTTGTACTGTATACTGTACACAAAGAGCAGCATAATGCGGCCCGTTCCGTGATAAGTTGCTCGACGCACCATGTTCCATGTCAGTGCATGGCCTCGCGGTTGCAACCCTCGCTCTACAAGCTTCAGCCCGCAAACCTTTATTTGTCCATCCTGTAAGAGCTGTCGCTCATCTCATCAAGCAGCAAACCCACATCAAACTGCCACCTTGGCTATCCGCGTTTAGCATTCAACGCTTTGCGCCTCGCCCAACTTTTCGCCGGTGGAGCCGATCCGTCTTGTGTTCCCACTCGATGGTCTTGCCATACAGCGTAACCTGCACAGCGGGGAGCACAGAACCCTTGCAACTGAATTCTGTCCGAGTAAAATATTTCTGAGCGATGATGTGGTGTGTTCTACTGTAGTGTACGTATGGGACGACTCTAGATGGTGCAGAAGGGATCGACGTCGCATGCGTGCAGTGCGACACGCCTGAGGGGCGTGGTCACTTCGCGACCGTCGCCCGTCACGAGGCGTTTCAGACCCTTGAACCAACCCAGCTCCTTTGCGTCTGCGTGTAAGATTATTCGAGTCTTGTTGCTTCCCAAAGATCAACACCCCAGGCCCTCAGACTTACTGTACTCGGAAAGGGTCCAGCGTGCGGGAAGCGGGAAACAAACAGCTTTCTACAGGCCTTTTGGCTTTCTCTGGCTCGCACGGCCCGCCAGAAGACAGTGTCGACCTCAGCATCACCGACTTCCCGCTGCACCATCACCCGCCACACTCGGTCAACATCACCCTCTCTTCAGTCCAAGGAAAACCCGACCATCGGGCGTGCGTGACGCCGGAAGGAGCTGCGTGGCATCACCTTCTTGTTGGCGCTTTTGCGCATCCCGGCCACGGATAACCAGCTGCACGCTACGCCGAGCCACGTTGCGGGTATCTCTCAAAGTGCCTCGACTGTCCCCAGCAAGCCATCGCAATCGCACTAATCGCAATGTCGCAGCTCCTCGTGTCAGAGCTCACGGCCCTGTCGTCCGAGGCTAAACGCAAGCATCCCGAAATCAAGCAGGCCGCTGACGCCTTCCTCGCTCGCCTCAAGTCTGATTCGGAAAGCACTCTCACAGCATGTCGCACAGATGCAGGTCCAGCTACGGAGCATCCGCTACTCAAGCCCGTGCTGCTCAGCTGCGACTCCAAACTGCCCAAGGTCGTGTCGCTAGCCATGGGCCTCCTACAGCGCATCTTGCTCATGAAGCTAGTACCGGACTCAGCCATACCCACCATCATCTCTGGCCTCCACACGCTCTTGTCCCCTGCTGCAAGGACTGACGTCGATGTACAGCTCAAAATCCTTCAGATTGCATCGGCGTTGCTCTCGTCATACCCCTCCATTCACGATCAGTACCTGGCAGACACGCTCATGCTCGGTTTCCGGCTACAGGAAGGCAGCAAAGTTGCCGTCGTAAGCTCTACAGCTGCTGCCACACTGCGGCAGAGCGTCATGTCCGTATTCGACAAGGTCAAAGACGAGGACGCTGTTCTCGACGCAATCAAGGATGGCGGGGAAGAGGCCGCCGCGACAGCACCTCTCGCTGCAATGTCCGTGGACATTCCCGATATGGCTGCTCCTGTCACGCTGTTCCCCTCCTCGCGCGATGCCTACCTCCTCTTCTCGGATCTCTGCTCCCTGGCCAGTGGCGAGCATGCCGGCTTCTTGAGCCTAGCGTCTCTGTCCAGGACCTTCTCTCTCGAACTCATCGAGAGTGTCTTGACAAACCATCCTAGGCTTTTTTCCATCAGGAATAGCGCTTCGACGCCAAGCACGCATCCAGAGCTCCTGTACTTGCTTAGGTCGAAGACATGTCCACTGCTCATAAAGACTCTCAGCGAGCCGCCTGCCTTTCCGGTCTATCTGCGCCTCATGCGTATACTTTTCCTGCTGCTGCGCCAGTTCAGCGCTGACCTGGTGCTCGAGGTTGAGATCCTCATGTCGATCTTGCTCCGAAGCGTCAGCCCAACCGCTCAGGACTTGGCCGCTCACGGTGGCTCTGCCCCGTCGGTGTGGCAGCAGGTCCTGGCACTTGAGGTCGTCAAGAGTCTCTGCTCCGACGACGTCTTTCTGCGAAGCCTCTGGGAATGGTTTGATGCTGGCTCTTCCTCTACCGACGCCTCAGCCAAGATCTTCGCCAAGCTCATCGAGTCGCTGCAGTCTGTTGTGATGAATGGCGAGAAGCTGTTTGCGAAGGACTCGAGCATGAACCACGTGCAGCTTAACCCGGGCCTCAGCAGTGCGCACGAGAGTCCAAGAAGAAGCCGGATTCGCCAGAGCTTCGATCGCTCCTATAGTGGCCTGGTCGAGGCGGCCGCCGGCGTGGCATCCGCTGCCATGTCTGGTGTCTTTTCGTCCTCCGAATCACAGGGCACTGAGATCCTCTCGAGCTCGAGTTCTCCGGCTGTGCAGATCATCGACCAGCTGGATAAGTCCGACCCACCCAGCGCAAACTCGACCGCGCTGCCAAGAACTTACCCGCAGCTGCTCGCGCTGCAGTCGTTCCTGTTCCTGACACAGTCTATGGCCGCCTATGCGCTGCCTATCTACTCAAAATTCGTCAACGCTAGGCCTGCCGATGCCGCCGCAGCTCCGGCTGCGATGCAGGGCCGAGACCTGGCAGCACTTGCCAAGGAGTCCGATCGAGTCGGCCTGACGACAACAGTAGCCATGCTGCGGCATTGTTCCGTCACGATCTGTGATGTTCTAGCAAGATACCTCCGTGTGCGCTGCACAGACGCCATCTTCGAGGAGACACTGTTGGCCCTCCGCAATCTCACCAATGCGACCGGGGCTCTGGGCCTGCTCGAACAGCGCAACGTCATCCTGCTTCAGTTCATCACCCTGAGCGTTCCAGGATGGGACGCAAATAGCACGGTCTCACTTCATACACTCACCGCTGACCCCGACACGGTCTCGAACAGGAACCTGGCATGTCTTCGTGCGTTGATCCAAGTGGTCTACTACCTCTCCGGCTCGCTTGGCTCTTTTTGGGCACCTGTTCTGAGTGGTATCTGTAGCGCACAATTCCTTGTCTCGAGCGCCGACAATGCCGTCAACCGTAGAGGTCTCTCCACCCTCCTCGAGGCGGCCGACGACGAAGCTAAAAACGAAATCGGTCGCGGTGGCCAAGCCACCCTCTCCACACTGACTCACACTACCGGAAATACCTTTGACATCCGCACCGGCAAGACTCAGCTGCAACTCCTCAATCCATCCGACTTGCAGCTGTCGCGCATCGACGCACAAATTCTTGAGGTCTTTCAGAACACCACTGCCTTGGACGCGACAGCTCTCACTGACTTTCTCACCGCACTCTGTCATGTCTGTGGCGCATCTCTGGAAGCGGTCAACCTGACCCAGTCAGATTCGCAAAGCAGCGAGCTCGAGAGCCTCGCTTCTCCCCGGTCTTCGGGCTTCCATGGCACCCCAAGCAAAAACCGTAACCGAACCGCAAGCCGGACAAACGAGGATGTCGCTTTCTTTCCCCTCGCCGCACTGGAGCTGGTGGCGGAGCTAAACATTCGTCGGCTCTGTCGATCTGATTCAACGGACAACTGGATGTTGATCGTTTCGCAGCTAACTGATATCCTCGTGCGGCCAAGTGTCACGAGCTCGTGGCGCGTGCAGGCCGCTCGCGTGATTAACGCTGTGCTCATTTCGACCATGGCGCAGGATGTTCATTGCGTCAACGATGAGGAGCACCGCCGTCTACAGGGACAGGTCTTCAGCTGCTTCGAACGCATCTGCATCCTGGAACAAAGGAGAACCACCAACGTTGACATCGACATTCGAAGGATGTCGATCGAGAAGCTCAACAAGGTGCTAGAGACCTTCGGCCATTCGCTCCTCCATGGATGGGAGGCTGTGTTCTCGATTTGTTCAGCAGCCTGCGCGCCTCCGAGTGAATTCGAGCTGTCCAACGCAGATACAAGCCCGATGTCAAAGCTCTCACAGTCAACGCAAAAGGCGCTTCCGGGGCTGATCAAGGCTGCCTTTGCATGCCTGCAGTTGCTCTGCTCCGACTTTCTGCCGCAGCTCACTGTCATGCAGCTGCGAATTTGCATTTCGACTCTCAAAGGTTTCAGCCGTCAGCAAGAGGAAGTAAATGTTTCCTTGACAGCGAACGGCTGTCTATGGGCTGTCACTGCCGAAATGGCGTCTCGCAAGAATTTGCTCGAATCTGCTTCGAACGAGAATGCGACCAAGGATCTTTCGCAAGGGTCAGACTTATGGCTTTTCCTCCTCCAATGTCTGCTCGATGTATCCCAGGACAGTAGATCTGAAGTCCGCAACGGATCGATATCGAGCTTGTTTCGTGTGCTGCAGCAATACGGCGAGACCCTCGACGTGAATACATGGGTGCAGATCTGCAACATCATTCTCTTCCCTCTCATTGAGTCGCTCGAGGCGATGACAACGCACAGTGATCAACTGTCAACAGACGTCGACTATACCAGACACCGCGAGGAGAAGGACAGGACTGCGCAGCTGCTTGGCCATCTGCCTAGCCACGCGAAGCAGTGGCAAGAGTCTCACGGCCTCGCACTTACCCAATCAGGCCAAGTCGTGCGCGACTTCCTGGTGTCCAAGCTTGTGAATGCGGACGCCGGCGACTTCGAACGTATCTGGGACAAACTTTTGGTACTCTCGAGGCGTGCTTTCCTACACGGAACCTCCGATGTTGCGCATGCAGCGATTCTTTGCCTTACCTGCTGCTTGGAGGCAGACGTGGTGAGCGTGGTTGCTTTATCTGACGAACTGACAGCTATCGATGTCTCGCATCCTCTAGTCAAAGCTTGGTTAGCAGCGTGGGAATCTTGGGTCAAAATCGGTCAAACAGTGGGAATGAAGGCAGAGCCAGAGCATGGGCAAAAAGCCGAGCCGACTCCGGCATTCACGCAGAAGAATCTAGTGGCCTACGTGCAGGTCTTCGACTCTTTGTATCGGGTCATCAAATCCGTATTCGACGCGAAGCAAGCAGACAAGCTGTTGCGATGCTTGGCCTACTGCCTATCGTACACGGAAAGTCCAGACCAGGTCAATGATGCTGAAAAGATGACAGCGCTGCAGGATGCTGCCCGAAGCACAGCTCGATTGATCAGAGAGATCCCCGGTACATCCGCCTTGGCTTTGGCCGACCTCGCTGCTGCCTGCTCCCTGGCATATCAACCGGCTGCCAATGCCAGTTCAACCAGGGCGGAAGACAAGCCCAAACCTCCAACTTTTGTTGCTCTCTCACGCAGTTCAATGTACGAGGCTTCTGAATTCTTTGCGCAGAGCAGCATGGACCCAACACTCTATCGGGAAGGCGCATTGCGAGCCCTCCTCGTGGCCCTGTCTGCGCCTATTCGGCTGAAATATCACGGTCCGGACCTGTTGTTGTCGTCGGGTCGCGTACCGACGGCGCCACAGCCGCTATGGCAGCAAGCAACGATCGTGTTTTGTCGCATCGTCAGCCTTGTGTGTCCAAGGCTGGGTTCCGAGGAGCTCGCTGTGGGCACTGCAGATGTCGCTGACTTTTGGACTTCCGTAGTCGAGGTGATCGAGATCGCACTGCTAGCGGACCCGAAATCCTCCAACACCCAGGAGAGACAGCACCGAGAGCTGGACGAGCGGTTTGGACTCACATTGCTCAGTACGCTGGAGCTGTCAATCTTGCCCCATTTGGGCTCAGACGCGGTGTCAGACGGGCTTCTTACGAGGATCGCAACATCACTCGTCCAAGCGAGCAGGCAGTATTCCTTGGAGAATGAGGAGGACGACATTCCAGGAAATTTCGCTTCCGGATCTGGTCGAATGGATGATATCACACCAATTGCCTCAGAGAGACTGAATTATTGGTATTTCGACCTGCTCTTCCTCAGCTCTTCCAAGGGCTTCGCCTTCTCGCAGGGTAAGGTACCTGAATCGGACTCGGACACGGAGAAGCGCTATCGGCGTCTTGCGAGTGTCTTCATACCTCATCTTAGCCTTCGAGCCACACAGGTCCTATCATCGTACACGCAGGATGCCGCCCTGCGTGGCATGATGCCTCTTCCGAGGATTCGTAACGAGGAGGTCAACTACGTCCTGACTAGGCTCATTGATCTACAACTCTGGCCGGGCTCATTCTCAACGCCGAGGTCTCAACCGGAGCAGAGTGAATCGATCTGGCGAGACTCGCCTCGAGCGCATCTTTTTGGTGCGTACAAGGACCTTGTCGCGCTTCTGCATCTCCGCGCCTCTCCCGGTTCGACTCCCATCACTGCATCTGCCGGAACTTCGCTTCCCTCGATTCTTCCGGAAGATGGCTCGTTCGAGCGAGAACTCCAGAAACATGGTCTCCAGCTTGGACTCGTGGGTCGACACAGCAACCCGCTGCTTGGATCCGCTGACTCCATTGCTGTCACGGCTTCCCACAAACACCCGGCCGTGTTCGAACCACGAGACCTCGCGTACAAGGCGCTTAGCCTGATCGGCACAGAGCTCGGTGTGCTCACATCGTAAAAATCAAGATGGATCGGCAATAAAGTCGCCGTAATGTGAAGACATGCAAAGTGTACCATTAAAATTGGACAAGCGAACCCTGAGACAACGATTGACTAGGTGCAAGGATCTTGTGGCTAGTTTACTCAAAGTTATCTGGTGCTGCTTGGAGCACCAGGACAAAGATCGTTGCTCTCAGAAGCCCATACGAGAGAGGCCCGGCTGGGATTTTGGATTGCTGGCTTTGACCGTTGTGATTGTGACGATATTGTCAAAGTCGTTATCGCTCGACGGATCGTGATGCGTGTGCGTTTCTGCAGTCCCTGTCTGCGGAGTTGGATTTGACGGATTAAGATGGGCGTGGTCGGGCGACGTGATCTCGTTGCCGACTAACGAGACGCCAACGGTCCCTTTACCGACGCTCAAACGTGTGACAGTTCCGTCGCCTCCGCCACTCGCAGTTCCGGGATTCGCGGGTAGCGGCTTTGCGGGGCCAGCCGGTTGTTGTTGATCGGGAGCCTGGGCGGCATTTGCGACCGACTTTGGCCTGTACTTGTCCGTCAGCTCGCTCCATTCCGCGTCGGGAAGGCATTGAGTGAGTTGCACTTGCTGAGCAGCGTATCGGTTTGCTTTGGACGGATCTTGCATGGTTGCACAAAAATTCTTGCAGCGAGTGCCCGCGGGACAAGTTGCCTTGACCGGGCTCACGATCTTGGATGGCTTGCCTTTGTCGTCAATAGTATCGCAAAGCGCGACAACTTCGTTGGTTCCACGATGGCATCTTGCGTACAAGAGGTAGGGGTTCTCACCGTCAAAGCTGCCTCCATAGCCTTCAGTAAGCTGAGGGTCCCACGAGCACAGAAAGGTGCTGTCCATATCATTGATGTCTAGTTTACCTGGATAGACCGTCTCGGGGATGTTTGGGCGGAAGAAGTATCGATAGCGCCATCGAAGGGTTTTCTCGACTCCCGCACATCTCCCAGGCTGTACGTAGTAGGCTCCTATGCTCGCCGTGCCATCCTTGTCAAGGTCATATGCCGAAATCCACGCCACAAGCAAGAAAAGTAACAGTACTAAACCGAAACGCCGAGTGACACATGAGAGCGAATGTCGATGGTGCCTCCTCATACTGCCTCTCAACTATCCAGACAAGCCGTAGAAGTGGTTTGCCAGGCGTGAAGGACTTCGCGAGGACTTTAGTGGGCGGGAGTGGAGCCCAGAATACAGCAGACTTCTTTGGAAAGGAAGCAGTGGGGAGGTAGATGGTGTGTAGAAAGTCGGAAGCGAGAGTGTGTGGGTGCGTGTGCAAAAGATAGGCAGTGGACGGTTCCTGGAAGCAAAAAAGAGGAACTCGCTCACTAAAGACAGTTACATCATGGCCAGACTCCAGGGTTGTGCAGCACTTCAATGCGGTTGCCACAATGCCACAACGCGATCTCATATGAAACGCAGCGCAAAGTGGTGCAAAGTGGCGACGCTTGTTGATGATAGAAATTCACCGTAATCGCTGATCTCGGCAGTGTCGCCAGTAACCAGTGAGCCTCCTAGGAACAAAGGTGAGCGCCAAGACAGGTCACAGAGTTGTTGCTGGCACTACTACTGCATGTCTGGCGGAGCGTCACAGGTTCGAGATTGCCGTTCCTAGCCCGCTCGCTACGCATCAACTCACCCTGGGCTTATGAAAAGTCTAAGGTGAGGGCCGGCCGTTCGTACAAGCAGATGAAACCGCGACACTTTCCGCTTTCAATCCACATCCTCGAGCATTTGTGCATTTCCCACAAATCATACAATTACGGCGGGCTGAAGGATACAAGTGGTGGCGCACAACGTGGGCATAGATGAATGACGAAACGTATCGGGACTATAACAGACAAGGTCAGTGGCACAAACGATCGAATACGGCTAAATTTCGGCCCAGCCGGCAGGACCCGCACGCTCGCCGCTGACCAGCGTAAGCATGAACACGACGAGATTGGCGCCAAATGCCATGCCAAAGCCTCGGTAGAGGGAACGAAGGCCACCGAAGGACGAGTGACCAGCCTTGGCGAGGATACCGGACTGCATCATGTGATCTGCAGCTTCATTCGGCTTGTCCGCAGTAGGTGCCGATGCCGACTTGGAAGCCGACGAAGAGCGACGCGGCGTAATGCTGCTCTCCTCCGTCACAATGCGGTAGATTGCTTCCACAACGCCCACGTACGCAACCGGCCGAGTCTCGACGCAAGTGCGCAGACCGCGAACGCCCACATTGGCCACGCTGCCGGTCGAGAGCGACACGCCCCCAGCACTCGACCCGGTGGCTGCGGATTTGAGGGACGCACTCGTCAGCTGCTGCTTGTCTGCGGTCGTTTTGGCTGACCTCGAAGAGGTTGCGGTGCGCATCTGCAGCTGCAACCTCCTCCGCACGGTCTCGATGGGCAATGTGACACAGAGCGACGCTGTCGAGACGGCCAGCTCCGCGATTGCGTAACTGATGGGATGCGTGTTGGGTTCCAGACGCAGAGTGTGCTCGATCAGCAGCGGTGCGCCGAGCGAGAGGAGAGGACGCAGCGTAAAGTCGAGAATGGCTGGAATGAGCAGGTTGGGATGCAAGTACGCCGTCTTCCAGCCGCCTTCCTCCCGAAGCATCTTCTTGATAGCGTCGTAGGGCCCGCTGTACTTGCGATGAGCGGCCAACGTGCTCTGCGCAATGAGACGTGTGCGCACCAGATCCAGTGGTGAGACAATGATGCCCGTGATAAGGTGCGACGAAAGAAGCAAGCCCAGCGTCTTGTACGGGTAGGGTGCGTAGGCCAGCGGCAGCGGTGACATGGCGGTAGGCGCGAAGAGCGATAAAATCGAAGAAACGATGGGCTGTATCGTCGCCGACGTCGTCTCAAGGACGAAGGAGGTGAGAGAGCCCTTCCACAGCCCCAACCAGCCCTCCTTACCGCGTCCAACTGCCTTCATCATCTCCCACACACCGCCGCGGACCACAACGGGCATCACGAATTCAGGACGCGCACCATCATCGTGAACGCTACGGCGCATCACGTAGCCAGAGGAGTCCACCATACGGCGTCGTCTCGGACGGTCAGAGTAGAGGGAAGCATCAGGCCGACTGGGACGAGAAGCGGCGTCGCGGAAGTAGGCGTCTGCATCGTCCTCATCGGACAAGTCGGCGGCAGCGCCGTATGCGTCCTCTTCCTCCTCGTCCGCCTCATCATCCTCCTCCTGTGCGTTGATCTCGTCGTCCCACTCGGCGGCTTCGGGCGATACATCTTGGGTCCAGCCATCGCCTTCACGGTCCAGCTGATCTGTCTTGCCGTCCTCTGCGATGCCAGCCTCGCGCCGCGAGGCAGCAGTGCGCTTCCGTGTTTGGGGCCGTGCGGCGCTTTGCGCCGCCTGTTGTGTCACCTGCAGCCAGATGTCGTCGCGAGGCACCCACTGCACCTGAAGAAGCAGTTTGCCGACCTCAAATGGCATCGCTAGACATGTGCTAGTGTATTGAAGTGCCCCGCTGATGAGTAGTGCCCTTATCACATCGTGAAGGCCAGCATCGGCGTCGCCGAGTGCACTGGACGAAGTGGTGGCAACATAGGGCTTAGCATCGCCTGCCGACATGTAGCGGTTGGCAGCGGGCCGTGTTGATGGAATACCGGACGAAGGTGGCGCTCCGCGGGTGGTCGATGCAGCGGCAGCTTGAGGCGCGCCCGAAGTGGAGAAGCGGGGGGCTGTAGCGATGAAGACAGAGTCTTCGGGAGGTTGGTAGTATGGTCGTAGCGGATGCGCCTGGCTGGCTGCCGAGCTTCCTGCGCTGTTGTTCGGATACGACTGCGACGACATCGTAAGAGTGCAATGTGCTGCAGTGCGAGGAAAGGAGTATGGGACGTCTCGTGTACTTTGTGCAGTCTGACGTTCGGGTTGAACAGGACAGAACAGAACGGACCAGGCCTGTGAGCGACCTACACAATGAAGAGACCGGCTGCGACACTGTTCAATGTAATAGTTTGTTGTAGTCGGAGGATCGAGAGGAGGTTGTGGTTCAGACAACTCAGGTCCAAGCTTGTCAGCGAGCAAAACGAGCAAAGTGGAGACCAACAGGCGCTCCCAAAAAAAGCGGCGAGTCCTCAGCAAGGGTCCTCAGCACGGCGCACCCAAAATGGAACCGGGCAAGAGTTACGCATCAGCAGCGCGTTCGAGTGCAGTTCTCTTCCGGGTGCAAAGCGCCATTGTGCCTCCACTAACTACAGTACTAGCACAGCGCTCATGCACATCTACAGTACAGTAGTCGGCCATCTGGCAGGCGCGGATAATGTCTTCGAACAAAGGTTGGATATTGGACTGTCAGATCAAAGTCTGGTCGACTTGGCTGCACTCTGGGCAGCCGAGCAAGATACCCTCACTCCCGCATCCCGATCCGCCTTGCCGTTTCAACTAGTAGGCGTGCCTGGCTGTTTCTATGTCCTGTCTCTGGTATGTCAACGGGTCCCTATCCCAGTACAGTTTTCAAGGAGGAGGTAGCCACCAACAATAGTGTGTGAAATCCGACTCAGGCATTTTTAGTGTTTCCGAACCGTGTGGAATCTGACAACAAAGCTGCTCGGAGTCACGGGTCCAGACTGTCGGGAAGAAAAAAAAATACAAACAAAGAAAGATCCAAGCAGCGTAAGCAGACGTGAAGCGTGCGTGAGCTTTGAAGAATGGATGCTCATGCGGGTGGATAGCACCAATACTTTCTGAATGAACCCTGTCCTCGGCGTGACGCTGTCGCAATATCACACTGTTTGCTGACCACCAGCTTGGCTGCAACAATCTGTCGAACTGCGACCTTCCGAGCGGAATCAGATGACCCAAAGGCTCGAAGCTTGGGTTGACGATCTTGAAATGGATCCTGAAGGCAAGGCGCTACCGAAATGTCGCCTGATATAACGGGCGGTCGCGTCCACATGCTGACGCGCCCAACCCAAATAACCTTTGGCCCCAGTCCTCGTGAGGTTGCTGCTCTCGGCCGACCTTAAACACCTGAATGGCCATTGTTAGGTCGCGATTTCCAATGTTTGCTTTCGCCTCCTCTCCCAAGTCACACCGTAAACTTCATTCCAGTCACATTCCGACCCCACCGCGACTTGACCGCCGTTGGCTGACCGCTACTGTCAGCAGCAAATCGCTGCCCGCCTCTGCGCCCATCCTCACAGTCGCACAACATGCCACCCGCTGAGCCTGCTAGCAGTAGCTATCTTCAAAGGTCTGACAAAAGGGGGTTGGGCGGATAAGTCGTCTTTGGGTGGGGTGGGAAGGCGGTGCGGATTTCCGTCGACCGAGCCCACGCAATCGAACCAGTTACACACACGCGCATTCAAAGGCTACAGCAATAATGAGACAGCTGGCGGGCATGTGCCCCTAGCAAGCGCATCAAACGCAGTCGGAGTCGCAGCGCCAGGCGTTGACAGGCTTGGAAATATTGACAGGCTTGAAAACGTTGACGTTCTGGGCCTGCAGGACACACACGCGCGCGCAGACACAATCGCTCCGCGCATCGTCTTCATTCCAGTAAGCGAGAAAGAAAAACAAATTGATGCACACCGAAGTTTCGAGCAAAGTCAATTCGCATCGGCAGGCGGAATGCAAGTGTACTTCTACTGTGCAGTAGCACACACTAGCCGTTGTAACGTCTTACTACAGTAACCTCGCACAGGGCTGTTTAAGTCGCCGGCGTCGTTAGCCTGTTCTAGAGGTAAACATACTTCAGGTCCAGACAGTCAAGCGAGATTGGCTCAGGTATTTGTGGGTCCGTCGACAGCTGGAGGGATCGGACACGAATAGCAAATGAAAGGAGGCAGAAAGCAGAGAGGAGACAGTGCAGTGCACGCCAGACGTAGCCAAGTGCTACAGTACAGTGGTAGGCTAAGCGAGGCGTTGGCCCCCTTTGCTGGCTCAAGGGCCAGAAAGGCGCAGACTGGCCGAGGCGGTGCGAGACCAACACTCTTGCAAATCACTTCCTCTAAGCGTCACCAGTCAACTCCGATCCGCGACCCCGACGTTTTTCTGTCTCCTTTTCCCACCCTCGGACTGGTGCGGTGCCCTGTCGAATCGCACTCTTGGCAGGGTCGTGCAAAGCGTGCTCATCTGACCGGCCGTCCAGAGTGAATCCTGCTGCGTCGATCCGCTGAGTCGTGTGTGACAACAAAGACCCAGACACCCCTCCCCCTCTTCTCTTTGTCGTCGCTCTGTGATGTCGTTCAGCCTGTTCTCCTTCGTCTCCGTTCTTTGCACAGCGCACACCTGTCCCTTCGTCTTGACCAACGCCGTGTCCACATCACTCAAAAGAGTCATCGCACCGTGACCAACATCGCTGCGCATACAACGTCAACGGGAAAGGCTGACATCGGTCCTTTGTCGCAACCTGACGCCGTAGCTGTCATTCATCTCAGTCGAATAACATGAAGACCAGCATCGTTGGCGGTCTGACGGCCTTGGCCTACGCTGCCGGCCTCGTTGCGGCCCACGGCGCTGGGTCCGACTTGCTTAACCACGGATGTCGTCCGGTGAGCAAGCGTGCTCTGAGCCAGCCGCAGTCCGACAATGTCGGCATGCAGAGACGCCAGATCACCAACACTGGTGGCGAGGGTCAGTCCATTTCTTCGTCTGGAGGTGCCTCGGCCGCCAAGTACAGCTGTGATGCCAATACATGCAAACTGCCCAATTGCCACTGCGCCGACACTAACCCACCCGGTGGTCTCGATCCCAAAGACGTCCCGCAGTTCATCGTTTTCACCGCCGACGACGCGGTCCAGTCGTACACCATCAACTCGGTGAACCAATTCCTTGCGCAGCGCAAGAATCCCAACGGCTGCAAGCCGCTCATGAGCTACTATGTCTCGCTCCAGTATACGAACTACTCGATGGTGACGGAGCTCTACGTCAACGGCAACGACATCGGCGACCACACCATGACGCACCAGGAGCAGCCTGCGACTACTGCAGAGATTGACGGTAATCTGATCACGCTCAACGCGCTGGCGGGTATCCCCTATCGATCCATCATCGGCTATCGTGCACCGTTCCTCAACTACAGCCGTGAGAATCTCGAGCATCTTGCTGCTACCGGCTTCACCTACGACTCGAGCTCCACCGCCTCGGTGCCGGTGACGGATGCAAACACCGACGCCTTCTGGCCCTACACGCTCGACAACGGTATGGCCAACGACTGCAACGCCGTCGCAAACATCTGCAACGGCCAGCCAAAGTTGCCCGGGTTCTGGGAGATTCCTATGTACGCCATCTTCGACGAGCGGGGTGGTGCAGGCCCGCACCTGATGGATCCCTGGCTCGATGCCTCGAACGCAACAGACGTGCTTTCGTGGATGAAGAACACCTTCACCGACCACTACAACGGCAAGCGTCAGCCCTTTGGCATCTACACCCACCCGATCCACCTGGCGCGTGGCTACCCGGGAGTTGACGAGCCCACGGCCCAGATCAACATGCTGAACGAGTTCCTCGACTGGGCTACCACCTCGGCCAATATGCAGAACGTCTGGATCATCAGCAACAAGCAGCTGATCGCATGGATGCAGAACCCTGTGCCGGCCAGCCAGCTGAACACGCTGGATGCTTTCAAGTGCCAGACGGCTGACGTATCGCAGCACATTTGCAACGGATTTGCCAAGAACGGTGACCTCATGCAGCACTGCATCAGTAACACTGCAGGCGACCCGCTGAACAACTCGCCCTTCTACACGTGCTACGGGTGCCCCGAGACGACGCCCTCGCCACAACAGCCCAACCCGCCGCAGAAGAACAACGACGGATCGGTGCGAACGCGCATCTCGAGCAACTGCGACACACCGTGGTGGGACCCCATCGCAGGCAAGTGCCTGTGCTCTGGCAGCAGCTGCCAGTTCACCGATTCGACGCGTGCAATTGGACCCAACGGTGCCAATCTTACCTCGTCGGGCAGCTCCAACACAGGTGGATCGGCCGGATCCAGCGCAAGCGCATCTTCGGACCCTTACCGCAGCTTTAACGCGGCCGCACCCACACAGCTGTCGGCAGCTGGCGCTCTGGGTTGGGCCATCTCTGCACTTGTCGGTGTTGCAGCAGGCGCTGCCGTATTCGTGGCCTAGTGACCCCTCAGTCGCCTTGAGGATGCCGCCGCGCAAGACCTGAGAGCACCTTGTAGATCGAGCCCCGCGCCTGGTGTCGTCACGTCGGACAGTGTATCCATGGCGCATCCCGTCGTGCTGAAGCTTGGGCAATCGTCGAGCGTGGATCCGTGCCATGGGCGCTGGCGGCCGGGTCAACTGCTCATCATTATTCGCTCTTCACATTTTGTAGTCCTCCCGTCTTCTTTATGTCGAACTCCACGAACAATTAATGATTTCTTCCTCGACAGGGCTGATGTTCGCGTTGCATGGATGAATGTGCGGGCATGTGCTGAGACTGAGAAAGTCGCCATTTAGTTGACCGGCTTGACCATGCCCTTGGAGAGTTTGTAGTAGACCAATGTCGAGTCTTGCGCAGTGATGGCGAGAAGAACGTGGGTCGTCTCGATTTGGATATGGCCGGATGCAGTGCGCTGATTGTCGGCATGGCGTGCAACGAGGTCAAAGATCTGTTCGAGCCTGTTGTGTGGGTTCATGATCGCGAGGAAAAGAGGAAGAGGTGTTGAAGCCGGCTGGCGTGATGGCAGACACGGAGGTAGCGGAAAATGCAACTCACTGCAATGGCTCGAGATGTTGCGATATGGCGAAGGGGATGATGATCTCGCACGTTTTCTGCAAGAACGATTGAATAGCCGAGAGGTGTGTCGACGAAAAGAGACAAGCAGTGTCAATGGAAGAAATTTCGCCGGAAGGATGCAAGCGTCATACGATGGTGCGAGCGTTGACTTACAGCTTCCTTTCTTCGCGCCTGAAGTGCAGCGAAGCTCGTGCTTGGTGGTGTAGGGGCAGATGGTATCGATGTGGACTTGGAGATACTTGAGTCAGCGGAAGTCGATCTCCACTGCTGTAGATGCTGTTGGACGAGCGATTCTGCCTGCTGGTCGTCAAGGTTGCTTAATTGCTCGCTTGTCGATATGTTGCTTGTAGCCTGAGATTGATCGCCCAGTGTGATGGGTTCAACGTCGTCCCAAGCGGCGGCGGCGTGGCGCAGATCGAGATAGGTCTGCAGGAGCGAGGCTGCCTGTGTCGGGTGTTGGTGGCAGAGTGTAGAGACAGCAGGATACGAGGGATGGAGAGATGGCCGTCCGATGTCGGTATGAGAGATCGAGGAAGGGCCTGCTTCCGCTTCGAGCATCGCCTCGTCTGTAAGCAGCAATACAAGGCGTTGTACAGCGATGCAGAGAGTCCAAATGAGTACACGCGATCTCGACTGCAAGCTGATCGATGGACGACCGGGTAAAGAGACGTGCAATACTTTGAAGACATGCGAACAGGAGGAGGATACTCACATTGTTGGCGTCTGGCCAGTTGGTGCTGTGTTGGCGCCTCGAGAGGCGGAATTGTGGCTGTGGTGCTGTCCATGTTGGGCAATGCGGGTGTGCGGCTGTGGTCAATACTGAAGGGGCTGAGCGAGTCGATCCGGCTCCTGTTCCGGTTGGAAAGATGATTCGGTATCGAAGCTTGTCGGACCGGATGACGATTGGGTCACACCTTCCTTTTTCTTTTTTTTTGGTCGGCGCTGGGCGTAGTGTGCATCATTTAACTATATTGACTGCACCCTGAATAATGGCCAAGTTGCCGTGTGACATCGGCAAGGCAGAGGGCCGAGATCGGGGGCAATGTCATCGGGTGTCTTGACAGGCGACTGCAGAACAGGACGGCGCAGTTGAAAATGCTGCAGTGTTCTCGGGCAGGTGCCGTGACCGTGGCCGCGTTTAGGCAGATGCCGAATTTTGGAATCCAGCCTCGTGCTGGTCCGGCGGCAGGACAATTTCGCACTGTTGTTGACCGCGTGGACTTGTTCAGCCGAGCAAGACATGCATGGAAGGCCCTCAAGCCCATATGCCTCACCCAGCCATCTGCACCTCTCGGCACGATCTATCTCGCTAGATCCCCGCGAACACTAGCGATGCTGTCCACCACCGCGTGCCTGCGAGCAAGCCAGGACACCTGGCCGAATGGGGCTTTTCAAGAATCACAGCGCACTGGTCGGTCTCACCTTCGACGGCAGAGGTCCGAAACAATGAGCGCATCCGAGAATGTCTTGAGCAGAAGCATTCTCTACACTGTGCTTGCTTGCGGTGGGTGCGTCTCTGAGCTCCTGTGTTGCATCACTCTCGTCGGCAAACAATCCGCTCTAGGTCCGCAGAAGCTGTTCAGACTTGTGCAATGGATGTGCACACGACCACGACAAGCCTGCATCGGCTCATCTTGTCCATTGTCGCCTGCATCAAGCCCGAGCAACGGCTGTGAATGCTGCATGTCCTCACGCGGCCCACTCTGCAGCTGTCACACTATGCCCGATGCTCATAACACGCGATGACCATCCCGGCACATGCTTGGCTGGCGTCTATCTCCAGCCTCACCGAGTGTCTCTTGCTGCGTCATCTCTGCGGCTGATCCGAGCCAGTACGTTTGTCTTCTTCATTCGCTAGCGCCGTGAGCTGTAGGGTCCTTTCTCTGTCCGCCCCGAATTTCTGTTATCATCGGATTCAGCCCGTTTCTGTGCTACAGCAATGTCTTGGGCCACGACCGCCGCCTGCTGCAAGTATACTGTAGTGGCAGCATGATCATGGTGTCACACGCCCAAACTCTCGTCTACGCCATCGGTGCTGGACTTGAGGTCGGAAATCTGCAAGCTCACCCGCAATGTCAACGGTACGCCCTTCTGCGACTCTTGCCTGGACGTGCGACCTTCACATCGCCCATGACATTTGCACAATTGCACCGATACATTGACTTGAAAAAGTCCGCGTGGTATCGTTGATCTCCACACCCCTTTCCGCTCTCTGGCCACGGTACCGGTGAAGCGTGCTCGTATCCACGAGGCCGGCAATGACACCCTTCTCCTGTCCCTAGTGTCAACGCACTGCCCCTTTTCGTTTCCATATGGTCTATCATCTCACGCATGCTTCTGCAGAGTATCACCTTCTCAGTAAGCACGTATGACCCATTTGTGGCTCTCGGCTCTCCTCACTTTTCTCGTATTCACCTCACAGGACTAGACCCCGGCGCCGACAATAAGCGTGTCCCAAATTTGGCGCTTCTCTTTCTCCACGTCCGTACCTGAATCACCATCAGGGCCATACATTGACCGCATTGGCGCTCTCTGTGATTATCCTAGATCTCGAGTCGCTCAGGCGAAGTATTCGTACGCACTCACACAGTCTAGATCACCTTCCGTACATGTTCCTGACAGATAACACTGGAACGCCTCAAATATGTTTACTCGATGAGGCTAGCTCAGCCTCAACCCAACCTTCTCCATCATCTGCTCGTCTCCTCTGCAATTTTCGACAACCATCATCCACAGTAAGAACTGTAGCAGGGCTTAAGCTTGGTTCACTAACTTACAGGACCTACCGGAAACAGTGAACGGAGTCGATTCGCACCTGAACGATGGCGCCGACTTCGTACTTCAAGGACGAAGTGCACATTGCCCTGCTTAGCAACAGCAGCAACGACACTTCTCTCCAGACACAACTCGGAGCTTCTTCAGCTGCCTCAACTATCTTTGATGCAGATGATGCCGCTTTAACACAATCGGGTCCCTCACGCTCAACTTCATCCCCAAGTTGCTCGGAATCCATCTATTTTGACGACAATGAAGACACCGACAATAACAGCAGCCGTCGCTCAAGCGGAGAGCTTGAATCGAGCGACAGCCTTTTGGGCAAGAAGCTGTGGGAGAAGATTCCCCTCTTTGGTGCCCACAGATCATACGCGCCTCTACCCGGAACTTCAATGGCACGCAGGCACCGTCGCTGGCTACGAATAGCGGTGCTACTTGCCATCATGGGCGCTGGCGGTTATCTAGTGCTATCAGCGTCTGGCCCCTCCGGAAAGCTCATGCCAATCTCCTCCGCTCCGTCGCCGGACCGGAACACTGTCGTCGTTGATCCTCTCTACGACTCGGATTCACTCCAGGATGCAGCAATCTCGATACCTACGTTCTCGAGGCCGACCAAACCCAGCTCTGCAGATCAAGTGCTTCCTTTTGCCCTGCATCACGACGAGACGATCGACACCAGGGTAATATTGCCTTCGCTCTCTGCTCGCAACCGCAGGAAGCTGTACGACGTTCCTGCTCAAGTTCCTCTTTTACACTCGGACGAATGTCTCGAAGAGTGGGTAGCGTCAGGAACAATCTGTGACCAGCTAAGCAACGTCTACACACGACGTTCCGAGCTCAGCAAGATTGATATCGTCTATTCGTGGGTCAATGGGTCCGACTGGCGTCATTCGAGTGCCAAATGGATGCATGCATATCGTACTCGTGGACGATGGCAGGAGTATGTGGAAGAGGATCTGTTCCCGACTTCAGCAACAGACTCGAGCACGCAGGCTCGCGCTCCCAAGCTTGCCTCCCGAGAAGAAGTGATAGGCGCACACAACGAGCTGTCGCGCCGTGATACTGCCATTCAAAGTCGCTTTCGTGACCATCAGGAGTTGAGGTATGCGATGCGGTCAGCTACAAAATATCTACATGGGCTCGATACGATACACATTATCGCTCCAGACTATTCAGCTCCATATCACCTACAGCTTCGCAACGGGCGTTCGAGCTCGGATTTGCAGGCTCGTGATGGAAGCCAAAATAGCAACGAGAGGTCGTGGAAGAGAAAAATGTGGAGACGTACCAACGCTTTCACCCTCGACGTAGATCGACTCAGCGACGCATTCAAAGGACTTCCCTCGCAACTGCGACGTGTGCAGGGCCTTTCGACAGATCGCTTCGTCACTAATGATGGCCAGATCAGGGAAGGTCAGGTGCCCCAATGGATGTCGCTCTTGCCCTCGTTACTCTCGGGCCGCAGGCCGCATGTTCTTTACGGAGAAGCTGCCGAGTCGGTTGCACCGACGACCTCAAAAGGTACTGGCCCTCGCGTGAGACTCCATCACGATTGGAACGCTTTCAAGGATAACTGGCTCGTCACTAAACCATCGACTGCTGCAGAGATCCGACATTGTGACGACTATCGCCGTTTGGCTTTGCCCACGTTCAACTCAATGGCCATTGAATCTATGATCGGTGATGAAGTTGGTCTTGCTGAAAACTTCATCTATGCCAACGACGACTTTTTCATGATGGATGAAGCGTCCGTATCCGATCTCATCTCTCCCATCTTTGGACCTGTTTTCCGTCTCGACCCTAACCTCGTTGCTGACGGACGTAAATCTCCGGCGCCGACGGCGGGGGAGTGGTCATCGTTATGGCACACCGACTGGCTTCTGGACCAACGCTTTGGCAGCCGAGCTCGACCCTACACCCTTCACGTACACAAGAGCTTCTCCAAGTCTTTGCTCTGGGAAACACGCATGACGTGGGCATCTGAGCACGCCCGTTTGGGTCCGAACCGCTTCAGAAACACAGGTGACAACCTTGTCACCCAGTTCCTGACATACTACAGCATCATGGAACGGCATCGTGAGGCTCTGCTGTGGAGCTTCTTCTTGCTTCGTCTGGACGAGGATGGCGACGGTCTCGTGTCAGAGGTAGAGCTCGAGGGTGCTCTCAAGCAGATGGGTCTCGAAGCTGAGCAGATCCAGCACGTCGTCTCGGATCGTCAGGCAGGTCAATCGACGGCAGATTCCTCGGTGGCTGTCTACCTACCGAGAAGGTCAACGCTGGGACGAGAGCAGGTGAACACTCGACTCATGAAGGCAGGCTGGCCTGTGCCACTCAATACGCGCTACAGCTTCTCATCGCAAGACGGTTATCCGCTGGCCCGACTCTCCGAGGACGTGCTGGCACCAGAACCGCGCTTTGCGCACAACTCGTACGGCGCCTGGCCAGACTTTGTCGATGAGCCCACACCGTCGCGTCTTGCTTGGCGAGAGAAACGTTTCAAGCATCGCGCATGCACTCTGCAACTGGAACGATGCCTCTTGAGGCCCTTGAGAAGCGGTGTGACTTCCCAGCCTTCTTCATGGGAAGCGGTCTTCAAAAACTTTGCCTACGCCGAAATCGACTGTGGCGACTGTCTGATCCACCATCTTGTCGGGAAGAGCGGCGTGCGAGGTCTTGCAGCTTTCCTGCCACCCAAGCAGCGCGAATACCGACCGCAGGCTAGCTCAGCACCGAAGGGCAAGCCTGCCAACTTGAACGAGGGCATCGGCAAAGTCCCGCATTTGCCGCTTTCCACCTCTTGGCGAAGCGAGAGCAAGGCCGACGGGGCTAGACCTGGCGAGCTCGAAGCGTCTTGCTTCTCGATCGAGTGTGTAATGACCAACTCGGGCTTCGGTGCCGGAACTTCTCTGCGCACTTTTGCATCCAGGTTGATACAGCGCTATTCGTACGTGATTGGAGACTCACCCGTCGAATTCCGTCAGCTAGAGACGCCTGGCAATGCGGAGCGCGTGTTCGAGAACCTCGATCGCAGTGCCACCCAATCCACTGCGACGCAGCATCTGGTCCAAATGAACGAGAAGACGCAAGAAGGCGCAGCACATGTCAAGGAGGCTGGCACCATGGATCTGAAGGACACTCAAAACGCTTCTGCGCCAGAGGAACCATCTGAAGCAGCTCTTCGTGCTAGCCAGGAGAACATCAACCTGCGACGCCCGCTCTTCGTCTGCATCAACGACGACATTTTGGATCAATTTGTCGATGACGTGGGCGCGAAATTCGCCCGTTGGTTGTCCAAAACGTGGCCAGAGAAGCAGCCGTGGGAGCTCTGAGACCCTTTCAATGCTCAGGTTCAACTTAATCAGATCTTGTTTTTCGTACTCTGTCTTTGCGGTGGTTGCTTTGTCGCGTGAATTAAGGATCGGGGTGTATCATGAGCGCAGCTTGTAATCTTATTACGTTCCGACAATTGAGACGGCTGGGGCCCGATGGAAGGGGCTGAGGGCGGAGGAGGCTCAGTGGTCCATCAATCTACGAGCACAGACAAAGCGAATTGGATCTACGATCTTGTTTGAGGTGGACGAGGAAGTGATAGAAGTGGTCGATGATTGATTACAAGCATGTGTTTTGGTGGTGGTGACTGCGTGTGGACACACCGCAAATGCGTCCAGGATGCAGCGAGACATTTTTGATGTTGAGACACCCCGAGACTCCCGGTGGCTACGAGGAGAACCAGGAGGAGCTGGAAGACTCGTCTTTGCCCGAGGTCATATCGGAGCTGATGATGCGATGGACGTGGCAGAGATAGTCTACGTAGCTCATGGCGTCGTTGTTCTGGTCCTCGACCAGGCTGTTTGCAAGTTCGACCTCTGTACCGTCGCGGTTCTGCCGAGCGATGAGGACCGGCAGCTCGGGCTTGTTGCGCTGAACGGCGAACGAGCGGATGAGTGCGCGAACCTGCTTGGACAACTTCGTCGGGAGCTTTGGCAATCGAGTCATGCGAGGATCGATCTCCTCGAGGCTGCTGACGCCGTAGAGATCCTCAAGCAATCGAGGGTTGGCCGCGGCACCGAGCCAGAGAATGCACATCTCGCCGTTCTCCAACAGATAGGCACCGTGCGACTCCATGCGCAGGTACGACGGGCGCATCAGCGCCGGTGTCTTGATTCGTGCGCCTTCGACGGTCGTTCCGTCCGGCTGGGCGATCTTGATCGGCGATCCGTCATCGTCCGACATGGTGTGCAGTGCAATCATGCGTGGGTACAGCATCGACATGATTGCTCCCACGCCCTGTGCACGGAAGAAGCGCATGTAGAACGCTCGAACATCCGAAGTGACATTGCCGCCCTTGATCGACTTGGTCTTGTTGATCGCAAGAGCGTAAAGTGGGAAGAGCTTGAAACTCTCTGGCAAGATCAGCTGGCCCGGGCTTGTCGATGACGCACAGTTCCTGCGATAAGCCAGCAGGATCTTAACGCACTTGTCGGTGAGGTAGTGACGCACATCTTTCAGCGGCTTGGTGTGGGCCAGCGAAATGACCTCCTTGGCATAGTAGGCCACAGCGCTGTCCATGTCGGCGTAGCGGAAGACGTTGCCGAGGAGCGAGGTGACGGGAACGGCAATATTGTGACAGCGCACGCGTCGCTCGCCGTCGGCGGTGGTGTAGAGAACGGCACACTGGAAGTGTGCCTCTTGCTTCTCGTCCAGCTTGCCTTCATGCTTGATGAGTGCCGCAATGCACTTGTCCGCGTCCATGTTGCCCACCTCGATGTCGGTCGAGTTGCGCTGGAAGAAGTTGCCAAAGTGGTCGGCCACGCGCAGACCGTTGGAGCATCGCAGTCGCATGGTGACGTTGTAGGCTGTCTCGCGCAGAATGGTTCGGCGAACCTCGCTCTGGAGCTTGACGCCGTCGCGCACAGGATCGAAGCGCGGGTGGAAGAAGATTTCGCCGCCCGTGAATCCAGGCAGGACGCCGATGGTGGCCACATCAATGTACTGGGATGGGAAGAAGAAAATATTGATGCCGATGCCGGCATCCACACACTCCTCGGCCACACCGCGGTAAAAGCCGTCCTGCGGCACAAAGAGGGTCTTCTCCTTGTCAGTGCCGTAGAGCTTGGTGTCCTCGCGGTGTTTGAGGGCACCGGGGCCGACGGTCGGGATGGTGGAGAGAAAAATGCTGACCTGTCCTCCGATCGTTGAGAGTGCCGCCTGAGCGCCACGTACCGCGGCACCGAGGGCTGCATCGCCAACCATATTGTCACCGAAAAGAGTGGGGAGGTTGTCGAGCAGACCCTCGATCAGGTGGCGAGACTCCCATGGATCAGCAAGCAGGCCATCGCTGATGGGCACAAAGGGCTCGTCAATGTCACCGACGACCAACATCTGCGCCTGATCGAGCTCTGCCGTGAGATTGTAGAAGTGGAGAGCACGGTCAAAAGTGATGATGGCCACACGGCTGCCGTGTGGAAGGCCAAAGCCGGGTCCTGAGCTCGGGTCGGCCTCGGGGGCTCCGTCGGCGCCCTCCTGCGACGCATCACGAGGACCGTAAAGGGTCTCTCGAATCGACTCGACCGAGCTCTTTAGCGCACCAGAGCGCACAGAACTGTAGCTGACGTCGATGGCAAAAAGATAGGTTAATGGGCGAGGCGCACGTACCGTGGTGCGTCCCTTGCCAATCTGAAGCTGGCTGAGAGCCTCAGTGGCAGCTTTGGTTGCGGTCTTGGCGGCTTGTGCTCCCTGTCCGCTGAGGCCGAGTGTGGTGCCCTCATAATCTTTGGCGTTGGGATCGGCCTTGGACTCTAGCTTTGCTGTCTCGGTACGGGCGCTGGCGGGTGCGACCGGAAGCAGAACGGAAGCTGGAGGCGTGGATTGGATGGCCCAGTACTCCTTGGGCACGGCAAAGTCGATGGAGCCGCGCGAGAGCTCGGGTCGCTGATCAAAGTCGACTCGACGCCCACTCATGTCGAGGTTGCAAAAGTAGTCGGGTGCAACCTCGGTAGCTGTGCCACACAGGTTGCATGACCACTTTTGGCCGCCCTCGACAAAGACACACCATGGATTGATGTAGGCACGACATCGCTTGCATCTCGGCGGACCGCTCTCGCCAAAAGTGGCGACAGGAATCGGACTTTCGTCGAGACGAAGCTGTGCAAAAGGCTGCAGCAGAACGGCGATCGGCAACTGCGAAGTCGCTGCAATCTCGTCGGTTGCAGGCAGGCTATAGGTTGTGAGCCGCAGATGTTTCGGAGAGCAATTGCCTTGGTCGACGGCGGCAAAGCTGGTGGTGCTGAGTGGCATGCCGCCGCGTCCGCAGGTGGCGAACCACTCCTTGTCAAAGAAGTCTTGATCTGCGTCCTGCATCTCCACCGGACTTGGAATCTGGTCCGGGTCGATTTTGGAGCGGGGACCGGCAAAGCGTTGGCCAGCCTGATGCGGCGGCTGGGCGATGGTGCCGCCAGGTTGCTGGGCGAGAGCAGCCTGCATGCCGGGCACTGTGCTCTGTTGATGCTGCGGCATATTGGGACGGGCACCGGCTCCCATGACGTTGCCGGCTTGTGCCATCATGGCGCGGTTGTGGGCGGCTTGGGCAGGAGAAACGACGTTGCGCTGCCCTGGCATCTGATCGAGGGCAGCATCTGAGGCCGCAAGGTTGCTGCTTGGATCGTTGAAGTGGCGTTCGTGCTGAGCGGCTCTGGCGGCGGCAGCCTGCTGCCATGGGGCCTGAGGAGGGTTTGGCTGGCCGGGCGCGTCGTTCCAGCCACCAGTGGCCGGCGAAGGCTGAGCGTCGGTGTGATAGGCACGCGCGCTTCGCTTGGTCTTTGCGGGACCGGAATCCGGAGCGGTCATCGGAGGAGGAGGTGGCATGGACGCTGCGGCAGGAGCAGGGCTAGGCTGTCTCGCGTTGAGGTGCATTCCGCCCATCTGTGCATTGAGCGACTGTTGCTGTGGATGCTGTTGGTGCGGTTGGTGGTGATGTTGCTGCTGCTGCTGCTGCTGCTGCTGCTGAAGCTGCGGTGGCATCGCGGGTCTAGCCTGCATGCCATGAGGTTGTGTTGGAAAGCCGTTGGAAGGGTTGGCCGCAGCTGGAGCGGGAGGTCGCTGGGCAGCAGGAGGCATGGGTCGGCCGGGTGGAGGTCGAGCACCTTGAGCTGGAGGAAACATAGCAGGGTTGCTGGGTTGCGACGCAGAAGCGCCGGGTATTTGGGATCCAGGCTGCGTCTGCATTGGTCGGGGCTGACCTCCGAGGTTGTGAGGCAAGTGCGGGCGTGCAACACCCTGCGAAGGTGGTTGCTGCTGCTGTTGCTGTTGCTGCATTGCAGGGCTGGCGTGGTTCATCGAACAGTGCGAATCAATCGCAGCAAGTTCTACACGACAGAAGACAGGGACGAAGGAGCAAAACGGGCAATGACGAGAAAAGAATCGGGGCGAAGAGAAGAGAGATAGGAGTGAGAAGACTGGCTAAGCCAGAAGCAATGTCTGCCGAGCAGATCACAGGTTCTCGCTGTGACAGCAGATGTGCGTGACAGAGGACGAATGCAAGTGTGTATGTGAGTGTGTGTGTGTGTGTGTGCGTGTGAATGTGTGTGAGTGAGTGAGTGAGTGAGGGTGGTAGGTCAAGTGCATATGTCTGTCGGCGAACACGCAGTTGGGTGGTGCGTGCGATGTGGTGTCGGACTGCTTGCGACATCCTGTCCCTGGAAGCGAGAGTGAACGCTGCTAACTACTACAGTACAGTACTAGTGTATCACAGCGCACACATCCAAAGCGATGAAGCTGCAGAACTGTGGTGCCAGCGAGTTGCTGCTGTACTGTACAGCCGGATACTATTTTGTCTTGTCTTACCTGCCTGCCCATCCTCCCTCGCTCTTTCATCTGCGTTGCAGCCCGGCCCGACTGCGAACATAACATTAATATTATTTGTTCCAACGCAGCAATAGCTTGGCCCGCCACGCGTACCTCAATTCGACATTCTTAGGCCCACATCGATCTCGTACGAATTTCATTACTCTTGTTGTCAGATTATAGCAAAGACGTTTTTGCTTTCGTTGTTTCATGTGAGATCCAACAAAACAAATGTCGGTATCTTGAGCGGCGAGCTACGCGATTCGCGGGCCACGACGCCATACACAGCACGGAATCCCATAGAATGAGCCACCTTGTCGTCAACAGCCGGGCTTCTCTCGCTTCCCGGAAGCTTGCAGCTTCACCGTGCGAGCTGTCGTGGTCGCAGATACACTTTCGCACAGCTCTTGACTGACTCCAGAAGAGAATGGTTCTTATTTCGACGTCTCGGAACGGCATATTTACGTTATCACACACGCTCACAAGGCGGAACAGACCTGACATGGCAATGGCACGTCTTATCACATCTCGAGCGCTTGAGGAATATCGGGGCCTGATAAGGTATCGCCGATGCTGATGATGACCGCCTGGATAAGCACATTCATTTTTGGGCCACGGCCTACTCCGAAGAGGGGGTGGCGAACCACAGAGGTCGCGCATGCACCGCGGTAGAGCCCCCTGGCAAGCAGTCGGAAGTGGCGGCAAACATTGAGGCCACTCGGGACAGGAGCCTCACACAAGGCACGGCTTGGCTGAGATCAATCAACTCCATGGCAAGCACGCGATTGAGTGGGGCCGTAAGAAGCTCGTTTGGCGGCGACTCACTGTGGCAATTTCGGCGACCCGTGTGCATTCGGAAGTGCTCGGCGTCGTCCCTTCCATGCGCGCCTTTCGCCTTTCACCTACAGCATCACCTCCAGCCATGCTGAGATGAGGGCCGGTGCTAGCTGACCTCCGTCAGCCCGCCCAGATGCTCTTGACGGGCTCTCTTGAATCGCGAGCTCATCGGCCGGGATGTGCCGAATTTTCGAGCAAAACGGGGAGCTGATGGTCCAACCATTCTAGGTGATTATTTGAACAAGCTTACAAATCTGCTAGACGTCGGCCGCTGATGGGCCCCCGAGAGGGGCGAGAAGGGCAGGCACTCTGCGCGAAGGACCCGCCGATTCGGTGCGGTGTGACCTGGCACCTGACCCGCTTGGCCCAAACGATCAGCTATTCAGCAGCGCTGCTGCAAAGAGTCGGAGTACTGTACCCTCCCGTGCGCGGCCACCTCGCAAGGTTCCGCATGCTGAACTAAGAACCCGCACAGGCAGGAGTAGCGCTGAAGCGAGACCGGTGGCAAGGGCATCAGCAACCGTTGTCGAGCTGGGCACAAGAATCACAATGAGAAGTAGCAGGAATCCAAGATATCTGGCTTGCAAGTAAGATAATACCGAAATACAGTAATGTATGAATCCGGCACGGGGCAAGTGTGCAGGCCGTGTGCCGGAGACGGCCGCATGGGCCTGCCTGTGCACGTCTTTCTCTTTCCATGCACTGTGTACTGTAGTGCGCTGTGCTGTACTGTACAGTACTGTACTGTACTGTACTGTACCGTGCAGTATTTTGTTTTCACACCTGCACGCCGCCCTCATGGAAAGCCGACGAACCAGTAAAAGTGCACCGATAGGTCACCCGCGCTTGCCCTGCTCTCAGCCGGCTGCTTTCTCTCTCTCTCTGTCTGCAGGTGTTCGGTCTGTCTTCATTTAGCTAGCTTGTGGATCACTGACCGACACGGACCAGCGCACCCAGCTCAACCCAGTCAGCTAGTGACTTGAAATCCGCTCGCACATCTGTGGTGAGGGGCGTGCAGCCCCACTGCTGCAGAGTACTGTAGTGTCTTTGCTTTGTGGCCACCCACTGGCCTCGCTTGGGTCAACTTCTTCCAATTTCGCAGCCTGACTGGTAAACGGCAGACGGCTTCATTCTTATCACATACGGTACATACTTACCATCTCCACGCTGCTTCTTCTGTACCGCTCGCCACCATCATACACCCAGGTACTTTCAACCTAGTCCTTCGAATAGGTCATCGCACACGCAACCATGGCTTCCCTTCGCACCGGTCTCCGGGCTGCTCAGCTGCCCCGAGCCCCTCTTGTTCGCAACTTCAACTCTGTTGCTCGACCCGCTCCCATCCGCGCCGGTGTGCGCCACTACAGCAGCCCCGCACCTGGCTCGCCCCCTCCTCCTCCGCCTTCGGGAAGCAAGTCAACCAGCAAGGTTCTGCTCGCCTCGGTCGCCCTCGCCGCTGCCGCTGGTGGAGCTTTCCTCGCCTTCGGCCAGGACGACAAGAAGGCTGCTCTCGGCGTCGGTGCCGACGGCGCCAACAAGCTTTCTGGCTCTAAGGCCAACGGCGGCAGCCAGGTCGGCTCTCACTCCAAGCAGGACTACCAGGCTGTCTACAATGCCATCGCCGAGGAGCTCGAGTCTAACCCCGAGTATGACGACGGCTCGTTCGGCCCTGTTCTGGTGCGACTCGCGTGGCACGCTTCGGGCACCTACGACAAGAACTCCAATACCGGTGGCTCTAACGGTGCTACCATGCGATTCGCTCCCGAGTCTGACCACGGTGCCAACGCCGGTCTTGGTGTTGCCCGCGACTTCATGGAGAAGATCCACAAGAAGTTCCCCTGGATCACCTACTCTGATCTCTGGACCCTCGGTGGCGTCGCCGCTGTCCAGGAGATGGGGGGACCTAAGATCCCCTGGCGACCGGGCCGCAAGGACTCTGCCGCCGACAAGTGTACTCCCGACGGCCGTCTCCCCGATGGCGACAAGGGCCCCGACCACCTGCGCTACATCTTCTACAAGATGGGCTTCAACGACCAGGAGATCGTGGCACTCTCGGGTGCACACGCCCTCGGCCGCTGTCACACTGACCGATCCGGCTTCGATGGCCCCTGGACCTTTGCCCCGACCTCGTTCACCAACGAGTACTACAACCTGCTGATGAACGAGAAGTGGAACTTCCGAAAGTGGAACGGCCCACCCCAATTTGAGGACAAGTCGACCAAGAGCCTGATGATGCTCATGACCGACATGGCCCTTGTTCAGGACAAGTCATTCAAGTCCCACGTGCAGCGATACGCAAAGAGCGAGGACGAGTTTTTCAAGGACTTTTCGGCCGCTTTTGCTAAGCTGCTCGAGCTTGGTGTACCCACCGAGAACTTCAAGGCCTTTGAGAGCAAGCTCGACAATGGCAAGCCTGTGAGTATTCATACATTTTCGCAATTGCACTTGCGCTACAAAGCACTTGCTCGGAACTTTGACCGCTGACCGTCCCTACGTATTTATTCCCCCCCTTGCCTTTGTGCGCTTCTACAGTACCAATTCCAGACTACCGCCGAGCAGGAGAACGCCAACTAGGATCTCCTTCTGGCCAAATTTTAGTCCCTTCCTCGGCAACGTGTTCGATTGATTCGTCCTCACTCCTTCGAATGGTTGCTGTAGCTCGTTTCGTCTAATCTAGATATGTATGAAGACAATCGGCCACTGTGCTGTGATGGATTCGTGAGACGATGCTCGATGACTCTACTGCTTGTTCGGTGCTCGATCTGTATTAACGGTAAATGGTGGCACTCGCCTCGTGTGCCCGAGAGACATGCCCGACATCGTCTGCTGCTGTTTATGCGTGCATGGGTTTCCTAATGAGACAGAGAGCCGTCGAAATGATAGCGGACGCCGACTCTGTTGACGGCTACGCTGACTGGGTATCTGGATCAGACGGATCAGATTGATAAGAGCGATGGGCCGCAAAAAGGCATGATGCAGGGCCAAGGCGTGCGAGCGCAATCGGGTGGTCCGATCAATCGTGGGTGTGATGCTGCGAAAATAGGCGTAGCTCAAAGTGGCGTGGGTTTTGTGAGCGTGAGTGAGTGTGGCTCCATGAGAAAAGGTCAGAGCGGGGTCGTTTATGCACACCCACCAGCTCGATGTTATTCCCAGTCCCTGGATTTTTGGCAATTTTCGAGTCAGGCTCAAATGAGAAGAAAGGCGGCAACACAATAATAATTAAGACTGATGAGGGGGTGACGGCTGTGAGGGTCTTGCGTGAAGCCCTGTGCGAGTCAGGAATTATTCCGACTTCGGCAATGATCCGCTTTCCAGTTCCAAGCTTGGGTGTCGAGGTCGACGAGCAACAGCGCTAAGCTTGTTGGACTTCTGGTGAACATCGAGCCTTGCCTTAACTCTCCACCATCACACTATCGTCTTCGGAACGCACCCGTGGGAGAAGCAACTGTGCCTCACTTTGGGCTTCATCTCGGCTCACGGCAAAGCCAGCGACCCCACATCGATCGCTTTCCCAGAGGACCTAGACCGTGGCATACAGTGCACACGTACAGTCGGTGTCGAGTCAGGCAAGCGCTTGCCTATAATTGCTCCATTGCGCAGCTCAGCTTTCAAGTCGGGTTTCCCGCATTTCCCAAGCCTCTCAGCCATCTAGCCTGCTTACTCTTCAAGATGACGGTTCCGACCGAAGGGCTCGTCTCGGTAGCCTCCAACGTCCAGCCTCAGGCCATTCATATCGGCAAGACAGTCGCCAAAGGCAAGACAGTCCTGATCGACAACTACGACAGCTTCACCTACAATGTCGTCCAATTTCTTGCCGAAGCCGGCGCCGATCTCGTCGTCTACCGCAACGACAAAGTCACCATCGAGGAAATCGAAGCCCTCAACCCGGCCAACATCGTCATCAGCCCTGGTCCTGGTCATCCTCTGCATGACTCGGGCATCTCGATCCCTTGCATCAAGCATTTTGCCGGCAAGATCCCCATCCTTGGCGTCTGCATGGGTCTCCAGTCCATCTACTCGGCCTACACCGGTATCGTCGAATTCGCTGGCGAGATCGTCCACGGAAAGACCTCTGAAATCGCGCACGACGCCAAGGGTCTTTACGCCGGTCTGCCTGCCAAAGGCGTGATTGGCACCCGATACCATAGTCTGGCCGCACAGCTGCCCAGTCTGCCCAAGGAGCTCGTCGTCACCTCCAAGACCGCCAGCGGCGTTGTGATGGGCATCCGTCACACCCGATACACTCTCGAGGCCGTCCAGTACCACCCCGAGAGCATCCTCAGTGTCGGCGGCCGCGAGATGATGGCCAACTTCCTCAGCTGGTCCGGTGGCACCTGGGACTCCAACCCGCAGGCCAAGGTTGATGCCGAGGCCATCAAGCGCGCCGAGAGCACAACCGAGCCCGTCCTCGCCATGGGTGATGCCACGGCTGCTGCGACGACCACTGCCGCTGCAAACGGTCAGTCCGCCACCGGCAGCGTCGGCACCATCCTCGAGCGAATCCATGCTCAGCGTCTCAAGGACATTGCCGCTACCAAGGCAGTGCCTGGCTTTTCGCAGCGCGATCTCGACATTGCCCTGTCGCTCCACCTTGCGCCACCCCAGATCTCGTTCCCCGAGCGACTCATGCGCCACTCGGCCCAGGGACTTCCTGGTGTCATGGCCGAGATGAAGCGTGCCAGTCCCAGCAAGGGCGACATCGACCCTACGGCGCATGCCGGTGCTCAGGCTCTGGCCTACGCCCGCGGCGGCGCCAGTGTGATCAGCGTACTGACCGAGCCCAAGTGGTTCAAGGGCACGCTGCACGACCTCTCACTTGCACGCAAGGCTGTCGACAACCTTCCCGACCGACCCGCCATCCTGCGCAAGGACTTTGTGGTCGACACCTATCAGATTGCCGAGGCTCGACTCGCGGGTGCCGATACCGTGCTCCTGATCGTCGCCATGCTTAGCGACGAGCATCTCAAGGTGCTCTACGACTACTCCGTCGGCCTGGGCATGGAGCCGCTTGTCGAGGTCAACAACCCCGACGAGATGGCCCGCGCCATCAAGCTCGGTGCCAAGGTCGTCGGTGTCAACAACCGAAACCTGCACGACTTTAACGTCGACATGGAGACCACCTCCCGACTTGCCGATGCGGCTGCCAAGGGCGGCGTCATTCTCTGTGCGCTCAGCGGCATAAGTGGTCGCAGCGACGTCGAGAAGTATCTCAAGGAAGGTGTTGGTGCCGTGCTTGTTGGCGAGGCCCTGATGCGTGCAAAGGACAAGCGTGCCTTCATCCACGACCTCCTGGGTCTGCCTACCTCGAGCGCCGCTCCGCAGACCATCCCCGGTGGGATCCCCGCAACCGGCGTGCCTGATGACGACATGCCCGAGACGCTCGTCAAGATCTGCGGTCTCTCGACGCCCGAAGCTGCCGTGACGGCGGCCGAGGCCGGCGCCGACATGCTCGGAATGATCCTTGCTCCTGGCACCAAGCGCACCGTCGACCTCGCTCGAGCTGCCGAGATCGTCAAGACGGTCCGGGGTCTCTCGTCTTCGGATGCGTCGGCGGCCGATATCACGCCGTCGGCAGCGGCCGGCGGCATCGAGGCCGGCGTGACGCCCGAAGATTGGTTCAGTCTGACGGTGAAGAAGCTGCGCTCGCGTGTCGGCAGACGGCCGCTGCTCATCGGTGTCTTCCGAGACCAGCCGTTGGCGGAAGTCGCCTATTTTGCCCAGAAACTCCGTCTCGACGGTGTGCAGCTGCACGGTCGCACCGAGGGCGTCGAGTGGGCCAAGTTCCTGCCCGGCCTCCTCGTCATCCGTGTCTTCCACGTTGGTGCAGGTGCCGTGCCCGGTCAGGGCGCGCTCAAGGAAGTCGCCCGGCCTGGATACCACCACATTGCGGCCCTCGACACGGCAGGCACCTCGACCAGCTCGACTGGTGGCGACGGCGGTACCGGTGTCTCTTTCGACTGGTCCATCGCGGCCTCGGTCCGCGGTAGTGACGCTCTGCCCTCCATCGTACCTGGCTCCGCCCCCCGTCCGGTGCCCGTGATGCTCGCCGGCGGCCTCACTCCCGACAACGTCCAGGAAGCCATCGCCAAGGCCTCGCCCTTTGTCGTCGACACCTCTTCCGGCGTGGAGACCAACAGCACCAAAGACCTAGCAAAGATCAAGGCCTTTGTTGCAGCCGCCAAGGCTGCCACTTCCAAGCCTGTCAAGCCCTAGATGTCTGCACTTTAGATGCACTTCCTACCGTCCACGTCTGATGAAATTCCATGCATTCAGGCCAAGCGGTAACCTGCCTCACTGTTTGTTTGTCCGCTCTCTGAGTACTTTGACCTCCAGACCCGCCTTCAGATGCCCCTCGGCACATCGGCTGTAGATTCCCCTTTTCCAACTTGGCCTGCGGCCGTGTGATCTCATCTTGGCGTAGCGATGCAAGGCGAGGTGCGTTGCGGTAGCGTTTAGTCGCCAACACATGTCCAACGCTGCGCCGGATCAAGTAACGAATTCAGAGAGCCGCGCGCATCCGTCCAGCTGGGTGGGAAAGTCCTTTGGTTACGGCGATCTTACTCGAGGAATGAATGATGGGATGTGGGGAATTAGTACATGCATGGGAAGAGTTGGGACAAGCACATTTGGCGGACCGAAGCCATTTTTGTATGACAGGACAAGATCTCTGAAGTAGGATGGGAGTGTTGGAAAGGAAAAGAGGAACGGCAAAAAAAAGGGAAAAGAGGACCAGAAACGACAGTGAACCTGGTGATAGCAATGCAAGATGGGAAAGAAGCTGACAAGACCAACCGAGACCTCATTTCCCCGCTGAAAGAGGCAGGGAGACGTGGCATACAGCAAAAAAAGATCAAAGGAGGGAAAAAAGGAGGGTAGAAAGAAACACATGAGATTGTCTCGAAAAGAAGGAAAACAGAGGGAAGGAAGAATTGATGTTGAGAGGGCCTGAAGGGTATTACATGGATGGAGATTCAAAGACACATTAGGGGTTGGGATTGACTTGGCTTGATACGAAAACAGTAAAGAACGACAAATACTGAAGAGCAAACAGGGCGGGGTGAAGACAAGGCTCGGCGCAATTCTGTGCGCCAGATCTCGAAAGCCGTAGGTCTGCATCTAGACGATCAACGGAACTTGACAACATGGATGAGGCTGTTGGAGCCCCATCACCCCATTCGAACGGGAAAGAAATGCAAAAAAATAGAGAGGGAGAAGTAGAGCGGCGAGCAGCGGGCAACGCTTACTTGGCCGCCTTCTTGACCATCTCACGTGCCCAGGCAGCCGTCTTGCGGGTCTCGCTTCCGTTGCCACGACCTCGTCCGGACTTGATGAACTCCGCCACCCAGGGTGCCGACAGAAGAGTCTTGAGTTCGCCGTTGGGGAACGCGCTGGCCAGGTCGCCGAGAAGCCCGATCGTGCCACGAATCAGCGACTCGACAGCCTGACCCTGGGCCTGAGACTGGGCGACCAGGGCGATAAATGCAAACATGCCCTCGACGTACGGCTGGAGCGCGGTCAGGTTGGTGCGCATGCCCGAAACGCTTCCGACGTAGGCCTCGCAGATGCCCTCGCGGAGCGAATTGATGTAGTCGATCATGTCAAAGTCGCTGGGGTCGGTGGTCTGGATGAGCGATGCCTGCTGCAGCACCGACATGGCCATCTGCAGGTACTTTTCAAATGCAGCACCGATGGCCATGGCAATGTCGCCGAAGCACGAAAGGATCGGCGGCTTGACACTGCGGTTAAGCTGTGGCGACTGAAGATTGGCGAAAAGAGCGTTCATGAAGTCATCACAGTAGCGTGCCGAGCTCTCGCCGAGGGCACGGCAGATGTCGCCGATGAGACCGACACTGATCGAGCAGAGCTGGTACTCTTCGTGGTTGCGCAGACCCTCCACCATGAACGGCAGGAACGCGCCGAGATAGTTCTCAAAGTCGGACTCAAAGGCAGAGATGACGGCGCCAACGGCAAAGAAGGCGTCCTCGAGCACTGTCGGCTGCTTTGCGCCGTTCTGGATGAGCGTGAGCAAGTTGGTCATGATGCGGTCACCAAGCGGCAACGTCTCGCGGCCCAGACGTCGAACAGAGGCAGTAAGAACGCTGCACAGGTTGGCCTGGAGCTCGGCCCAGTTGTTGCGGTCGTCCATACCGACAAGCTGAGAAGCCACTTCATTGAGCTGCTGTTGGCGGTCAAGGATCTGAACGAGAACGTTGCTGGCGTGCTGGACGCAGTCGGCCGCACAGTTGGTGACCGAGGATGCGAGCGCCTCGTAGGCCGAGGTGCGGCTGTTTGACTCGTTCGAAGTGCGACCGGTTGCCTGGAGCAGACTGCCGACGATGCCTTCGAAGAAGGGCGAGAGCGGTGTCGTTGTTGGTGTCTCGCCCGACTCGTAGGAGAGTGCATTGGCACCGAGCTGCTCGGACAGGTTCATGATCGCCCAACAGCAGTTTGTGACAATCCTCGGCTCGTCCTGCAGGCCGAGCACCAGCGCCTGAATGAGCGATGGCAGGTGCACATCGGTCTTGATGGAGTCGCAGCAGAGATCCGAGATACGGCCCAGGGTCCATGCTGCGGTGTCCTTGACAGCCACGCTCTGGTCACGGAGCATCTCGACGATGGTGGGCAGGGCCGACTCGACAAGCGGAGCCAGCGTCTTGCGGTCGGGGCCCTCCATGATGGAGCCGAAGCACATGACGGCGGCCTCGCGCGCATGCCAGTCGGGGTTCTTGATGTTGGACTCGACGAAGGGGACGGCAAGACGCACAATGTCGTCGCCAACCACCTGGGCGAGAAGTCCAACACAGGTGCCTGCAGCCTTGGACACGTCCCACTCGTCCTCATCAGCGTCCTCGTCCTGTGTCTTGAGAAGCTCAAGGAGCACGGGCACGATCTCGGGCAGTGCGATTCGGGCAAAGTTGTAGCAGATGCGCTCGGGCTCCTCGCCAAACTCCTGCGCCTCCTCAGCCTCGAGTGCAAGCTCGATCTCCTCGTCGCACACCGTGTTCCAGAACTCGACGGCCTGGAGGGCGACCTTGGGCTCGGGATCGCGCATGCCAAGGACGGTGAGACCAAAGAGGGCCTGCTCCATGTAGAAGCGCATCTTGTCGTAGAAGAGCTGCATCACGCGAACCAGACATTCGTAAGCAGCGACCTTGACGGGCATGTTGGGGCTCTGCGTGGCTTCACAGACCACCTGCATGATGTAATTGCGCTCTCCCTCACGCTCAAAGTTGGCTCGGACGAACTCGAGGGAATTGAAGAGTGCCTGGAGTGCAGCAAGCTGGACCTCGGGCGACTGCTCCTCCTTTCGGGCGCCCTGAATGACTGCAGTGAGGATTTCGTTGGACTGCGCCGTGAGGACGTCGGATTGGATGCCCTCGCAGGTGAAGCCGATGGCCTGAAGTGCGGACTGTCGGAGGCGCATGTTGGACTGATCGGCCATGGCGCCAAGGAGCTGGGAGATGAGCTCGTTCCAGAGACCGACAGGCAGCTCGATGGCGGCAATGGCGGCAATGACCTGAGCGGCGGCAGTGCCTGCGCGGTGCTCCTGGCTGCCGAGGGTGGTGAGCGTCTTTTGCTTGATGTCATTGCGGTTGTCCTGCGGCAATGCAGTCCATCTGGCGGTATACTCTTCGACGCGAGCTGGGTCGCGGGCGGTGAGGGCATTTTTGACGGCGAGACCTGCGGCAGTTCGGATGTGTGCGGGGGACGCTTCGTTGGCAAGCTCCGCCGCGAGCATCGACATGTAGACGGGGTAGCTATCGCGAGCGGCAGCCTCGAGCTTCTGCTCAGCATCGGACCGGATGGCCTGATCCGGCGAGAGCGTATTTGTGAGAAGCTGATTGGCGTCCATTGTGGGCAATGTACAAGGCAAAGACAGGAGAACCGGCGGCGAGAGATCAGGGACGGTGCGTAGACAGTCGAAGCAGAAACAAGGACAACAACAACAACGAGACTAGGAAGAGAGTGTTGGATCGAGTTGTTCCGAACACAAGACTTGAAGAGACGAGTCGTGCGGGCAGGTCCTTGTGTCGCGCAGTTGCGTGTGTCACAGGTGCCTAGATGCCTGGTGCTAGACCGAGATAAGGAGGTGGTCGGGAAAGCCGGACGAAATGAAGGCAGCGGATGTGGAAGACAGAGTCGAGTTACGACTTGTCGACACGATAGTCGAAGAGGAGGTGTTGAAGGGCAGTAAAACAGGTGGGGGGGAGGGAAAGAGAAGGGTCCACGAGACAGACAAGTCGGGTCAGATGCAGCCCGACAGAGTCGATCAAAGAGATGAAGAGGGGGAAGAAGAGAGCGATATGGCGTAGTGTAAGGATTGAAGAGGGAAAAGGTGCAAAATGAATGTAGCGTGCTGTATGGTGCGAGGTGCGAGGCGGGAAAAGTAACAGATCGCTGGGCCTGGAAGGATGCGCTGCAGGCGGAACGAGGCGCGGTGCCGTGAAACGGTCTGCGCAACAAAAGAACAACAAACAGCTGGAAGGGAGACAGCGAGTAGATAAAAAGTACGTACTGTAGTAGTACAGTGCTGTACAGTACAGTACCGTTCGTAGAGGGCCAAAATGACGGTGCTTTGCTCACCCCATCTACCTTACACAACACACGTCTGTCGCCTGCCTGCCTGCCTGCCTGCCTGGTTGTTGCTCTGAGGTGCGCTCCAGGAGGAAATAACACATAAGGAATAAAATACTCACTCACTACAGTAGCTGTATGATGCCGATAAAACTACAATAATAATTGACGACTAAAAAAAAACTAAAAAAAAAAAAACCCCATAGATGCAGGCGACACTTGCAGCCACTCTGTAGAGTAGTAGTGAGTTCGTGTTGGATCACCTGCACAAATGGCTAGCCACGGTCACGGTGTGTGGGCTGACCGAAAACAAGACGAGCAGCAACCACGTCGTCAGACGAATTGTTCATTACTGTGTTACTGTGCAGCGGGGCATTCTTTCCTCTTCTGACGGCCTGTCCGTACGTGTCACCAGTTGGGCAAAACAAACACTGAAAGGAGCTCTATGGTTCTTGCATTGCTCTCAAGATATGACGCTGTGAAACCGGGCTTCTTGTCGGCTATATCTTACCCTCTACTGACTTGATTGGCTTAGTTTGGGCCATTGACATTATTGCGTCTGATCGATCTACAGTACTGGGTCTGCGCAAAGGCCGACAAGGTGGATTGATGAGGAAAAAATATGTGTAGTCGCTGGGGTGGGAGGTGTTGATCTCACCGAAAGAAACACGCCTACCTGCGTGACCACACACACACACGCACGCACGCACGCACGCACGCACGCACGCACGCACCACAAAAACGCAGATCAGCACGCTCCCTGCCGGACCTGCCTCGAGCGAGTTTCATGTCCTTTTGCATTCATTTTTTTGGCACGCAAAGTGCAAGTCCGAGTGGAAGTGCAAGCATGGTGCAGCCACCTGCGAGGCTTGCCTTGATAAAAATTATTTCCTGATTTTCATTTACAGCTAGTCGTCGGAACCAGGCCGTCCTTTTACAAAATCACATCCCAGCTGGTACTGTACAGCAGCGTGGCGAGCTAGCCTGCGAAAAGAATTCCTGAAAACAACAATCTGACAGACCAGTACGATCGGTCTAACAACAGCATCCCAGGTCTGGCCAGTGGTCTCCAACCAGGAAACTCTTTCGACCATCAGCTCTCAAAACCCAAATGCTGGGTGTGATCTAATGTCGTCACGCAGCCAGGCCACTGTCGGGTAAGCCCGAAAACTGAAAGCCCCAAAAGTCAGACAGTCAAACGCTCAAGACTCGACTCCATCCAGAAGGAACAGTGTCAAGAATGCTTGCAAAACAAATATAGGTATGCACCGTAACTGTGAGCAGAGGACCGATGAGCTGTCGAGTGCGCGAGACTTTGCTGCCCGGCATGGTCCAGAACAAGATCGACTGACGAAATGTGTAATGGTACAGTCTCGAGGGGGAAGGAATACGGGCGCGAATCGCCAAAGCATTAAAAAAAAAATCGCACCGATACTGCCGTTACTACGCAGAATTGGCGTTGGTCGATGTCGAGGTGATCTGGCAGCTGCGCTTGTCCACGCTCACCAGATCTACCGTATTGCTGTCATCCCGACCAGCTGGAAACGTCTCGTGCCGCCCAAACTCGTACGTCGACCAGCGCCACGCCGCGACATGGTTGTTGTACAGCTGGTCAATCTCAAAGAAAGTGCGGCCCCGCGTCTCCGGAAGCAGGAAGAACGCCAGTATCGTCACCACCAGCATGCAGCCGCCAAAGATCAGATACGCCTTGGCGCTCAGGTTGCCCGCATCGCTCGCCGTAATCTGCGGCAGCGCCAGCGTCGTGATCACTGCCGTGGCCTGTCCCCATCCGATCGCGTACGACATGGTGTAGTTGCGCAGCCGCTGCGTCGGCAGCTCCGAAGGCATCAGCAGCGAGATCGAGTAAAAGCACAGCGTCCAGAAAAAGTTGAACGTCATCGCAAGCGCCGAGATGGCCTTGGCCGAAGTGGGATTGCTCAGATCAAATGCCAGCCCGCCCGCCACAAAGTCGATGGCAGTGAGAATCACAAAGCCAGGCAGCGCCAGCGAGCGTCGGCCCACCTTTTCCAGCAGCAGAATCGCCAGCATCGCACCTGCCAGCTGACAGATGTATGCGTACACCGTAAGCACGAAAGGATCACCGAGTCCAAGCTGCGTCAGAAAGACGGTTGCGTACGTCGTGCTGAGAATGATGCCGCTGATCTGGTTCAGCGAGAAGAAGGAACCGGCCACCATCGTCCTCAGCAGATGTTTGCGACTGAAAATGTCGGTAAACTTGGAGTCCTTGACCAGGTTCTTGCGCTCCTGTTCGGCTCGAATGATGACTTGCAGCTCCTTCTCGATCTCGGCATCAGGAACTGGTCGCACTCTGCGCAGATTCGCGCGCGCCTCGCCAATGCGGCCCTTTTGCACGCACCACACTGGAGACTCGGGCAAGAACGGTGTCGGAAGCAGCAGCAGAAACGGCAGACCGGCCTGGACGGCGAGCGGCACCTTGTACTGGCGCGAATCGGTATAGGTGCGGTCCGACGCCCAGCAGCAGATGGCAGCCATCAGATTGGCCATAATGGTGAGCAGATTGGAACTCGCAACCGCACCACCGCGGATGCTGACTGGAACCACATCGGCGAGGTAGAGTGGGCCGATGGAGAGGGCGCAGCCGTAAGCGAGGCCGTTCATCACTCTACCGAGGATGAAGGCAGCCAGATTGGGAGCCCACAGCTGAAGCTGGGTGGAAGGGATGCTGAAGAGGTACGAGATGCACAGAGACCACTTTCGCCCCAGCTTGTCCTGCATGTAGGATGAGAGCAGCGCTCCAAAGATGGTGCCGATGAGTGGGATGGAGAAGATCATGGACTGGTGGCTTGCCGTGAAGGTATAGTCGCCGGTGCCTTGGTTGAAGCCCTGGTATTTCTTCACAAACGCAGGCATGGCCGCCAGCGGGCTCATGAGCGAATTCTCGAGACCGTAGGTGGCGCCGCTGAGGGCAATGGTGACCACAGTGACAAAGACCGACCAGCTCCACACCCGATTGCTTGAAGATGGGAGGGCCGAGGTGGCTGAGAGGATGCTGGCCGCATCATTGGAGCGACTGACAAAGGACTGCTGTCCCGCCGGCGAGGGAGGGGTCATGGCTGCTGTTGGTAAGACGCTGTCCTCTGCTGCTGCTATGACTGCCGCTGCTTGAGGCTTTTCGGAGGGTACGTTGAGGGTCGACATGGTGTCGCACCGGATTGCGAGAATGGATGTTATAAAGGCAGCTCAACAAGAGCGTAAGCAAAAGCGCACTGAAGTATGGCGGTATCGGTTCTGCAGGCCGCGTGGGACAGTCGGAGAGCAGCGTATCTAAGGTTGGGGACAAGGAGCGAAAAGACGCCAGTGCGAAGCAGAGCGGAGGGGGGGGCTGCGAGCTTGCAGAGCCATACGCCGGGCCACTATGAGCACTGCGTGTGGGTGCAATTAAAAAGGGTATGAGGCGCTGCACAGTGTCAGCGAGGCGTGTGTGGGCGGCTGCAGAGATGAAGTATGAAACGGGCCGTCGAGCTCCGCTGTAGCGTGGGCGTGCGCCAGATGCAGCAGAGGCGGCAAGCGAGTGTAGTTGAACGACAGCTGGAGGATTAGTGGCAATCGTGGCGCGAAACGACCACAAGACCAGGCAGACGAGATGAAGCTTGCAGGCGGCCAACAACCGAGGCTTGGCCGAGGGAGGAATGGGCGGCAACCGTGACCGGCCACTAGCGGAAAGCGGCGAGGATTGTAGCCTTGTGCAGTAGATGGCGAAGAGACTGACGGCAACGGCACAGCGAAGCGGCGAGTCCAGAGGTGTAGCTGTCGCACGAGGCGAGGAGAACAGAGAAAGCAGGTTGGAGCAGCTCGAGGAAGAACCGAGGCCATGCTCAAGCGGAGCCGGCTGTGTATGATGCAACTGTAAAGTCTAATCGAGGTTGGGTGCAGCTCGAGCGCTTGAGTAGACCATATCAGAGATCCTTCGGGGCACGGCGATCGAAGCTTGAGAATGCTTCAATGTATTCATGCGCGTGCGGCGGGGAACCAACAACAGGCGGAAAAGATGAAGAAGTGGGTTGGGGTAGTACGGCAGCGTGGAATGCAGTGTATGTCTCGATCACACGAGGCCGTATTGGGGTCGATTGAAGGGCAAAGAGGTGACGCGGGGCGGAGGGGGTTGATTGGCTTTGGTGTTGACGTATTACAAAGTCCAGGGTGGCGACAGGATATGGAAGGAGCGTTGCACGTCGAGAAGCCAACTACGTATGGTGGAGTGGCACCATTTCCTAGGGTGGCAGTCGCGTCGGTCGAGACTTGTACGGATAGGCGTGGCGCAATCGACGCAGGCCTGGGGCAAAGCAAGTAGAGTTGCTGCGCCAAAGAGCTGGCGGTCGAGTAGAGTAGGTGGTGCGGGGCTGGTGGAGAAGAGGCTAGCGTAGAAGTGGACGGACCCACACGGATGAGGTTAGACTCAGGTTGCAGACTCGCAACGGCTCGATTGAATTCTCTCGGTAACGGCAGCTACTGTGCAAGTACGACTGCACTGTAGCTAGCGTCGACTCGTACAAGAAGCTATATCGCGATTGACATGCTTAGCCTGGCTTGCGGAAGAAAATTACAGTACTGCATATCGCCGGCTTGGCGGAAAGAAATACAGGCGCAGCACGTCCAGCCTGAGCTGCTACAGTAGCCAACAACTGCGACTGGGTTGGGTCAGATATTAGACGTTCTTGGCCCTTGGCTCGCCTGGTAATGCAGAGCGAATGTGCAGTGTCATGCTCTCCGCGCTCGGTACCAGGCTCGGCAAGCTTAGTGGGATACGGGGAAGAACAAAATGAGCGCTAATAAAAATTGAGGCGGCCATGCGTGTGTGTGTCAAAGAGGGTCTTCGTTGACACGACGATGTGGCCCCACACACGCACATAGACAGAGGATCACAAACTGATTGGTCGTTGCAAGACCTAGCGATGCAAGGCGCAAGAAATGCATACCAGATGTAACTACACTTTGAACCCTCGCTCGTCGCTGCAAAGATCGGCTATACTGGTACCGTAGCTACGAGCCAGAGATGCGAATGTGCAAGCTGAATTTGATCAGCCTCTGAAGTGCTGAAGGTTGGCAGCCTTGTCGTTGCTGCGCCGAACTCCAGCGGACGCAGGAGCTGAAGAGGGCAAGCACTACTGTGCTGTGGGAAAAATAAGTTGCTGTGCTACAGCAGAACATACCGTCTAGTACATTACAGTACAGTAGTAGAGTAGTACAGAAGTAACGGTAAAGAGAATTTTTCCCGCCAAGTCTCTTGATTAAGGTGAGATAGTGTACAGTACAATATGCATACGGTTTTGTCGCCCACCTTTGGGATGCGCTTGGGACATGCACGTTTTACCTTGCTCAGCCCCGTTGTGCGGTCCGTGACAGCAAGACCAGGTGCAGTGTGCAGTGCAGTGCAGTGCAGTGCAGTGTAGCGCTGTACAGTAAAGTACAATACAGTACAGTACTGTACAGTATTGGCCAGGATGTGAAACTGCTGCAACTCTAAAGCGAAAAGGAAAAGAAATAAAATAAAATAAAATAAAATAAAATAAAATAAAAATAAAAAAATCTCCTTGTCGGGCCATTCCCGGCGAATTTCTCTTTTGAAGCACCGAGCGAAATTCGTCGCTCTCTAGCCCAGTACTGTAGCGCGATAGCTATCAAGGCAAGTCGCACGAGAAGCCTCAGCTTGCTTTGGCCGAAGCCAGCGTGTCAGATTCCTAAAGCTGGCACGTCGGCGCGCCTGCCGGCTCGGCTACCGCAATCGGAAATCTGGCGCCCAAGGCTCGCGCGACACGCTCTGTGACACCAGGCTCGTTGTGTTGCGCCAGTTCGGAAAAAGGGTCAGGTATGACAGAACAGCTGATACAGTACTGTACACTGGGTGGCCCCCCGAATTGAAAAAGGTGTCGCAGTGCCCGATGAAAAGCGTGGGAGCCGAATCACACACACACACACCCTCATCTCGCTCACCACGCCCAGTCTCTTTCAATTTTGAGGTACGGAACGCAACTCCACGCGGGCAGAGTCCCAGTGACAAGGCGCCCCGAGTGGCAAAGTTCAGTAGCGAAGAGGAGACGCTGTCCCTATTGAATGCAGCTCGATTCGTGATTCTCTCTCTCTCTCTCTCTTTCTCTCTCTCGTGCGGCAGTCGTCGGCTCCCTCACCCGGCGCGCCACATTGCACCTTGGCTGCGACCGCGTTGACAGACATCCGGAGGCAGTGGATACCCCAGATTCGCGACTGGCACTCTGCAGCCCGTTCCGGCTTGTGCTCCAGGCTCCTTGCTGCCTTGCTGTTGAAGCTTCATATGCTTCTCTGACTGTCGTCCCTTGCTTCCCTTCCGTCTCTCCATAACCATCCACATTGGCCAGCCAAAGCTCTTGCCAACACTTGACCTGAATCTGTTTTGAACTCTCTCTTTCTCTCTCCATATATCTCTTACATCTCCATCAAACGCTCCTTTGGCTGTCTTTAGCTCTCCAGTCACACACTACTCCGCGGAACCTCCACTCGGCTGTCCCGAGTATACTGATCTAACATCTACCACTTTGTCGTTTCGGCAATTTCGGCCTATTCGGATCTTTCTCGAACCCTGACATCCGGCTGATACTGTTTGCCAACACCCAAACACCTTCATCTGGAACCTCACACACCCAGTCCCTTAACCACGGCACCGTCTGCCTCTGGCACCCACTGCTCGCCCACACTCTTTTAAACTAGCTTTCCCCGTCTTCCTATCCGTGCCCTCTTCGCTGCTTTCCATCCCCCCCCCCCCCTCTTTCGGCATCATGGTTTCTCATCACGACTGCACCTACGGCTCCGTCAACATGAACTTTTCCGATTCCTTTCCGGGACCTATCGACGGTATCTCCAGGAAGCGCAAGGCGTTTGACAGCGACGTCAACTTGGCCGACTATGACGCCTCGGCATTCCCACGTCCCAAGCTCTCCTTACCTCGATCAGCGGGTCTGGTCATGAACGGCGATGCCCAGTTCCACCCACTGCCGCCCGAGGTCAACACCGCCATCCTGGCCCAGCTCGGTCACGACCCGCTCTCTCAGCACGGCCGTATGCCCCATTCGTCTTCCTCCTCTTCTTCCCTGGCTTCGTCTTTCCACGGCGCGATGCAGTCAAGTCCCGCGTCCTCGTTTGCATCCATTACGCCCTCCACCTCGGGCTACTCGTCCACGTTCAGCGTGGGCCACGAGCACAAGTCCTCCACCGGCTCCGACTACTTTGGCACCCACTCGCAGCGGTATCCCGACGTCGAGCCGTATCCGTCCGCACAGCCCAGCTGCTCGGTCGGCATCCTGGAGCCTGCATCCAGCATGTCGGATTCCACAGACGCCATGGACATGGACGCCGGGAGTAATGCCCGTGCCCACCACGGTCCCCACTGCAAGAGCATCCCCCAGCTCTGCGTCCGCTACAATGACGGCGCCTCCTCAGATCTCTGGGCCACCTGCCCCGACTGTGGAGCCTGCTCCAAGGTCGAGTCGAACCAGCCCGCCTCCAACCTCTGCTATTCTCCTTGATCGTCGTATTCGCCGCCTCTATCCCATGTGATTGCCGTCGCGCCACCTCTGCCTCTTTCTTTCTTCCTTTCTCTTTCTCTTTCTCTTTCTTGTCTCTCTCTCTCTTTCTCTACCTTTCTCGCTATTCATCTTTGTACTGTCCTTTTCCCACGTCGCTTGGTCTCGTATCGTCGGTCGGCTGGTTCTTCTCTGCTCTCGTCTCGCGTCTCGTGTCTCGTATCTCCCCGAACGCTACTGTCTCTCTCCAGTGTCACGGCTCTCAACACTGTACCACTAATACTAGTGACCTCGTTTTGTCGTCCTTGCTTTCCCCGCATTTGTATCGCGTTTTACACATCCAGTTTCCTGCCGCCGTTGATGTATTTGTACCGCTTTAGTCTCGCATGAAATTCTGAATTTGTGGTGTCTGTTTCTATGCCCTGGTCTGCCTTTGGTTGCTCCTTGTGCCATGGAAGTACGGAAGAAAAGCGGCTGTGATTCAGCTACTGTAACAACCACCTTACGTCATCCTACCTCAACAAGCCTTCAACAGCAACCACAATCGGCTCAATCATCTCACCCACAAAATAAACGCATCGCAAAGCACAGCACAAAGCAGAAAAAGGATGATGATATGATGATGGCAAGTGTTTCGGGAGTAAATGTAGAAAAGCAAGAATGCTCTTGTAGCGTAGACGTCGACAACGTAAACGAGAACTTAAAAGGGAGAGAGGCGCAATTGGGTTCTGGCTTTTTTGACACTACAAGTACACTTGACCGAGCTTCGAACCTATCTTTCGGGGGTGACGTGGGACGAGAAAGGCGCGAAGGTGCGGGCCGGGAGAAAGAAAGCAGCACATGTCTCGGAACCAGACACATTTACTGGCTGGGACCGTTGTAGCTGCAAACACGCAACACGAGAAGCAAGACGGGCAAAGACAAACGAAAGTCAGTACTCTGGTTCTGATGCACAAACTTGTACGTGCCCTCAAAGAGACGCGACGCAGTGACAAAGTTCAGCAAGTATCATCGACTGTGCGTCATCGTCATGCAAAGATGAATTGCGCAGCAAGTCGCTAATGCCTTTTGCCCTTTTGCCTGCCTGGCGGAGCAGTGTCGACTCTTCAAGTGCGTGAGGCTGATACTTACCCGCCGTAGCCACCCTGCTGGGCGGGGTAGCCCTGCTGGGGAGCGCCGTAGCCGCCCTGCTGGGGCTGGAAGCCGGGCTGCTGGTAGCCGCCGTAACCGCCCTGCTGGGGGTAGGCACCCTGCTGGCCAAAGCCGCCGGGCTGCTGGAAGCCACCGGGCTGACCGCCGTAGCCGCCGTAGCCACCGGCACCGCCGTAGGCGTTGGCACCGTACTGGCCAGTGACACCGCCGTAGCCGCCACCCATACCGCCTGCGGGTCGGGAGTTGGCCATGTTGACTCGGATGCGTCGGCCGTCGAGCTCCTGCTCGTTGAGAGCGGCGATGGCGGCGTCGGCCTCCTGCTGGGTGGCGAAGGTGACGAAGCCGAAGCCACGCGATCGGCCAGTCTCGCGGTCCTTCATGACAATGTAGTCAGTGAGCTGACCGTAGGCCGAGAAGGCGTGGGCGAGGCTGTCATCAGTGGTGTTCCACGAGAGGTTTCCGACGTAAACTTTGGCGGCCATTTTGAAAGAGGTCTGAAAGAGTCTTGACGGAGAAGATCGGACAGGAAGCTAGAGATGTATGAGAAGACTGAAACAGACTGTGGGGTTGTGGCGAGTGAGAGGCCGTGTATAAGTCGAGGAGGTGTTCGAGGAAGCGCAACGATAAAGATGCGGTGATGATTCGATGACGGACAAAGGATTGTCGACGTGGCGATGGAACAAGGCGAGTCGGGAAATGCATGCGTGAATAATGTCGAAGGTTGCAAGAGTCAGACCAGAAGCGATAAGTCAGTATGCAATGCTCAAGATGGTGAACTAACTATACACGCTGCTTGGTGATGTGGACCAGATGCAGGTCAGTCCGGCAGGTCAGCCCGGCAAACCGGATCCGGCCAAGCCCTCGCAACGCGCTCTGTTGGCAATGGTTGAGGTGTGACAAGCAGCGCGCGATTTCAGGATGGACTGTGGTTGGAGTGCATCCGTGACTGCTGGTGGACGGAAGTGGCTTTGGGTGGAGCGGTGTAGAAGTTGCTAACTTACCGATACAATCGAGCCTGGGGATATCAAGGGACCGAGACGAAAAGACGAGACGGACGGATCTGAGCGAGAATGAGACGATTCTTGAACCGAGACGAGAGCTGAACGATATCGGAACCGGAACAGTAGAAGATGTGGTGGTGAGCAAAGATGATGGCAATGGGGATGGCGCAGCAAGTTTAGGAATTCTACGTGGACAAGCAAGTTGGCTATGCCCTGTCGACCGAGCGTGGCCTTCTTTTGCACCTCTCTTTGCAGAGAGCCACTACTGTACTGTACTGTAGTGCAAGTGTACGAACACTGTACTGTACAAGGGATGCGACGCTGACTTTTCGTGTGGTTGCCTGCCTGCCTTGCCTGCCTGCCTCCTTGCTTGACTGGCTAGCTACAGTACAGTACCAGACTACAGAACAGTACAAAGTACCGCGGCCAGGCTGGGTGGCACGACGACACTGACCCGCGCGACCGCAAGTGGCTGAACCAGGGGCGGCTGCACTTTGCCACTGTCGAGCTTGCCAGCCCTTCCTTTGTCCTTGCGCCGTGCCAGACCTGGTAGAGTAGCGAAGCGTTTTTGACCGTACCCTTTTCACTTTCTTCGCAGTGTCGTTCCGCGCGCTTCTTCCCGCAGCGCTCCCCTTGTCCTTTCGTATCCTTACACCTCTTGCACAACTTTGACTTGCCACACACACCTGCAGAGCTAGGCCGCCATTCATGGCACCGGTGGTACGGCCTAGCACGTACCGTCGTTGGGTGGACAACGCCTCTTAGACTTGTGCGAGTCCATAGACTGCGAACAGTCAGAAGGACACCCTAGTCTCGTCCTGTTAAATGGCTGGCGAGGTGCTTCCACTGAGCCGGCCACATTTGCGCCCACATTACTCCTACCTTCAAATAAGGAGGTCCAAGTGTGAATACAAACGTCGATCGTTCGCATGCATCTGCTGCCCAAGAAATTTGAATACTGTAGTGTAGAGCTGTGATTAGTCGACCTCTCGTGGGACGCACAGCAAGACAGTACACGACTCTTGTCAATAGGCTAGTCTGTAATGCATAGTCACGCATGCATTAGAACCAGAAGCTCAATATACTGCTGCTATAGTATATATATGAAAATATTAATAATAATAACACAGCAATTTCTTCAATTTGCCTCGCTATGCCCGCATCGCTCTAGTGCAAAGGTGACTGACTCTGGGTCAGCCCTCGCCTTAACAACGCCACGACGGTGTCCACTTCCGTCCTCGCCTAGCCCTGAGCCAGCTGACCCAGCCTTTGCACTCCCAGTCGCCGGTCACGGAGCTCGCATAATGACAACTCATCCACCCCAACTATAACCGCCAGAGCTGCCATCTGGCCTCCGTAGAAGAGGGTGCTCTTATGTAGCGCCTCGTGCACTGTAATCGATCCATGTATGTCGACAAGATAGGCTTGTGTGGTCGGCCAGATCTTGTTGACAAGACAGTCAGCGGTCGTGACTCTGTAGTCTGAGAGCAATGAGCGGACAAACCGAGCAGTGAGCGCAGATCCAACATGGCTCAACCGCAGCAGCCGAGGCGCGTGTCTTTCTCGGGCGATAGATAATGATAAGGTCTAACAGCTGGTCGCACGTCGACGGCCTGAGCCACCGTCGCTTAAGTCCAGTTGCACAGCTGTCGCGTCCACGCGCTTTGTTGGTCTCGGAAGAATGAACACAAATTAAAGAACAGTGCAGGTGAAATCTGAAGAAGACAATTCGATTTTATTTTTATATAAAAAACAGGCAATAATGATGGCATGATAAAGTGGTCCGATATCATCGAGCTGGCAGACGGCTCGACCAAACAACAGGCGAGTGAACAACACCCCCGTCGGAATGCAGGGCAGAAACTGTGCAGAGCAAGCGACGTCTCGATCGACTCGAGACACAGAGTTCAACGGTCCCCGCCTAAATGACACGCCTTACCAGCTATCTATGGCGCGCAGACTGGTCTACACAGGAATTCACCTGCGCAGCAATACATCGCCACCACCGACACCCCGAGGAGAATGTCGCGATAACATCCGTGCATTTGGCCGAAGACGTGTCACACCCCCGCTGGCAAACATACGGGCGAGTTTTCCCGAGAAATAAGCAATATCCACGGTTTAGTGTAGCTGTGGGCAGAACCGTTCTGCGCCTGACAGTGCCATCACACAGAAACGCGCAAAAGCGCCAAGCGTCTCCGAAATGCGGAGTCGCCAGACCATGACTTGTTGAGATCAAGAAGAAAAGACACCTGTGAAGTCTTTTCTTTGATGCACTCGTGATCCTTGGCCTAGTCTGCACCGCACCAGACGTGTAATGAGCCGGACAGGACTGTGCCAAGACCTGCAACGCTACGGGGCGGACAACGCTCTTTGTCCGCCCTACCAGCCTACACGTGACAGTCGCTCGGCATCCACTGCGCACGCTGTGTTCTGATAGAGACCAGTAGCGTCGTATGCCGGAACGCCGGCTCTCACGCCACCGAGGCTCTAGTATGCGAGAAGCGAGTTGGATCAAATGACCAATTCCGCCTTCACCTCGATAATCACTCTGGTGACGCGTTGCGCGCTGTGAACGGTTGTCCGCAATGCAAGAAGAGCCTATGTATCGGAGGCGTGAGACTCCGACATTTCGGGCTTGCAACTGGTGGCGTCTGCTAATTGGCACCGAGGTGGCCTACAGACCAAGGAGCAGGCACCAGAACTGCGCATGCACCGCGGCTTGGCTTGCAGATCATAATGACCGTCACTGCAGGAAAGCTGTCGTTGTCAAGAATCCACACTACTCGGCGGCAGGGCTGTCAGACGAGCGACTTGCCTTCGTGACTGCAGTGCAGCACAGGCTGTCACCACTCTACAGGGACACAGGGATCGACAGCGGTCCAGGCAAAGCAAGTCGTCGAGAACTAGCCGAACATGCCATTCGGGGTAGCCGCCCGAAATGATCGACGTCCTCTCACCTGTGTTGTACCGCTCGGCGCGAGAGCGTCTCGGCTACGTCCGATTCGGCAGCGTGCCGCAATCCTGCGCGTCGGTGGCTCTCCCACAGCATGCCAGCAACTTGACAAGACACGCGCAGGGCGCGCGAAGCATGAAATCGCAAGAGTCGGACACGATCCGAGACCGCCGCAGCTGTGATCAACGACCGAGTTCACAGCCTGGTCAAGCTCGCTGCATATTTCCGCCAAAGACTGACGCGCCCAGCTTGATGATCGCAAGCAACAGCGCGAGCCGAAGCCAGCGAATGGCTGTCGAAGCAGATCGGCTTCACCGACACTGTCGACAGCGGACCTGCATGCCGACTTCAACAGCTTCATGGACAAGCACATCAAGACGACGGGGCTTGATGCGCCAGAATTGGCATGACCTAACTCGGCACGTAGCGAAGCATAAGCAAGCTTCGTCCGCGCCCTTCCGAGCAAGTAAGACGGAATTGACGAACGGAGTAGAGTTGTGCCTGAGTTCACGACAAACTCATCTCAGCATCTTGCTGCGAATCACCTGCTTTGGTGTATCTGCCTGCAAAGTGTTCCACCCAGGCAGCAATCGTCACAAGCAAGACCCTTTTCAGCGAACAAATGGCATCGGACAAGGCCGTGTATACTCAGCATGCGCCCTTCCCCTTTCATCTCTGTCGGCAACGAGCACCCTGCGCCAGCCGTATAATGGCCTCCAAGGTCCAAGCGAGTTGCCCGAGCGGAGAGTTGCCAAGCAATGCGCCATCCGCTGAAGTGCGCTTGGGAGAGAGTGCCTTCTGCCGGCGGACCGTACAAGTTGATAGCGTCAGTATCTGGACTCTCTGCGCTTCTGGAGCGTTTGCAGCGGTTCTGTCATGAGGAGTACTAGTACTAGCTGTGACAATGGAAGACCGAGAAGGGCCGAGCAGCTGAACGCACAGCGTTTCTTGTTCCAGCCAGAAGAACAATGACCGGACTCATGTCCAAACTGCTGTTATTCATGGCAGGAGTCCTCGATCTGCCGGAGTTGCGAGGCTCCATGCCAGCACGTTAATGACTAATTTGTCGACGCAATATCCACGCGTTCTACCATCAAGAAGCGGGTCCATCGGCCCATCGACTGCAGTAGCTTGCTTGGCGACAGATCTGACGGTGAATTCGTTCACTTGAGCGTACTGCTTACTGTGCTGAGCGATGACGATTATCTTGAAAGGCGACCTATGCCCGAAACTGCGTCTGAGATCACAATACAGAAGGTGGGCAGAGTAGGGTAACTGGTATGAATGGATCCATCAATCGACTGACGAACAAAACCGTCCTTCGTCTCGAGCACACCTCGAGAGCAGCGCGAGGGAGAGTGGAGCGCTCAGGTGCTGAAGAACTGCATCGCGCCTTGCAAGCGTCATCCTGTCGAGACGAGAAGGCCACTCCAAAATTTCGCAGCGACCATCTCAAGTTTGCCGAGGCGTCAGATCGAGGCCAGAGTGCCAGAAATAGGCGGTCTGAGGCATCGCGCGAGTTTGAAAATCCTCAGGTGGCCACTCTGGCTTACAGAGCCTACTGCACTGTATGAATCCCAACCAGGCCCTCGGCGGACACATACACAGACACAGGCACAAACACACACACAAGCACAGACACACTCACACCGACCCCCCACCAACAGCTGTGCGCGCACAAGAAACTTGACAGCTAGTTCGCGTCGGCTTTCCGTGTCGAGGGAATCTTAGCCTGTGACCGCTCTTGGGATTTTTCAACTTTTTATTTTTTATTTTTATTTTTTTTCCCTGATCCAACCAACACAGCCTCCGCGCCTCATGGAGTACCAGCGTGCGTGTGGTTCACGACTCGCTCGCTGTTCAGTTGCGCGTGTTCGTGCTGGCTGATCAATACGTGGGCTGCGGAGCTGGAAAGAGGGTAAGTTCTGCAGACGCTAGGTCTTGGGCCTCTGTGACCAAGTAGCTAGTGTGTCCTCCTGCTCCTTCTGGCAAGCGGTTGATTGCCGCGTCGGCATTTCCGCGACACAGCTGAACAGCGAGAACGAAAAAAAGGGGTGTGACTAGCTGTGCGCATCCACAGTATCTGCTCACGACTCTCGCGTGAGTTTCGGAGGTGCCGCGACATGCGAGTGTGCCGAGTGTGAACAGCACGAGGCTGCCTAAGCAAATCCGAGGCGGATCAACCGCCAAATTGACATACAGCCTTCTCCCACCGTACCAGGGCCAGCCCGAGTTCTGCACCAGGCAGACGCCAGCGCAGATCGTCGCATTGCACAGCTCGGCTTCTCCTCAGGAGCCAAAGAGCTCATCTGCCCATCTGCGAAGCCGAACAATGACGGCGGCACAGACGGCCAACACACAGCATCATCGTAGATTCAGGTCTCTACCGATGTACGAAAGTGTTAGCGGGAGTACGCCAGCAAGGGCATCAAAAGAAGAAATAGGAACGCAAGAAAATCGAGGCAGGGCATGGCACGGCGGCGCAAGAGAGTGGTTCTATGCCAGGGGACGGGGACGGGCCTTTGCTTGGCCCTAGAGAATTGACCTGCCTAGCTTGGCGCGTATGTAGTGTACTGATCTGTAGTGGACTGAACTGCAGATCACGCCAGGCTCGCCGCTCCTGTTTGGCTGCACATTCAAACAGGAAACAGGCAGGGCGGAGGCGATGCGACAGGAGAGCTCTATCCCCTCCCCTCCCCTCCCCTCTCCTCCCGTTGTCGAGCGGTGCCGCCGACCGACCGATGCCGCCGCTTCCCAACATCAACATCATCCACCACCTTCTCCTGCCAGCTACCCTCACCTCATCCATCAGATATTGGCTGTCTCTCTACCACATCCTTTCTCCTACAGGAACCCCCGCCACATTCCGTTCCCCTTCTTCCTCTACCACCTCACCCTCAACACGCTTTACCTATCCTCTCTCGAGCCACGGATTTCCCCGCCCCGCTCCACGTCGCCCCTTGTCACGTAAAAGGAACCCACCCCTTTCGACCACGTTGACGAGCCTCCGACTCGCGGAACGCTTCATTTCACATCCACAGCCCTCTGGATCCGACTTCATAGCTGTCGCGTAACCATACAAACGAGCTCTGCGGCTTCGACCGAGATCCCCCCCCTACAGACCTCATAAACCCTTTGACTCTGCACGGAATCCCGCCAGCGGTGGATTGGTTTCCCTATACTGGCTTGAAGGCCGTCCCGTCCCGCATCCCCTCAATACTCGCTGCCAGCAGTCGGTTTACTTTTTCCGACCGTGGCTGTTGATCCCATCTCTCCTCCACCTTCTCATCTCTCACCCATCTCGAATAGACATGCCGCGATCATCTGCCTCATCGAGAGGCAAGGCCTTTGTCCGCAGGGCTGCGACTCTGGCTACCGCCGCGGCTCTTGCCGTCTTGTCGGGTGCTTCTGCGAAGAAGGCGGGGTCCTTCGAAGTCGTCCACGACAACTCACTCGCCTCGGCCATGATGCTCGGTCTGCTCGACGAGGATACTGTCTTTATTCTTGATAAGGCCGAAAACAACTCGTACCGCCTCAATGATGGCCGCCCTGCGTGGGGCTCCTTCTACAAGATCTCGGACAACACTGTCACCGCAGTGTCCGTCACCACAAACACTTTCTGCGCCTCTGGTGCGACGCTGGGTAACGGAACATGGCTCGTTGCTGGCGGAAACCAGGCCGTAGGTTACGGTGGCGCGGCTGTTGCGCAAAACCTCAGCCCTTACCAGGACTATGATGGCACGCGCGCAGTCCGTCTGCTCGAGCCTGGCACTACCAACTGGATTGACACGTCGAGCACTGACGCGGCCACTGGTAATGTGATGCAGTCGAAGCGATGGTATCCCGGTATCGAGGTGCTCGAAGATGGCAGCGTCATGCTGATCGGCGGCGCTGTAGGTGGCGGCTACATCAACCGAAATACGCCCAACGTGGATCCCTTCTACCAGGGTGGCGGTGCCAACCCTACCTTCGAGTACTTCCCCTCCAAGGGCACTGAAGCTGTGAGCCAGTTCATGGGCAACACTTCTGGTCTCAACATGTACCCGCACACCTTCCTCATGCCCTCGGGCAAGATCTTTATGCAGGCCAACTACTCGACCGTCCTCTGGGACCACACAAACAACCAAGAGACTTACCTTCCTGACATGCCCGGCCAGGTCATCCGAGTCTACCCTGCTTCGGCCGCAGTCGCCATGAAGCCCCTCACTCCTCAAAACAAATACACGCCCTCGATTCTCTTCTGCGGTGGCAGCGTTCTGAGTGACACGCTCTGGGGCAACTACGGCGGCCCCGGAGGCGACATTCTCGGCGTCACTGCTTCGGCAGACTGTTCTTCGATCACGCCTGAGGACGCTCAGGGCAACCAGAACATGGCTGCCCAGTACGTGCACGAGGAGGACCTGCCAGAGGGCCGCACCATGGGACAGTTTATCCACCTTCCCGACGGCACCATGGTCATCGTAAATGGCGGCAGCAAGGGTACCGCTGGCTACACCAACGCGACCTACAACACCATCAACTACAACGGCCAGCAGATCGTCACCGAGGGTCTTTGCCAGGACCCAACCTACATCCCCGTGCTGTACGACCCATCGAAGCCTCAGGGCTCTCGTCTCACCAATGCCGGTTTCAGCCCGTCCAACATTGCCCGTCTCTACCACTCGAGTGCCATTCTCCTGCCTGACGGATCCGTCATGATTGCTGGTTCTAACCCGCATCAGGACGTGGTCCTCAACATGCCCACCGGTACCACGCCTCAGGCCTTCAATACCACCTACGAGATCGAGAAGTGGTACCCTCCCTACTGGGACCAGGAGCGTCCCGTCCCCTCGGGCATGCCCACTCGGATCCCCTACGGTGGCAGCTCCTTCAACATCACGGTCAGCGGCTCCTTCATGGGCGACTCGGCCAACGCCAAGGCGGCTAACACCAAATTCGCCGTGATTCGACCCGGCTTTTCGACGCACGCCATGAACATGGGCCAGCGAGCTGCTTACCTTGACTACACCTACACCGTCAACGACGACGCCTCGGTCACCTACATGGTCAACCCACTGCCCAACACGGCTGCCATGAGTCGTCTCTTTGTCCCGGGTCCCGCACTGTTCTTCGTAACGGTGGCTGGCGTGCCGAGCCAGGGCAAGATGGTCACGGTTGGTGCTCCTGTGTCCAATGCCGGCCAGGTGCCCTTCACCCAGTCGCTTCTCGGCACCACACTTGCCACGCTTCCGGCTGCCGTCAACAGCACCAAATACACGGCTGCCATCTCCAAGGCGAGCAGCGCCTCCGAGTTTGGTCTGGGCAAGATCATTGGTATTGCTGTCGCAGGTGCCGCTGTGCTTCTGCTGATCGGTCTCGGCATTTGCCTCTGGCGGCGTAAGGGCAAGAACGGCCGCAACGAGAAGGCCAGCGCCCGCCAGTCGGCAGCGCCTTGGACTAGCCGAGACGTGGGCTCGGGTGCCGAGTACAAGCGAGTCGACACGCCCGTTGGCTCGGTCAGCGGCGGACGATTCGCCGGCGGACGAATGGACAGCACCAACACGTTTGAGAGTTACCGCATGCACGACCACCCGAACGGCGCCGAGAGCAAAGAGGCTCTGGGCGGCTACTACGACAATGACCGCGCGGGCGGCCGGGGAGCGAGCCAGGGCTACGCCCAAAGCCCACTCGGCTATCAGCAGCACGGCCGTTCAGCCAGCGGACGCGGACAGCCGGCGTCGTACCAGCAGGGATGGGGTGAGTACCACGCCGGCGATGCGGGTGCATACTACGCGGACAACTCTGACCGCTACGGCGGTGGCAGCAGCTACGACGACTATGCGCAGCACCCGCAGCATTCGCAGCAGCAGTACTACGATGATCCCCGCCACTACCAGGAGCGATCCGGCTCGGGTGGCTACTCCGGCTCGTACGCGCGCTGAAATCGTCTTTGCAAGAGTAACCTCACCTCCTCTGTCGTAGAGCCTGCGTGGTCGCTACGGTATTCTCTCCCCGAGCGACAGAAACGGATACCGGCCGTTCCATCGCTACATCAGAAAAACAAAAAACAAATAACAAGATATTTGGGCCTATGAGGTCAAGGCTCGACTATGGGTAGACCCGTCCACATTGTAATTGGCTCATATGACTGAGCATACCACACCGCTCCTTCTCAATCGTGGCGCGTTTGCCTTTGTTTTGACGGGAACCGCTGCGCCAACGTACGCCGCTCCGAGGATGTGGGCTGGCCATCTGAGGTCTCGTCATACCAACTTTGCACCTGGAATATGCACGCACTACTACTGTTTCTTCCTTGATCCTTGTCGCCATCTACCCTCGCTCGCATTACTTTTGCAGTGTCTCGCTCTGCCTGTCTTTACCTCTTTTTACTTGCTATTGCTCTTGCGCTTCTGCCTCTCATCTGGACAATTCGACCTTTTTACGAATATCGGTCTTCGCACACGGAATGCCGCGAGTGACCTTGGATTGCTTAGGGCTGAGATTGCTTTGAAAATCGCATAGGTGCGACACGAAATTCGAGAATGGGGATCGCGCTGTACTGTATTTGTCTGCGTGTAAGCATCATCGAAGAGTGAGAAAGTAATGAAAGGGGCAGTCTTGCCACGATGCTTGTGGCTGTGAAGCTCCCACGACCCGGTGCGTCGACAAAGCAGCAGCAGCAGCGGCACGACATCGCCATCCGCTTCGACAAAGGGAGAAGTAAGAAAATTTGACACGCGGCTTGTCATTAAATGGCCCTTTCATGCGTTCCGAAGGATAGACTGAGGATGTCTTAATGGGTGCAGAAGGGCCAACGCCAACAGCGCGTGTTGATTGAAAGGGACTTTGTCCGTCGTGTCGGCAAATCAAGAAGCAAAAGGCGTGACATTGACCATCTACACTCGTGGAGCAGACCACTGTCAATGCATGATGCGGTATGTGTCAGTCTGTGCGTCCAAGTGGACAAGCGCTGAGACGGTGTTCCTGCATCAAAGGGAACCGTCCGGAAGAGGTGTTCTGGGATCCAAAACACACGCTCATCTACCCGCTCTTCAGCCAGTCGTGGTGATGTGTTCCCTTGTCTCGATTGTGTGTTCTCCATGGGAACAAAGAATTTACACATGACAGGCACGGACGAACATGCTCCGTGCTTGATTGCGTTCGGTGAGCCTCATCAACCCCTCGGCATGATTGTGTGAAGACGAACTTGCATTGTCACCCTTTGATGTCGGTCCCTTGTTCGTTGGTAGATGTGATGCTGTTTGGTCCCCGTCAGGGACAATCTGCCCAGGGACATATAAGGTACAGACTTTGCGGACTGTGAAGTGCAACGTTCCTCCGACTCTTGGTTTCTCCAATCTTCGAAAGGAGACTCTCATCTGCCGACGCCAGTCATCCACTTCTGCCTACAACGCCATGCTTGCACTTCCGATCGCACTGGCGAGTATGCATCAGCCGGCAGGCCCGGCCGCATCCAACTCGCTGCATACGCTGGTATCGCCTCGGTCCCTTCCGTCTGAGACAAGTCGGCCAACGTCATCCGCTTCCACGACGAGCAACTTTTCTGGGTGGTTCACCTTCAACGCTGCGCCGAGTACAGCGGCAAGCGAGTGTCCTGCGACGGAAGAGTCGAGTCCGAAGACGGACGGGTCCGCGGGTGGAATATGGCGCTCTTCTACCTCGTCTGGAGCTGGAGCAGGAGCGCCTACAGCTTCCAGCAACGATCAAGGCGGCCCCATGATCTCGTTTTCGTACACTGTCCACGGCTTCGTCAGAGCTGACCAGGACACGGGCGCGGTCTGCGCACCACCTCGAGCAAGTCTTGGCGACATCACAAACACACTCTCCCAGCAACGTGCCGCGGGCAGCATGTCTAGCTCTGCACAGCCTTCAACACCAATACTACAGCCTCAAGACTATTCTTCTCGAGACCGACAGACAAGACCTGCACCGAGCAGGACACCGAAAAGCTCACCACCGAGCTCATCCCGCTCCGAAATCAATCGTCGCAAACGCAGAAACGCCATCTCACTCTCGCTCGACCAGGCCCATCGCCTCGCCCAGCGACTCAACATCGATACCCTGTCCCGGCCCGAACCCTCACGGCGAGAATGCACAACAGGAAGCGAGAACCGCTTCACATCTCTTGAGCTCGATCGGAATCTCTTCTTGGTAGCCAGGGCCGACGGCCACACTTTTGCATGTACGCAAGGCGTCTGTCGCTGTTCTCCTGCTCGAGCGTGAATGGGATTGCCTTGTACGCAATAGCACAAGCACATTGGGTCTACTGGGCAGAATGTTTGTGCAGGGGTCGCGTGAGTGAATGAATAGTACCGGATTCTTGTCGTTGTGGTAGAAAGGATGCATCGAGAGACCAGGAGCAGGCTGCAAGCTCGACAAGGTTCGAGGGTCGAGCAAGGACTCACTTGGGGCTGCAAGACCAGCTGAAGCAAGCCCGATCGAAATCGCCCACGCATGAATCCTGCGCACAGTCAAAAGCGGGGATGTAGGCCTCGTTGTCGATCGAACAGCCCTGGCTGGGGCACGCGGATGTCAGCGAGCTCAGAGTTTTCAGGATCTCATACACCCCTTGTGCCTGGCCCGTGAGCTGGCAGGTGCACAGACGACGTCCCCCGTCGTTAAGCCAGAGACCTGTCTCGACATATAACTTGCCGTCGGCATCGTCGCGCTTCTCGAGTGTCCTGGATCGGCGTGCGAGTGAAGGCGGGGCTGACAAGAGCAGCAACGCTGCAGCCACGTAGGCAACGGTGGTAGAGGCCTTCATCTTCTATCTTGGGCGGTGACAAGCGGGTGCTGCTGTACAGATGGTTAGCAAATAAGCGTCAGTATCGCAGCACCGAGACGCAAGTGGCAGATACGTATATATGCGAGACACTGCTTTAAGAACCACGTTGAAACTCACATGTTGAGTGAACCGAGCAAAAGTGAGTAGCAGACAGAGAAAGTTTCGTTGGGGATTGGACGGCATCCAAGGCAACAGAATTCCCGCTTTTATGTCCTTCTCTCGCCGCCTTTGTCTCGCAGCAAACATAGAAAGCTGGGGGGGACAAGCTGCCAGCTGTCACCAGCTCTCTCTGCAACTCATCTCGATACCGGCCTCTGAGAGGCGCCGATTGACCCACCACCCGCCTAGTCCCACTGTGGATGCCATGAGCCCCCCGCGGGACACCTGGACAGACTGAGCCGCACATTCGGTCCCCACGTCTTGTCCTTACGCTGCGTGATACGAGCCTTCGATTTCTGGCCCTTGCCAACACCAAGCACCCGACTGTTCCAACATCGCGTATTGGGAGATATCCGAAAATTGATATGTTCAGATCTGGCCCATGACATGTGCTTTCCGAGATGACGTACGAGCTGACAGAACGCGACGGAAGGTGTTACTGGTACGGAAGACGTGGGTCCAGCAGAATCAGAGCAGTGAAAGCCACTCACTGACCCCGGGGCCAATCTATACCCTGATAGCAGCATGCCAACCGTGCCAGCAAGGCGCAAGGCGCAATTCGCGATGACTTGGTGGTGGTCATGCTTTCCGCACTCGTGCGTTGCCTGACGCTGTCTTGCGAGGGAGGGAACAGCGGCAAAGATGTACCGTGAAACCTGACCGCTAGTGGACGTCTTTTTCCGGCCACCGATGTGTCAGAAACAGAAGCACTCGAGCGCCCATCCTCTCCTCCCACATGCAGAGCCTCCCACACAGGTCGCCACAGTCCCCCCCTCGTTCATGCGTCGTGCGTGCATTTCGTCTCATTTGCGGGCCATCTTGTCATCATGGGTCTGTCAATGGGCGCAGAGACGGGTGGTCGAGTTGTGGATGTGGGCAGGGCTGCTGCGAGCAGTGGATGGCCAACGTGATTGCAGAGGAACGAAGAAACGAGTCCTCGAAAGGAGTGGATTGTGTTGCAGACATGGCGGGACATTGGCGAGGACTGTAGTAGCAAACAAAAAACGACAGTGTTTCGGTGGAGAACACTGTACAGCAAGATACAGCACTTGTCCTCGTGTTTGGGCCAAGTGGTGCGTGGTGCGACTGGGAGAAGAACAGCGGCGCGTCGACATGCATTCATTCCGGCCCGCATCAGTACACACTTCACAACCAGCGCACAGCACACTCGAGATGCACACACGGCCATTGTCTCTGCGGATGAGATCTGTAGTGGTGATTAAAGTGTGCCATTGTCTGCTGGTGGGGGGGGGGGGGGGGGGGGGGGGGGGGGGCGGGGGCGCTGGAATTGGGAGACAAGGTAGCAACAAGAACCAGGGGGGCAGGGGCAGGGGGGGAGGTGTTGCGCGTACAACTCGACTGTGCGTGGCGGTGATGGTAACAACGCATCATCGTCATCAATGAGGTTTACCATTGTAACCCAAACAGGCCTGCATGAACTTTGTCTGGCATGTGTTGGTGACCATGTTACCAGAGCACATCCACTCGGGTGCCCAGGAGCCATCGGGCAAGTCGACGCCCAAGGGGACGCTCTGAAATTCATTCTGCTGGCCAATGTACTCGTTGAGGTTGGCTGCGTTGTCAGTGGTGTGTGCGTCGCACGTGATCGGGTCCTGCATGTCGAGTATGACTTTTGTGTATACTGCCGTCTCGCGCTTTGCCAGTCCCTCTGCGAGGATCCCCGGCACGGGCGTTGCGACCACCGATCCGATGGCGACAGCAGCCAGAATGGCGAAAACTCCTGCTTGAGCGATGGCCGTCTTCATCTGTCGCACACAGTGGGACAGAGGGGCAATTAACGAAAGAAAAAAAAAAGACAAAGTGTCAGACGGTGGGAATACGGTATCTAGCAAGCTTGGTCCTGCAATGCCACCTCTGCTGGTCCAGTTGGTTGGCCTTACCTTGAAAAGATTTCGTACTGAACTGGAATGGAGTGAGTGAGTGAGTGCGTGCAAATACAAGGTAGTAATGTGGCTCAGACAGGAGTGATTGTTGGAAGAGTCAGGCACCTGAATACTGGCAACGAATTCCTCGCGCTCTTATACCTTTTCCACTACGGCTGTCGACACGACCAAGCAACACAGCAACACAGCATAGCAGTAAACGCAACCTGGGCGGCACCCACTCGACCCAATTTTGTTCCCTGCCATCACAGCCACTAACCCACCGATCGAGGCAATCGACAACCCACGGATGCAATGTGCAACGCACCGTTGTCGAGGTGGGCCGTATACGTGGAAGGCGGTGCGCCAAGTGGGCTGGGTCCGCGGGGCGGGGATTTGAAGCCGAGCACTGTGTCTTGCTTGTTTGCATGCTTGGGTTCTGAAGATCAAGGGACCAAGGTGGATTCACACGGGGACCTGAAGCCGACGGTGGGCGTCTTCGCGCGATCATGCGTGTGAATACTACATAGACCCACATCTCCCATGTCTGCTTCGCTGGGAGCACGGAGCATGGAGCATGGGGAGCGGACGGTTCCCTACCCAGCACCTCGAATTAGTCCCAACCCACCGAAACGAAACGAAACGAAACGAAACGAAACAAAACGCCCCGGGATTGTGCAGGCTCTCCCTCCTTCCACCCCGGCGGGAACCCACATCCGATCCGTCGTCGATCGTCGACGTCTTTTCCAAACCTCTTGTTCTTATCCAACGAGCTCGAGCGCGAGCGCGGGCGCGGGAGTATTCTCACCAACAGCCTTCCAACATCTCTGGCCAAAGGGGGGGTTGCACCGGACCTAAGACGAACCCACCCGCTCTCATGGTACCGCTCGTGCTCGGCGCAAGATGTACACTCCAGCCCGACAGTCAGCGCGTCTTCTCTCCACATCCCCGTCTGCACCTGCAACCATCCGAGTCAACCACACGCACGACGTGCTGCGAGAAAAAAGAGATGAAATTGTCAAGGAAAACAGGATCAAAAAGCGAGATGCTACTTTTGGTGGTGGTGGGTATGCACCTAGTCGAGTCGAGTGACACACATGTGTGGCGCGAGACCCTCGGTACACTATGCATATGATGGTGGAAAAATGGGTTGTGTGTATAATTACAATGGACCGCCGTCCACCGAATGCCATCAAACAGAGTTAGAGAGAGAGAGGGGGGGAAGGAGAGTCACAAAGAAGTGCGAAGCAAAAGAGATGAGAAGACCGAGGGGATCTCGCTTTTTGAATGGGGAATGCCTTGACTGCTACTTGTTGGGGTCCCTGGCTTCTCGACTTCGTTTCAATGGCTCGTGGCAAAAAGTGTGTGTGTGTGTGTATGTGTCTGACGGTGGACGTGACCGGCGAGAGAGAGAGAGAGTGCGAGAGTGCGTGTGTGTGTGTTGTGTGTGTGTGTATGTGTCGAAAGTGTGCGTCGACCCATGGTTGGTGAAAAAAAAAAGTGGTGTTGGATGGTGGCACGAATGCGTGCGTAACAAGCCAGATCTGCTGGATCAATACAAAATGGTGAGTTTTGTCTAGATGGTGCAGATGCGTTGGTGTTGTGCCATTTTTTTTTTTTTACTCGTCGTCGATCTCAATGTCACCCGAGTCGATGCCCTCGATGATGGCGTGAGGGTTCTTGCCGTTGACGGTGCAGCCGACCGACTGGGCAGTGCCGAGGATCTCCTTGACGGTGCCCGAGAGCGACTTGGCAAACGACTTGAAGCGCATCTTGCGGGCAATCTCGACAATCTCCTCGAGGGCAATGTTGCCGCCGTGCTTGATGTTCTTCTCCTTCTTGCGGTCGCGCGGGGGCTCCTTGAGCGCCTTGATGACGAGCGACGAGGCCGAGGGCACGACCGAGACAGCCGCCTGTCGGTTCTGGACAGTGAGCTGGACGGTAACACGGAGACCCTTCCAGTCGCCGGTGGCCTTGGCAATGTCTTCACCGACCTTCTTGGGCGAGAGACCAAGAGGACCGATCTTGGGGGCAAGTGCCGAGGAGGCACCGACCTCACCACCGGTGGCTCGGAGGTAGATGATCTATACGAGTTTGTTAGCAGTAGCCAAAATGGGGCCAACATGGAACCAAACGAAGGGAAACAAGCGAGTCAGCATCACCGCTTTACAAGAAAAACACAAAATCGTAGAGATGGTTTGTTGTGGAGAGCAGCGTGCACACTCTGCCTGCCCGCCCAGAAAGATGCATAGAAGAGTCCGATCGAGATGCTGAAATCCACAGGAAAGGGTCGGTGACGATTGGTGGCAGTTCCAAAGTGGCGACACGACCTTGGTTACCGAACGATCCTTTTTCCATGTTATTCCATACATGACATTAACCTCTTCCAAGTGTCTCTATTGTCGGACTAATCCACCTGTGACCTGAGATGATCCAGCTCCAACACGAACAACGGCGCTAGAATAATCCACATCTTGTCGACGTGATCCGGCGAGCACGTTGTTGGAAATTAGTCCGAATGTCGGTCGTTCCGTGTCTGATGATCATCTACTGGGCGCGTTGTGGTCGGTGTATCGCTTCATCTATGCATCTTTTGGAACTCGGGTGGGGGCAGCGTTGTCGATCAGTGTGGCTGGATGTGTTGGCCGTACAGGGACGGCAGTGTCGGGGATGGATAATTACCTTGATCTCGTTGGGGTCGATCTTGGGCGCCATTGTGACTATGTATGAGGGATGATGGTCTGGACAGGGAAGGAGAAGAGGGTTGGAAGGATGATGTCGACGAACTTGGAGTACCACCCACCCGCGGTGCTGCTCTGGCCCCGCTTGGCTCGACTTTGTTGGATCTGGCCGGTCTGACTTGGCCTCTTCTTGGGCGGGGGGCAGTCAGTGGCTAGCGTAGCTCAAGTGTGTCCAGCTGGATTGGCCTGGCCTGACTGACCATGCCTTGTTGCGGCTATGCTTGAATCTTGTGGTTTAGTTGGCCATGCCTGACTTGGCCACCCGAGAGAATGTTGGATCGCAAAAGCATGCTGGCGTACGCTTTTTGGTGCAATACAAATGAGAATTGACCAAAACTCGGCCGAGGTTGAGGTTTTGAATTGAAGAATCACGTGAAATATATAGCCTCCTCGCTGCAATTAACATTATTCCAAGATGTCCTGCAGTACTCTGCAAATCCCTGGAAGAATGCACGCCTCTCCATCTCTTAAAAGCCAGACGTGGACAAGGCACTTTGACGCCGTCCATTGCAAGCACTCCTTCCACAGAAGAGTGCCTTGAGCCCAGAAAAGTGGATGATGCAGACGTCGACTTCAGCCATGAGCCCTTCCCCCGGTTGGGCCTCGAGCCAAGCTCGACAGACTAGACTTCAACGGAGACTGTAGTACCAGCTACTGTACTCTGGTGTTTCCAAGCCTCAGTTGTCAGGCCAAGCTAGCCAGGCTAAGGTCAGGTCCGCAGTTGCTCGCCATCACCGAGCCAAGTCAGAGTACAGTGCAGCGGTCAGCCCTTGCAGCCTTCAGTGAGTGAGTGAGTGAGTGAGTGAGTGAGCGCAACGCAGGCCTCACACGCTGCAAGCAACCAAGCAGCGCCTACACGATCCGAGCTCGTTAGCTGCCTCACCACCTTAACGCCTCCATCACCACCACACCCCCTCCTCATACATCTCACACACAACATGTAAGTGCTCCTTTGAGCTTACTCGGCATGTTCAGGCAAGCAGGCACAGGCAGCCAGGTTCCAACAGCAGTATCGCCAGTGCACCACAATATCGACACTCGACAGCAGACGCATTTGATCGCATTCCATCTTTCCTTGCGCCAGGATTTACGTCCATAACTACGACACTCGACGACAACGAGTGGCGATGCAGCATGTCTCTATTCAGCGAGATCACAATTCTCATGGAAGCAGTATCTTGTTCGCCAGTTGATTCTTGTTCCTAGGTTGGATGCTTGCTGGGAACATTTTCGACATTGTACGGCCCGTTTCCAGTCCAATCTGCCGGTACAGAGAAGCATCGAGTCGAACCATGGAGTTTTGTACACTTGCAAGATGGCTGCAGCGCAACAAGACTCTCCGCTGGAGCCACAGCACTGAAATGATCCAACCTATGGATCCCAACGACATCGTTCCACCACAATCATCGACGAGACCGCCAAACTTTCGTCCTACCACACTCGCTCTTGTCACGAACCGCTGCTCGCCTGCTTGCTTGAACATTTTGCTGCTACCAACGAGCATTTCCAGATCTGGAGCTTGTGACTGACCCATATTGATTGTTTTTTGATCACCCACAACTGGCTCACTTTTTCTTTCCACAATTCGCCAGGTCTGAGTCTCTCGTCTACAAGGGCTCCCTCGCCGGCCACGGCGGTTGGATCACTGCCATTGCCACCTCGCAGGAGAACCCCGACCTTCTCCTGACCGCTTCGCGTGACAAGACCATCATTGTCTGGCAGCTGTCGCGCGACGACTCCAACTACGGCTACCCCAAGCGAATCCTCCGTGGCCACAACCACTTTGTTTCCGACATTGTCATCTCCTCCGACGGCCAGTTTGCCCTCTCGGCCTCGTGGGACAAGACCCTCCGTCTCTGGGACCTCAACACGGGCACCACCACCCGACGATTCGTCGGCCACACTGCCGACGTTCTCTCCGTCTCCTTCTCTGCCGACAACCGACAGATCGTCTCGGGTTCGCGTGACCGCACCATCAAGCTCTGGAACACCCTCGGCGAGTGCAAGTTCAACATCACCGACGACGGTCACTCCGAGTGGGTCAGCTGCGTTCGCTTCAGCCCCAACCCCCAGAACCCCGTCATTGTCTCTGCCGGTTGGGACAAGGTCGTCAAGGTAAGTTTATCATCAATGCATCCAAACCCTATTCGCTCGCTGGCTGGCTGCCATTCAAAGTTCGCATATGGTCGTTACCGGACAGGAAAGCGCTCCAAGCACGATAAGAGGACAGACAGGTGGACGACATGGATATTTGGAGGGCTTTTCTATCTATGGATCGCGATGAAGAGTACTTTTATATATTTGCTACTTTAGAGAGCCTTGTGCTCGATGAGAACATGAAAAGTCACCAAGATCACTGAGCATTCCATCCCTTGCCCATTCCGTCGCATCGGATCAAGGGGCCAACAACGACATGTCACCATGGAGCATTGGAGAACGCGGATCGGCCAGCCAGCACAGCGAATCGCTCCCGTCTACTTTTCGCTAAAAGAAAAGTTGTTTCGTTCTTGCAGAGATGACTGACCTGGCTCCCTTGTTTGCTTCTTGAATGACGTTCTATGGTACAACAGGTCTGGGAGCTTAGCAAGTGCAAGTTGAAGACCAACCACTACGGCCACACTGGCTACATCAACACTGTCACTGTCTCGCCCGATGGTTCGCTCTGCGCCTCTGGTGGCAAGGACGGCATCACCATGCTCTGGGAGCTCTCGGACGGCAAGCACCTCTACTCGCTCGAGGCCGGCGACACTGTCAACGCGCTCGTCTTCTCGCCCAACCGCTACTGGCTCTGCGCCGCCACGGCCTCGTGCATCAAGATCTTTGACCTCGAGTCCAAGTCGATCGTCGACGAGCTCAAGCCCGAGTTCACCGGCGTCGGCAAGAACTCGGCCGACCCCGAGTGCCTCTCGCTCGCCTGGTCCGCCGACGGCCAGACCCTCTTTGCCGGTTACTCGGACAACATTGTCCGTGTCTTTACCGTCCTCTAGAGTGCTGTCGAGCCTCGCATCCCCTTTCTCCACCATCAACAACCTCTGCTCCAACCCCCCCCCCATGCATATTGTAACATTCTAGGCCCAGGAGCACCACCTCCACGTCCACAAAAAAGGTAGTTGTGCACCTTTCTTGCATCCTGCTACCACAGCAACACAACCCTACCCAAAATCCCAAACAACAGCGCCATGACATCACCGCCGTTCCAAGAGTCTCTGCTCGGACCGAGGTTGGTCATGCCTGCTTCACTGTCACCACCACCACCACCGCCCTCTTGAATAGCCGTTCTCGGGGGTTCATACTTATCACCTTTTTCCACACACACAACTTCCGAGAGAGTCCCCATGTGCCTCTCGTGTATTTTCCCGGTTCCTGCAATCTGCACACGTTCCCAGTAGTCCGTCTTCTCCGTCTCCGTTTCCACATTGTCTGGCCTGATCGGCAAAAAAGAGTCTTTTTTTTGAGAGTTCTAACCCTGGCGTGTGGAGGAGAAAAAAAAAGATCCATAACACAACGACACGTCTATTACGAAAATGTTGGGTGACGCAGCAGAGACAGCCAGCGACAGCTCCGTGACAGGAGAGAGAGCATCAGACGCTCATCTTCATGTCGATCTTGCCATGGCACTTGTAGCCGGACACGACAAAGTCGTCGTACTGGAAGTCGTCGATATCCGTCACCTGCCGCTTGAAGGTGAGCTTGGGGAAGGGAAGCGGCTCGCGCTCGAGTTGGACTGGTTATCACAAAAATCCAAAAAAAAAAAAAAAGAAAGAAAGAGGAGAGAAAGTCGATGTACGGGTCGGGTCAGTCGAACTGTGTCGACTCCCCCGAGAGAGAGAGATTGAGGGTCGGACGCGGAATCGAAGCGGGACATACTCTTGAGCGGCCCAACATGGTCCTTGTAGACATGTGCGTCGCCCATGGCAAGCGTAAGCTGTTTGGGCTCACAGCCAGTAACGTGCGCGAGCATACAGGTCAGGATCGCATAGCTAGCAATGTTGAACGGCACGCCGAGCCCGAGATCGCACGAGCGCTGGTACATCTGGCACGACAGCTGCTTCTTGCCCTCGCCGCGTGCGTGTGCGTCGAGATTCGAGACGAAAAACTGGCAAAACATGTGGCATGGTGGCAGCGCCATCTTGCCCAGATCTGTGGTTGCAGCGGCAGAGTGATTCGAAGGAGAGACTGTCAGTGTCAGTGTCAGTGTCTGCGTTGCGCTGCCTCTATAATAGCCATAGAAAAAAAAAGGGGGGGGGGGGGTTCAGAGACTGGTTGGGTTGTGCGGGTGGACTTGCCTTTGGGGTTCCAAGCAGAGAGCAGGATGCGACGGTCGGTGGGGTTGTTTTTGATCTTGTCGATGACGTCGGCGAGCTGGTCGACACCCTGGCCGGTGTAGTCGGTATCGCAGTCGGTGTAGTCTGCGCCAAAGTGGCGCCACTGGAATCCGTAGACGGGGCCCAGATCGCCCTCTCTGCGGTGGTGGAGGCCTCTCGAGTCGAGAAAGTCGCGCGAGCCGTTGGCGTCCCAGATGTGGACGTCGCGGTCGGTGAGCAGCTTGGAGTCGGTCTTGCCGGCCACGAACCAGAGGAGCTCCTCGAGAACGCCGCGGAAAAACACGCGCTTGGTCGTGAGGAGCGGCAGCGTGTTGTTGGTGAGGTCAAACGTCAGCGACGGCTGCGGCGCAAAGAGCGCAATGGTGCCGGTGCCTGTGCGATCGGGCCTCGACTCGCCCGTGGAGATGACGCGCGAGACGAGATCGAGATACTGCGACTCGTCGTGCTTGACGGAGCCGGCGGTTCCACAGTGGCCCTCTACATCACCCTTGGGACCCGTCTTGGAGCTAAAGATACCGGCGACGGTGGGCTCCTGGAACGAATGGTGCGCATATCCAAGAACGACCATGCCGCCGGCGTCCATCTCAAACAGTCGGCCGTTGGTGAGCGGCAGGCCGAGCCAGCGTGCTACAAAGACCCGGTTAAAGTGGCCGTGACAGACGAGCAGGACGTCGCAGGACTTTGTGCCGACGTCGTGGCCGGCGTTGCGCTTGTCTACGTGGGCGGACTGGAGGGTGCGGATGGTGGCAATGACGGAGTCGACGCGGTCGGACATGTGCTGTGCCGACTCTCCGGGCAGCTCGTCGGGCCGGTTCGGGTGGTCGGGGGTGCCTTGGGTCCAGATATCCCAGCCGGGATGCAGGGCGCGGATCTGGTCGGTCTTGAGGCCCTCGTATGCGCCGTAGTCCCACTCGCGGCAGTCTTGGAGGATGTCGACGTGCGGGATGGCGGCACGCTGGGCGGCGGGGATGTGCTGGAGCATGATCTCGAGGGTGCGCTGCGATCGCGTGCGTGGCGACACAAAGATGTGGCTGAGGCGTGTCGGGTCGATGAGCTTGCCGTTGCCCACGCCGACGATGGTGGGTGCCAGCTGCCGCATCACCTCCTCGCCGTGCGCCGTCAGCGGGATATCCGAACGCCCAGTGTGCTGGCCCGAGATCGACCATTCCGTCTCGCCGTGACGCGCCAAAAACACCCGTGGCATCGCCATCTTGAGAGAGATTGTGTGTGTGTGACGTGCAGAATAAGTGGTGAGGACTCTTCTAGTGAGAAAGAGAGAGAGAGAGTGAGAAAGAGAGAAAGCGACAAGAAGCGTATACTACTACTACTACTACAAGAAGACAAGAAGATTTCGAGATGTTCTGAGGAGGGCTGATCTGCACAGACAGCCAGCCGATTACCGAAAATGTAACGCCGAGAACAACAGCCAGACAGTCACACAGACCAGCCCTGATGATCCACACTCCTCTTTGGGAATTACTACTGTACGGTGCAGTGGTCGGTGCTTTGTGTGCAGCAAGTTGCACCACAGAAGTACTCAACGCGTTGACCACGCTCTGCGACGCGCCTGGAAAGAGGCGACTTGTGGTTAATAAATCTAACAGCTACCAAGTGGATGGTATGGTATACTGTACTGTAGCTGGAAGTCGGCCTCGATTTCAAATCCACGAGGCTCGAGGCAAGGCGGGGGTGCGGCGTTTTAGACAGGGTGCTTGCTGCTGCCGCTGCCGCTGGCCTGACCTGCAATAATTTTTTTTCTTTTGTCTCTCTCTCTCTCTCCCTTTTCCTCGCCTCACATATAATATAAATATTTACTGTACTGCTGTACTACTGAACTACAGCACTGTACGGTGCACTTCCAATGTGAGAGACGGGTCAGGAGCAAGCAAAGGGGGCCGCGTCGGTCCGTCCCCATTAATTTTTATTGTTCGTGTGTGTGTGTGCGTGACGAGGGTCGCGCGCCTGCGCCATCACCCCAGCAGAAATGCCGCGGGGGCACCAGTACTGTAGTACAGTACGTGCTTGATGCCATTGAGGAAAAAAAAAAGAAAAAGAAAAAAGGGATGCTGCGCAGGTGATTTGGCGATGAAAGGGAGGCAATGGTTTGGGTGGGGTTGATTGACGGTGGCACACGAGTCGAGTCTCGTCACGCAGCCAGCCTGTCAAAAGCGCAATGCAAATTGGTCCAGTTCTACTACCGTAACTTGGCTGTACTCACGCGGCAAGAGACGTACAGTACGGATTACAGTACAGTACTTGACTGTAGCTGTATTTTTGCACCTGTACTGTAGTTGCTGTTGCTTCGTTGGATCCACGGCGCCAATTCATCACCAGGTGAGCAGCGGCAGAGAATCGGGCAAGGGTGCAAGCCCGGCGAGTTTGTCGGTCGGTCGGTCGAGCAGCCAACCAGCTTTTTTTTTGTGCCTTCGTCAATTTGCTCTGTTTGAGCAAGCAAGTACGGTACAGACCCTAGTCACACGCCAGGCAACGACGTATGTGGTGATTGCAGCAGCAGCAGAAGCATCATCATCATTTATAGTACTGGTAATTATCAGCAGCAAAGCGCCAGTCGGCACCCCAGTGGCTCCAAGTGGCCACGAATAGCAACCGCACCAGCACCAGCACTAGCATCACCGGCAGCATCACCGTCAGCATTCGCCTGTCCACCGGGCGCTCGTTGATCGTTGGACTGGACAACCTCTCACCACCAGCCTCGCATTTAGCCGTGGACTGGCATCTTACTACTGCATCTCATTTGCAAGCGTGGCTTTCCGACGTCGGCTTGTGGGCGCCCGACAATCCCATTTGGCATCTCCACAACCCAATCTAGAGCCTAAGCATCATCATCGCAGGCTCTCAGCGCCTTTCTTGGCGCTCCATCAGCGAGACATTTCGACGGAAACCCTGTCGCAGCATCTCTTTGCACACGGCGCCACTCACAGCCGACCTTTGCCTGTCACACGACTTTTTCCTGCGATCGACTGCAGAACCACTGCCACTACTTTCTGTTCAACTCACATAGCCGGTCCAACAAATCCCTCGGCTCATCCGCACACACATCTCGCAACATCACCGACTCTATCAGAGGCTCTGGTCAGGCGCAGCATCCACGGTACCACAGGAACGGCACACCTTGGTCTCTGCTCCATCCACTACTGCTTTGTTCCTGTTCCTGTTCCTGTTCCGATCACGGCACGGCAGGCGATACAGACGCTTTCTACGCCAACGTAACGCAATACTTTTCTCACGCACCCACGCCGAGTTCTTTCTGACTCGCTCCCGACCAACGCAAGTGCTGTCGAATCCACCGTCGTACTGGCCGACTTAGCACACCACTCCACATCACTGGCCTACGGCCCACATAGACGGACACTGCGCTTCTTCTCATGATCGCCTGAAGCTCCACTGTCCGTCCGTCCGTCCCAAAGTGTCTCGATATTCCCCTCTCTATACCAACCCTGCCTCGACTCAACCTTGTAGGCCCATACCACAGGATCGTCGGCGACCATGGGGCGAGCTCAGCGCTCAGCGGCCGCCGGCCCTAGCAAACGCAACAACCGAGCTCCCACCACGCTCAAGAGTAAGTACTCCACTCGCCCCTTGCTTTATTCTCTGCCAGCCGTTGCCCTTTTGTGTGTCTCCCTGTTCGTCTGTTTGGACAAGGTGATCAACTGACACGTGCTACGACCCATTTCCTTGCCCTGGCTTCTCTTTCATTCTTGGCCATGACAGATGAGCGCATCACGAGGAGCAGTCGCTCCAAGCACAATCATGCACTCGACGACCCGGAGCAAGGAGAGCGCAATCTCAAGCTACAGCTCGAACGCATGGGCTTGTATGCTGCCAACACCACAGGCGACGGCAACTGCCTCTTTCGCGCCCTCTCCGACCAGTTCTACGGCACACCGGATCGACATGCCCAACTGCGCCAAGAAACCTGTGACCACATTGCAGCTCGACCCGACAAGTTTGCCGGCTTTGTCGATGACAAGCCCTTTGAAGAATACGTCCGCCTCATGCGAGAGTCGGGTACCTATGCCGGCCACCTCGAGCTGCACGCCTTTGCTCAAATGAAGCAGAAACAGATCAAAATCGTTCAGCCTGGCCTGGTCTACGTGGTTGAGAGCGAAGACCACTCGCCAGAGGCCGTGCGTGCGCGGCAGAACAAGGAGCAGGAACGCCTACGCGTTCAGAACTCGCTCGAGGTCGGCTCCGAAGCCGGACCAAGTACTGACCGTCACCGACGACGTCAACTGCGAGAAGAAGGCAAGAGAAAGAAGAAGACTGCCTCGCAGCTTCTCACCAGTGGACAGGTCTTGCCAGCCGATTCCGCAACAAGCACAGAGGAATCTGAACGTGCTACCGGCACAGCACACGCCGAGACCAGCCAATCCGCGGCTCTGCCGTCGACGACAGCATCGACAAGCGCTTCTGCTTCGGCGCCGACTGCTGGCCCGCCAGAGGCCCACGGACCTCTCTACATTGCCTACCACAACTGGGAGCACTACAGCTCTGTGAGGAATCTAGACGGCCCGCACTCGGGACTGCCTCGAATACAGGAGCGCAGCATGGTCGCGGCGGGCGAGAGAACTCGCGCAGAGCACAGCGACAGCGGAGATGACGATGACGAGGGCGACGAGGGCGATGACGCATCTGCACAGCCGACGGTGGAGGAAAAGATGGTGATGCAGAGCACCAGCGGATCCCACAGCCTGCCAGAGATACGCAGGCTTCTCAAGCAGAATCACAACGATTGGGCGCACGTCGTCGAGCTTCTCGTGGAAAAAGACACCATCATTGACGAAATGAAGGTCGGAGCAGAGTTGCAAGCCATTCCCTCGCCATCCTCGCAAGAGTCACCCGCCGAAAACGGAGGCAGCAACGGAAGCAGCAGCGATGCTCGGCCAGCAAGGACAGATCGTCTGGCACCGCCCACCTCCCTGCCAGATCACATGCGTCAGTGGAGGGCAGCATCGCCGTCGTCCGTCGACACATCAGCCACGCACAGCAGTGGTGAAGGAGACTCGCCCTCGACGACCGCCACGACCGACGATGGCGGCGAAACGGCTTGCGCCACACCCGATACCCTCAGTCTGTCTCGGGGCAGCACTCCGGGCGTCGACAAGTCTGGCGGCTTGGGACATAGCAGCAAGCGAGCTGCGTCTTCCGATCCAATGGGCATGAGCTTCATACGGAGTCCCAAGCGACGCTCGCAGAGTCGATCGCCCGACATTGGAGCCGCACACAACGGCAGCGTCGATCCAGTCCCGGAGGATGCCCATTCCGACCCTCTTGACAGCGACGACGACGAGGCGGATCCCGAGGAAAAACCCAAGGAGGAGTACGAGATCATCAAGCGAGGACGCGGACGACCGCGCAAGGACGGCCTGCCGAACAAGTCGAGCGTCGCGGTAAAACGACGCGTTGCCACGGCGCGAGAGAAGCGTGATGCTGCACAGGCACGCAAGCGCGAACGGCAGCTTGAAAAAGTGGCCAAGACCCGCTCTGCCACCGCTCGTGAAGCTGCTGCCGCCGCCGCAGCAGCAGCAGCAGCAGCAGAGACGACAACCAAGTCGTCCAAGGCAACGTCCAAGCCGGACAGACCTTCGCCTGCCGAGGTTTGTGGATTCCGCGAACTCAAGATCTGAATCTCCCTTTTTTAAACTCTCTCTCTCTCTCTTTCTCGCGCTCCCCGTTGGCTCCTTTGCCGCCCGACTTGCTCGTCTGTGGCGCCTGTCTCTGCACCTCATCGTCCCTCTCCTCTTCTGCTTCCCATGGTAATCGGACTCGGCAGCTCCTGGCATGGACTCTGGACACCCGACCATTTTTCCAAACAGCGCATATCACCCAGGCCTGGTAATTCCGGGCAGCTTTCGGGCTAGACTATGGTCTTTTATCTCCTCGTGACGGTCATCTTGCATTCGTTTTCTTTCGTCCATCTGTATCACAACTCTCGCACTACATTCTGCATTCATATCAATCAGCATATTCGGTCATTGTCCCAGTCTGTTTTGCGTGACGCCATCGCGAAGACTGGCCATATTTTACATATTTTAGAATCGAGGTGGTGGGTGAGTCAGTCAAAGTGAACAGGAAAGATCTCATCGACGCATCGCAAGATGCGTGCTTCGAGATGCGGATCGCCGAGCAGGTACTGATCTATGCAGTAGAGAACGTCTTCAACAAGCTCCTCGTCGTACTCGTCATCCATACCGTCGATCGTCGAGAGCTGCTCCCGGGCCGACTCGTAGGCTCGCTCTGAGGCATGCTCGGGGGGAAGGTGCCAACTTGAGCTTGGTGCATGCGATCGACCAAGCCACAGGTGCTGACTCGGTTGGGAAGTGCTTCGCTCTCCAAAAGCCGTGTCGTTGGCCGTCGGGTCTCGGCTGCGGCCGCTGGGAGGTGACTGGTCCTGAGCCGCGTGCGACATCTGGACCAGCCGGGAGAAGAGGCTCTTGCCGCGGTCTTCCGGATCTGGGGCTGCCTCCATCTTTGTCTGCAACTCGGCGGGAGAAGGTGTGATCTGAGGCTCTTGCGCTTCCTGAATCGAGCTGTCTCCCTGCTGGTACGAGCCTCAACGAGAAGAGAGTGAGAGCTGCATCTAGACGTATCGACACTGACATTGCGAGCGCACCTTGATCAGGGTGAGGAAGAAGCGCTTGTCTGATTCTTGGGCAAAGACGAGCTGGCAGCGATGTCTCTGAGTTGGTATAAAAGAGCGAGCAGATCAGATGGAATTCTCACTCACGCCCATCCTAGATAGTGGGTGCTGCCCGACTTGCCTGATGAGGATCCGCGACCGATCTGTAACGCAGGCCGACCAGGTTGTTGCGATGGATGGCGTTTACGGCAAACTCGTTGTATCCGGCCTGTTGAGCTGCTCTCTGAACGGCGACCAGGTCGATATCTTCCTGTATAACAAGAGAGTTTGCGAGACAACGCAGCCCCAGTCAGCAATGTCAGGTCCGAGATGCTGCTGCGTCGGCAAGGCTGATTCTGGCTCACCAAGGCGTTAAGTGAAGCGGAGACACTGTGAGCGACATTGCTTGCCCATCCGACAGCAATTCGAAACTGGCGATCAGAGATGCTTGCAGATTGGAGACCATCATATGGCTGACTGGCTCCAGCCGGTATATGTGATGGCTCGCATGAGCTCTTGTGGGTCGAGAACGTCACAGTGCAAAGCAGATCAGGGCCGGAAAAGTGCTGCCACGACACTGGCAAGAGGGAAGCCTGTGAGCTTGGACTGTGGTCTGTTGAGAGCCCAGGAGGGGCAGGACGACCGCGTGAGAACTTGGACAGCTTCGCAGACCAGATCGCCTGCTCTGTAGTTTTCAGCATAACTCCTAGCAACGCCTGGTAGTGCCGGTACAGACGAGGATTGATGGTGAGGAGGACACATTCTCAGAGCCTCTCATGGGGCAGACAACGGCTGAGTCGTTCCATTTGCAGACATCGCCCCTTTGCACAACGCTCTTTGCGCAATCACCTTTACATCCCTTCCTTTATTGTCACCGTTGCATCTCCGGATGATCACAGTTATATAACGAGCCGAGCTCAGTGATAGACTGTGCCAAGGCCAGCGGCAGCTTGCATCGGTTTTGCCGTCGCCACCAGTCGGTTGAACGGCGAAGCCGATGCTCATCTCAAGATTCAAGCCGCATCGCAGCATCGGGTCCATTTCCGACCCCAGACGCAACAGGCTAGTTAGTGTTAGAGCGCGTCGATTTCAAACGGCAAGCCACTCGGTCGGGCCGTGATGTGTGGCTAAAAAGCCGCGTTGGGCAATGAGCACGGCGAGGCTGTACTGTAACGTGTGCAAAATTCATGGAGAGGCACGGCATGTCTGCTCGCCTGCCGCACCAGCTGCTGCTGGGTACTGTACAGTCCTGCAACGTTAATCGGCAGCACCGAAATGCACGGTCGCCTGAGGCGCAACAGCTCGGACGCGGTCCAGCGAAATGAAATTTATCCAAAAACCCTTGCTAGGTACAGTAGCCTGCCAAAATCGGAATGCTGGTCCCATCTAACGCGTGCGCAGATACAGCTCCCTTGCCCTGAGACGGAGCGAGTACTGTACTGTACTGTACTGCAATGTACAGTATAGTGCTGTACAGTACTCTCCGACATTTCCACTCGACTCTCTCCCGTGTACAGTACAGTGCACAGTAGCTTGTCGAGCTGATGCGCCAGTCCGTCTCATGCCTCGAATGAGCACTGTACTGTACTGTACTGCAATCATCGTCTTGTCCGCCGAGGCTGAGGTGCGCTACAGTACTGTAGGACGTTGATCATGGATTGACCTTGACCTTGCTAGAGAGCCAAACTGCGCTTCCATCTGCTCCAACGCCAAAGTGTACCGAGCTCTAGCTCCACCTCGTCCTCGCCCTCGTCCTCGTCCTCGTTTGTCTCTTGTCCTGCCTTTTACCCTCTCATCTCCATTCCCTGTCTCGTCGTGCGTGATTGTCGCTTGGCACCATCGCGACTGAGCAGCTTGCTCTCCACCATCTTAGATCTCATACTGTGCAACATCGAACGAGCACTCACCGCACGCTCACATCCTTGTTGCTTGGCCTGCATCAGTACAGAGTACATTCCGCTCATTTGTCCTGGTACCGTAACTGTGTCTGTTCGCCTTCACCTTCATACCGGTAGGGCACGCGAAACTGTCGGCCCACATCCTACGTTCCATCCAGAGCCGCCGTTCCTTCGGTCGCACATCGGCTGCATCACTCATCCGCCCACCTGCCGATAAGATTAGCTCGGGACAGCCTTCTGATCGTTCTTGGACGTTGACCGGCGAAGCTGTCTGATCCGACCCTACTTCATGACTGGTTGATCGCCCCTGCTACTCCGACAACCGCGCATCGAGGAAGCGTTGCAACACGTGTCGTCTGTCGCTTTCTCTCGACCCCTTTCTGTGTCGCTTCTTGCTTCTCGCACTTCCGTCAAGATCAGAGGCAGTTCAACCCAGTTCATTCATGCTTGCCGCCGTCACTCTGCTCCACTAGAAAGACACCTGCCGCGGCTCAGTATCGCAGCTCTCGCGGCAACGTCATCCACAGTATTGGCCTTCTCATTGCATCGGAGCGCTCAAACACAACACCTGTCGTCTAGTCTAGGCCCATCATGGCGGCCACTTCGAGACGCAGAAGCTCTCAAGGGCTCCACTCGTCGGGCTCCTCTACCCAGCTCGCCCGCAGAGGCTCATCCGGCAGACCCGGTGGCGCTCGGGGGCGCTTCGATCCCAGCTTCATGATGTCGAGCAACGCTCCTTCCGGTGACTCGCACAGTCGTGACCGCTCGCCTCACGAAACACAGTCCTCAGCAACATCAGCCGAGTCCGGCCTCGGTCCTCGCAGAAAAAGTGTCGAGGACGCTCGTGCCAACGAGAAGGCCGCCCGACGTGGCAAGTCTACCGATCGCCTCCCGCGCAGTGGCGCCAGCAGCACCAATCTCAGTGCCAAACGGTCCAAGTCGTACACCTCCCTCGGCATGACCTTTGAAGACGGTGGCGGAAAGCGTCGCAAGGCGTCGAGCAAGCGCGACAAGGACATCCCTGATCCGAACGAGGGCGAAGATGGCTGGACCAGTGCGAGCGCTGACAATACCTCAAGCGACAACAGCGCAGATATCAGTCCTTCCAGCAGCCCAGCTGACGATGGCCTCGTCCTTGGCATCAAGAAGCGCCCTCCTGCGCTACAGCGCACCGCCACCAACACCACTTTGCCAGATCCACGCAAAGAGAGTTTCTCCCAGCCACCAGACACACCCAAAGCTAGCGCCCAGCAGCTGCCCTCGCAAGCCGACGAGCCTCCGCCTTCGCCAACAATTGCAAAGACTGCTGCTGCTGCGGCGGCTCCGGCTGACCTGAGTTTGGCTGTGACGGAGTCAACCCATCGTGACACTGGAAAACCCGCCCACTTGACTAGAGAGGACACCTCTCGCACCCTCGTCGGCTCAGAGAGTGAAGCATTGCAACCTTTCTCCGACGATCCCCGCACGCATGCTCCGTCGCCACAGCCCGAGCATCATGCGTTGCCGTCGTCAACATGGGCAGAAGCCAACACCACATTCACCAGCAAGACTGCGGCAGAAGCCAACACCGCATCCATCAGCAAGGCCTCTGCAGAAGCCAACGCCACATCCATCAGCAAGGCTTCTGCAGCAGCCAACACCGCATCCACCAGCAAGGCTCCGGCAGAAGCCAACGCCACATCCACCAGCAAGGCTCCGGCAGAAGCCAACCCCACATCCAGCAGCAAGGCCTCTGCAAGCTTTTCACAAGCACAGCCTGACAGCACCGTCTCGGACCTCGACCGAAGTCTCTCTTCATTACGCCTCGATACCTCCACCATTTCATCGGCGGCCACGCCTTCCGCTGCCACCGCATCGACCGGGGACGTTGGACTTTCTGCCGAGGCTGTCCCGCAGGCCCGACACCAGCGTGCCCCTTCCAACGCGTCAAATCGGACGCTTCGCTCGTCAATGCCAATCAGCTCTTCGCCCGTGTCGATACGCTCACGCTCTTCGGTCTTCTCGAGCCGCCTCATGCTGCTTCCACGCGAATCACAGGCGGCTGCGCCACCCATGCTCGATACCCACAACGCCCTCGCCGGCAGACTTGGTGCAAGGCACGAGGATCGAGGAGATTTGCTCGCACCCCTGCCGGGCCCAAGCAACTACGGCCATGGCCGCAGTGCCAGCGCACTGCCGTCCAGCACCAGTGCTCCTGCGGGCCTTCACGAGCAGCAGAACAGGTCCCATTCGGCCCGGCACAAGTCCAGCATGGGCTCAATGACCGGATCTCGCGCCAGCCTCTCGTCCCCATCAGCATCGATTGGCTCGCTTTCCAAAACAGGGAGTCGAGCACAGCGCGCTTCGATGCTGGAGCTTGGCGACGACTCGCATCACGCCGGTGTCTCGGCAGCCACGACTGCCGATCGCCACCGATCCACCAGCACCCAGAGCCTCACGGCTGCCGATGCTGCCAAGCTGGCGGCCAAGCTCCGACTTGCTCGAGACTCGATGGACGACCCGATGTCGAGCGGATACGCTCCACAGCAGCGCGGCTACAATCCGCGCCTCGAGCGATACAAGAAGCCCGTCATCTCGACCTTTGCCAAAGATGTTGACACTGAGGCCCCGCAGCCGATTGAGGTCGCAGACAGTTCGGTCTACTCAAAGCTCTTTTCGCAGGCGCACGACAGCAAAGATGACTCTGACCGTGGCCGTCGCATGATCCGCTACGTTATGGGCTACGGCATCAGTGGCCCGCCCATCGAGAAGAGTACGTTGTCAGACGCCCTGCTGGGTCCCAGCCTCGACATGGACGACTTTGAATCAAGCTGGGCGCCGGCACTGGCCAACGCGGCCGGGCTCGGACCCCGTCCTGGCCACAATGCCATGCGCGGAATCGAGACGGAATACGGCCTTGTTGCGCCGGATGCGACCACCGCTGCGGGCGGACCCAATTCGACGCCGTTGCACCTGATCCATGGGCTTACGACTACGTCGCCCGACCCTTTCCCGCTCGATCCAACCGATGTACCCGGTCTGCAGGACGGCACCGACGTGTTCGAGTCGCACCCGGTGGGCAGAGGCTTGGGCCAGCAGCCGCCGATCCAGTTTGTCGATCCAGGTCTGATCAGGGCCATCGCGATCACGACGCATGCCATCTCGGCGCATCGGATGCACGTCGTCACTCGGCGATACGCGGATCCCATGAGAGACGGCCTCGAGCGTGTAGCCAGATCATCGGGCCGGATCTCTGACGTGCCGCGAGCGCCACCCAATAGCCTGCCCAACTCGCCGCAGGTGACTGCTCGCTGGGGCCGCAAGACGGCCCCCAACAGTCCGATGGGCTACAGGACCGACGCGCGTGGCGAGACCGGCGGCCGTCCCTCGATGCAGCGCCACAACACGTCTGATCAGACGCAGCGCGCACAGTCGGGCACCCTTGGCTCCCTGTCCTCGGCAATCACGTCCACACAGTCGAGTTCTAATCTCGCGGGTCAGCTGTACAACCTTGTCGATGCGGCAGAGCATCCTGTTCGGAGCCTCAAGCGCGTCTGGTCCGGTGGCTTGACTCGTGGTGGTCTCGCTGCGCTCACTCGTACCGACGAGGAAGCCTGAAGCCTGAAGCCTGATCATTTTCACGCCTTTTTTTTTATTCTACGTCCACATTCAACCTTGAATGCGACCTTTGTTCGACCGTTTGACTTTGACTTTGACTTTGATATTTCTTTTTCTTTTTGCTTTCTTTTGCTTCCGCATCACTCTCACACGTGTTCCGACCCAGCTCCCAGCTTTGTATCCGTTCGCATCAGTGTAGCGCATTCTCTCTTAATCTAGACGTCGTCCGGAGTGATTTGTCTCGGCGTGCGTGTTTGGATGTGTTCTTGCCCGACATTATCGGGCGGGAATTGGGAGTTGGGAGTTGGGTGTCTTTGTTCTTTTGGACGGTGGAGCTGGGGAGACAGTCGCAGTGCGCTCTTAGTTTCTCTGTTGGTTCACGTTTACTCTGCAAAGAATGTGGGCATACCGCATACTACTAGGACAGCGTCTATGTTTCTACACACCTTCTTCTTCTTCTTCTTCGTCTTTGCAATCAAGAACAAAAACGGCAGACACGGGCAGGAAGAAAAAAAAACAAAAGAAGACGTATCATAGACAACAAGCGCATATACATTTCGTGAGAGGTTGTACGGTGACATGAAGAAAGCGCGACCTTTTTGCTCTGTTTGTGAGTAGGACGTTGCGATTCAAAAAGAGACAAGACAATGAGGGGGAGGGAAAAGGGGGGGAATGCCTTGGATGTCTTAGAGGAGAGCCAGACCGGCAGCGACGGCAGCAAGAGCAGAGCCAAGAGCAGCAACGTGGGAGCCAGCAATGCCAAAGGAGGCGGGTGCGGCGTTGCGGGAGCCCGAGGTGGAGGTGGAGGAAGCGCCCGAGCCCGAGGCGGTACCGGTGGAGGAAGCGTTGGCAGCCGTCTGCTTGAGGGTGGAGGGGATCTTGCCGTCGAGGAAGCTCTGGCCACAGGTCTGGGAGACGGCGCCCATGACTTGCTGGTTGGAGGAGCCCTGGAAGAGCTCGGTGTAGAGGCCGTGGTTGCAGTCTGTGCAGAAGGCGGTCTTGTTGGCAGCGAGGGCCTGGAGCGACTGCTGCTGCGTGGTCTGGTTGGAGATGATCTGCTGGATGCCCGAGAAGGTAATGGGCATCTGGGTGGCGTTCTGGAGCGCGTACATTCCCTGGACGAGACAGTACTGCGAGTTGTTGGACTGCTGGAGACACGCGGCCTCGCGAAGCTGGGGGTATCCGTTGATAAAGTAGTAGACGAGCGCAGCAATGTTGCTACCGCTGCTGGACTGGAGGTCCGAGGCACAGCTCTGGAGGAGCGACTGGTTGGCGGCCGCAAGCTGGGCCGAGGAGCAGACCGGCTTGCCCGTGCCGCAGATGGCGCTGTTGAGGTACTGGTTGAGACCGGGCACAAGCGAGTTGTTGCCCGAGCTGGTGAGCGCGCCGACGGCCGTGCCGAGCGAGAGACAGGTCGAGATGTTGGAGTTGGTCACGATGCCAACGAGACCGGTGGCACAGCCGGCCGACAGACCCGAGATGAGCGAGGCATCCAGCTGGGCCTCGGCAGTGCCGGCAAGACCAGCAACGAGGGCAGTGGCGGCAACCGCGCCGGCACCGATCGAAGACGTAAAGGGACGCATCTTTGTGTGTGTGTGTGTGAGAGAGAGAGAGAGAGGAAAAAGGAGGTTGGAAAGATGAGAGAGGGAAATAGATAGAATCGAGGTTGGAGGTTTGACAAGTCAAGACGCGTGAATCTGGAGGGCGAAGAAGAGGAGACCAGGGCAGCGGTCGGAATGCGCTGCCATCTTTATACGGCCGGCCGCTCGAGGGATATTGCGAGACACGGAGCCACAGTAGTTGATCTGGGGGAGGGGGAATGCGGATGGGGGGACCGGGGGGGGGGAAGGGGAGGTGCATGCGAGATGAAGGCGTCGAGCGGCGGCAGCGGCAGGGTCAGAAGATTGACTGTGAGAGAGAGAGGGAGCGAGAGAAAGAGGACGGGCCAATGCACAAGCAAAAGTCAGTCAGGGCCCCGAAGCGAGCAGGCCAGGCACGAGACACGGTGCGGAGAAGCACAAGAGCCGGAAAAAGACCAACACTACCCTCTCCCCTTGCACCCTGAACGTGTGTGTGTGTGTGTGGGAACAGAAGCCGAGGGGAGCTTGAGAAGGAAAGGGAAGGAGAAGGGGAAAGGGGAGTAGGGAGGAGTCGAAATGGCATCTTCTGGGTCCAGCTGCAGTAGGAATGAATGGAGTGTAGCAGTGTCGAGTCCAAGAGTGCGCGCCAGAACGGGGAAGGGGAAGGGAGGGGGCCAAGCAAGACTACGATAGAGTACTACACAGTACTGTAGTGTAGTGTAGTGTACTGTACTGGTAGGCTAGGGTGTGGAAAAAGTCGAGAGTGGAGTTACTACTGTATTGGAACGGGTAAGCTGCATAGCATGACAGAAAGCGAGACAGACTCAAGGCACCGACCGACGCGGCAGCGGGGCTTGGAAACGGATGCATCCACGGTGGGAAACGTGCAGCTGGAAAAAAAAAACACGAAAGAAAGAGAAAGAATAGAATATTGATGTGATGCAGGCTTGCTTCTTTTCTGCCCAACGACACAATAACGGAAAGTGGGTACTATACCGCCGAGCAGCATATGCCGTGCATTTTCGTCGAGCGACGGTTCGGAGGGCAAAGGTAGCGAGGGGAAAGGGGGATTTGGAAGGGATCAAAGAACCAGACCACGAGAAGGAACGACAAGCATGAATTTACACGGTTGATGTTGGATGCGAGCCAAGGAGACAGACGGGCGGCAAAATGCCAAAAGGGTAGGCCAATGCGCGACGCGACAGTAACTACAGTAACTGTACTGTACTGTAGAGTAGAGTAGAGAAGTGTAGTGTAGTGTCGCTGGCTGCTCGACAAAGAGCAAGATCAAGAGCAAGAGACGGAGACAGAGATAGAGACAGAGAGACGGGACTGGGGAGGATTCATGCCAAAAGCATCGGCGTAAAGCGATGGGATGGACTACTGCTTGCTTTTGTCTCTTGCCGACGGACGAAACATGACCGAGGCAAGGCCTCTTGCTTCAGCCCCCGTTTCGTTTGCCGGTTTCTTCTGGATGAGCGAGCTTGGCTCATTGGTTGGGCCTTTTTTCTTTCAGCCTTGGGTTACTTAGTGTACTGGACACTACAGTAGCTGGTGGCTGACCGGCCCCGAGCACGGCGAGGTGGGCGGCGCGAAAAAAGAAAACGATGCCACTGTACTACTGCGCTGGATGGACGACAACGAGACTTGGGAAAGAAGAATGCTTCGATATGGTAGTTTTCATCACGCAAGGACCCCGTCTCATTTGGCGGCGCAATCTTATTGCAACCAGCCCTGTGTGGCTGCTAGTGTAGTGGAACAAGCTACACTAGTCGGCTGCGCCCTGTGTTCTATTGGAATCTAGCTTGTGTGGATCAGAAGTAGGAGGGAGCAGATGAAGCTGTAGAAAGTAGACAGTAGCCAACGTGGGCAACTCCTCGTCGGCAATAGCGTACTGTACACGTACTACTGTAGCTGTATCGTACACTCGTTCAATGTCGCGCACAAGCCCATAATAAAAAGGCGATGGACGGAGAAAGGGGGAGAGAGAGAGGGCTCCAACGTTGCCCACCCACAAATGAGGTGAGATTGAGGTGAGGCGAGCTGAGCTGAGGTGAGGTGGGAATGAGAAGTGATGCCGTCGGCCACTCCCGACTAGCTCTGTTCGGGCATGTCACTCGTACCTCCAGCAACAGCACGGTAAAGCACAGCACAGCACAGCACAGCACAGCACAGCACAGCACAGCACAGCACAGCACGGTAGCTCCGTTGGCCTTGGATCACAGCAACAGGTACCGACAACTGTAGTGGTCCGTCCGATCTGCATACAGACGTGATGGACTAAAGGTGGATGAGATTGGCATCTGACCTGCAACGAGCAAACGGATCTGGCATGCCACTGTACTACAGTAGATGTATGTATATTACAGCTACAACAGTACGTGTGCAGAGTACAGTTACTGTAGCTGTAAGTTGAACACACACATACTGAGTGAGCGACTGCACTTTAGCCATCTTTCTGTACTGTATTGTAGTCCGCATTATTATTATATTTCATCTTTTGTCACTCGTCTCACTCCGATGCCCGCTTCAATCCGCTCTCCGACTCGCTCTGCCCCGTCAGCAGCCAGAAACCTGACCCGTCACAGAGCCTTGACCCTGCTCTCTCTTTCATGCAGCTTAACCAGCTCAGCAGGCCAGTAGCCCAACAGCACTACTGTAACGCACAGTACAGTGCTGTGGAGGCGTACCAAGGCAGGCCTCTGGTAGATAGATGGCCATGGCGTTGCGTTGCGTTGCGTAGGCTATGCTATGTATGCAGTAGTGCCAAGTGGCCCAAGCCACAAGATCGGCAACGGCTTTAGGACTTTTCAACAGAAGGGCCCCTCCGGGAACCCTTGCTCCAATTCGCCAAGTCAAACAGGGCTCGTCTCGGCAAGCTCACTGTGCAGTACAGTACAACACCAACCAAGGCCAACTAACCCGCAAAGTGAGAAAGTCACGAAAAAATGCGGACCCTGAACCAAACAACTTGGCCATGAGAGTCTCCCACCGCGCGCGCTTGGTGGTCGCCGCTGCCACCGCCGATTCCGGCCGTTGCTATACAGTAGTCGAGTACAGTATAGTTCAGTACAGTACAGTACAGCGGAATAGCGCTCTTGATTCTGCCTTGCCTCCGTGCTGTGCTTCTGCGCGCTTTCGCGTCTCTCAGTGTCCGTCTCCCGTCTCGACCGGCCAACTGCTCTCGTCCTTTTGCCGTCGTCTCCCATGTCCACCCTCTCCCGCACCATCTCAGCCGAGCCGAGCCGAGCCTTGTCTGTCTTCCCCCCTCGTGGCATTTGCTTTTTCAGGCACCACAGCGCCGCGGCGCGGGGAAGCGCGTCGAATCTCGCTTCATTGTTCGCCTTATCCTCGACCTTGCAGTCCGGATCCGAGACCGGACAAACTGCCTTTGTCTGCTCTGTCACCTCCCACCGCCCCCCTTCCCACTTCTTCGTCTATTCTCCTCTGTCGATCCTTGTTCTACAGTGACTGTGTTGGCGCGCATCGGCACCTTGCCACAGCTATCGAGCAACTTGCCTCTCAAAGTGAGCAGGCCTAACAGAGACCGGTGGCAGAGCAGATCCGGCTGATGCGGATGTGGAGTGGATTGTCGAGGCCAAATTTGTTTCATCGCAAATTACACCTATACGTAATCTCACACATGAGCAGATAGATGCGGCGGTCAGGTGAAGCCACCCCTGCAGCTCCAGCAACCGGAACGCAGCAAGGCATGAGAGACGCGTCGAGCCCTGTTGTTCTCGCCTGCACTGCGCTTGGAGTATAGTACTGTACAGTAGTACCGTTACAGGACAGGGTTGCAACCATGCATCCACCGAGACAGGAGAGGGGCAACACACACGCGCACACACACTATTATTTTGTGCAACGCACACTCGCACACGCATGCAAACAGGCGCCGAAAACGAAAACAAAACAAAAAACCAAATTTACGCATCATCCCCTCGCAACAAATAGCCAGCCAACTCCACGCATCAGGCGTGACTGTGGTGTAGCGTGTTGTAGCGACGCCGCCGGTGACACCATGATTCTTCAAACATAGGCAAGCTCAGATCATGCAATCAAAACACGTACTCCATTTGCCTTTCCACATCGGCCCGGCCACGCAGCAATCTCAACATCATACACACGACCGCGTTTCCTTGTCATTCCTGCCGCTGGCACCGCGCCAAGGCTCAACTTTGTTCGACACCTGACCAGGCTCTTGATCCATCATTTGCGCCGTGCATCCTGCGTCGGAGCCACCCGAGGCGATCGTGCTTGTCCCTTCCGTCTCAGTGAGCTCGAGTGGAAACAGGCGCCGCGGCACCGAACGTAGTGGGACGACACGGCATCATCATCGGAACCACCGCCGCTTAGAAGTGCTTGCTGCACTTCTGAAAGCTCTGCCTCCCAAAGCCGTCAAGCCTCTGCTCACAGCTGCCCATAGCCGCGGCCGTCCTTGGATCGCTGGCTCAGCCGAGCACTCACTTTACGAATGCAACTGCGCTCCAGGACAGCGTCCAACACCGCTCAGCCATCTTTCTGACCCGTCACGCTCGGGCTTGATCTAGACAATCACGGACAAGCGCTGCTTCACTTTCGTCACGCTCATTCATGCGCTCAGCCTGGTCTGGCCCAACTGCATCTGGCTACTGCGCGCTCTAATCGACGGTCTCATCGTCGACTACTGTATTACCTCCTCGCTCCATCATGATTGCGCCTCACCAATGGCAGATGACTGAAGCTGTTGCGCATTCCGCCTTCAACGTCCCAGGCCACGCGCTCTATCTCGACGATCCGCACCGTCTCTCCATCCTCTCGCTCAGCATCGATGCCGTCACCCATATCTCAACATCGCGCATGCCACACCTGCACTCCACGCACGACAACGCGCAGACAATTGACCGACTCGCGGTAGTCTCATCATCACAGCAGCAACAGCCTAAGCAGCAGTCGCAACTGCAGCCATCCACTTTCCTATCATCAGCATCGCAGCAACGGCAGCAGCAGCACCGCAACTCGCAGCAGTTTTTCCAGCCTGCAACATCTTCCACCCCTTCCACGACAAGCCCCGTGCCTAATACAAAGCGATTCAGCGCCACCAGGCTTGCCTCCTTTGGCCGGACAGCACCAGTCTCTGGCTCAAACTCGGCATCGACCTCGTCTGGAGCGTCCCCGCACCCAGCTGCGTCGGGTCATTCTGGGCCGCCTTCTTCGTACGATCCCAATGCCGTCCGAGCACCAAAGGCTCGACCAATCAGTCTGGACTTTGGCTCCAAGGCTCGTGAGGCACTCTCCGAGATTGGCCGATTTGCTAGGAACAAGGCCAACACTCAGGAGCGCGCAAATGCCGCCGAGGCCCTGGCAAAGGTGGCCAATGGTCTCTCGCCCGCTGCCGCTGCCCAGTCCATGCAGCCGCCGCCAAGCTCGATAGCCGGCAACGGACAGCGCGAACGATCTCCAGACTCGCATCTCGCCTCTGATAGCGCAACAGTCGTGACGGCCAGTGCAACTCGAACGACCACACTCAAGCCGCAGAGCTTTACCTTTGGCAGAGACAGTCGCCTCACCAGCTCCGTCATCCCGCTCACTATTGAATGTGAAAGCGGCGTTGATCAGCAGCGCAGCACATCGCCACCCGCGTCTGTCAGCGTCGAGTTCATCGCCGATCCGAGTCCCGCGCCCACGGCCATCTCGGCAGCCGGCGTCTTTACCGCTGAGTATTCAGACTCTTTGGACACACCCAACAGTAGCTCAAACCTAAAGCCGACTGCGCGGTCGACTGCCGCATTCGATCCGACCAGACTCTTGCTCAAAGTTGCTCCACCGGCCCAGATGGCAAGGCACAGCTGGTCGTCCAAGGCCACCTTTCTCACTCCTCACAACAGTCGCGAGTACAGCACTGTCGAGGCGAACCAGGTGACTCTGCGCTTCCGTCTGCGTCTCTGTGCCAGTGCATTCACTTCTACGCGTCCGTCGGCAGCCACGACATCCCCGACTGACAGTGGCCTGGGACAGGTGCTCTTCCTTTCCGCCGACTCGCCCGGCAGGCTGAGCGACGCCATCGCTTCACCCGCGTCCAGCATCTCTTCGGATGGCCTGGCTTCTCTCGAGGGTATCTCTCGCGTCGAGATCAATCCTCCGGCCTCGGCAGCCAGTACTACCAGTCGCGGTGCCCGCGATTGCGATTTCGAGTGGATCTGGAAACCGCTCGGTCAGGCGGCCACAAGACGAGAATCTCGGTGCTGCTGTGCCTTTGTAGAGCTCAACGCAAGTCAGACAAGCGCCACAGTACTGGCCGCCTACAGCTTCTGGATCGAGCTGCCATCGCCCCTGTCAGGCTCGCTTGCCGCCCTTGCTGGCCCTGTTGCGGCAGACACTGCCAGTCGAATCGCTTTCGACGGAATGACCCGCACCGACTCGATGGACCTCATCGCCGCACTCAATCGCGATCTGGCCACACGTACCGACCTCTTTGACTCGCCGATGCAACCTGAAGCGCAGCTTGCTGCTGTCAGCGCCACTGTCGCCCCCGACTCGATGTCGGCGTCATCACGGACGCAGCCGCCCTCAGCTGCAATGGAAGCCAATGCGACGTCATCGTCACCGCACTCTCTCCCAGCCATATCGATCGATCACACAGAGCTGAGCCTGGGTGACCTAAACAGCGACTCGCCCATCTTTCGTGCTGCTCTCGCCAACCTCGAGCGTCGAACGGCAAGCATGAAACGGCAAGGAAAAGTGGCACTCAAAGCCGCCACAGAGGCTCGTACGCGCATCCTCCGGCTGATGGAGGCCGAAGACATCATGGACGAGGCCCTGGATGGACTCGTTACTCTGACTCCCGATACGCTTGGGCAGCTGCGTAACGGCCTCATGCTCTCGGCGCGGCACCGCAACTCGCAACATCGACGGCAGCAGGCCACCATCATCGAGCAAAACGTCGAGAAGCCCTTGGAACAGATTGTCGAGATCTGCCGAGTCACGCTCGATCGCTTCAAAACGTTTGAGGCTGAATCCAAGTCGTACTACTCCCAGACTCAAAAGTGGCTCTCCAACCGCGCAGCGGGTCCGGATGCTCCTACCTCAAATGGCGCCAGCAGCGGCGGAGGTGGTACGGCGGGTGTTCAGTCTGTCACGCAAATGCCCAATTCCAACTCCGCCAACGATAGATCGGTCAAACAGGAGAGGGCCGACGAGAAGCAAAAGCTCCGCGAGCTGCGATTCGAACAGGCACGACTCGACCTCTTTGCTGCAGTATCCAGACTGCATGGAGGCCGAATCGAAGCGCAGTTGGCGCAATGCATCCTGAGAATTTGCCGGTGGCATACTGAAGCCCCGAGCAAGATCTGGGGTCCCGACTGGCCCTCATCCACTCAGGCCCAACTGGTAGCTGGCATCGATGGTGGCGTCGACGCAGCACTTCGAACGCACGAGTCGCAAAGTGCACAGCTGCGTAGTCGCAGTCAAGATCTGGCCGACCGGATTCGACGTCTGGAGACTTCGCTAAGCGGCAGCATTGATACCGACCCAGAGGGATTCTCTGGGAGCTCCATGTTGTATGCGGCTGATGGCGAGAGCAATCTGGCCGAAGCACCTGCTGTTCAATCCAAGAGTCGGAAGCTGAAGACCTTCCTCGGCGCGATCACTTCCGGTATCCATGGCTCACCCATCGCACAGCGCATTCAGGGCAGCGCTGTGTCCAACTGGTCGGCTACGCCAGATGGGGAGCCGAACGCACCCACGGCATCGCCGGGCTCTGCAGCAACGTCTGCTCCCGGTCAGTCGGCCGCCGAAGCGCGTCGAAGGCTTTCACTGAAGCTCAAAGTAGACCGCGGGGGCTCTAGCGCTGGTCATGGACTGCCGTCACCGTCGCTATCATCACAGGCACCGTCCAGCTGGCGACATGGGGAGCTCCTCCCGTCGCCAAGAAATTTTTTGGATGGCACACACTCTTCCGATCACGGCGGAAGCAGACAAGACCACGAGGATGCGCTGCTCACTGGTCAAGATTCTGAAGAAACAAGAGGAGCCGCAGACGCTGGGCTCGGCATCGCTACGGGACAGGCTCAGACAACTCTAGACGCATCATCGCTACCGCCGTCGTACAGCACTGTCACCATCGCTGCTTCCCCTGGTGGCGAGCGCAAGAAGGAGGGCGTGCTATGGGTGATGTCCAAATCCGTTACTGGACCAGCTGGAGCCGACGCACCCCGAGCAGTCAGCCGAGCCGCGCACTGGCGCGAGTGCTGGGTAGTCCTGTCAGGCTCGGGCCAGATCAGCGAGTATGCAGACTGGAAGAACGCAAAAGTGCTGGAACCGTCGCATGCACTGATCGATCTGCGATTCGCTACTGTCCGCGAAGCACGCGGCGTCGACCGTCGGTTTGCCTTCGAGGTGGTGACCCGTGACAGTCGTCGCTTCTTCCAGGCGGCGGATGAGGAGGGCATGCGCGACTGGATGCGAGCCATCGGCAAGGCGATCGAGAGTCTCCTCAACGGCACATCGAGCGTTCGCAAGCTGGACAGAGCCGTCCGCGCCTCACCATTCAATTCGGCGGGGTCTCAGCATGGTCGAAACGGCGGGCTCGACGAGGCCGAAGAGGATCCCCTGGCAGGCGAGGGCAACGATTTTGGCGTGCGCAAGCTGCTCGACGTCAGCAGCCGCGCGTTCACCCAGAGCATGACCGACTTGCAATCGACAGAGCGGGGTTCCTCTTTCGGCGGTAAGCGGGGAGGACATATGTCCACCTTGTCCGAAAGTCATACGGAATCCGCACGCAAGTTGCCCTCTTCTTCGTCGAAGCGTCGGTCGAGACACGAGCGCGGCATCTCGAACAAGACGCCCATCTCTGGCTATCTGGGCAGTGATGCGCTTGGACTGTCTGGCGCCGACGCGGCTGTTTTGCACGGGCGCGCTGCGTCCAACGCCAGCGAGATAGGATCGTACGCGTCCGTGTCAGCTGGCGGAGAACACATCACTGAGTTCGATCGCAACATCGAGGCGCTCGTTCAGCGCAGCTATGGCGCCCACGAGGACGAAGCAAAGAATAACGGCTTCTCGGCCGTTTCGGCCGACACTGGCGGCGTCGATGAGATGGGATTGCTAAGGTCGAGGGACGCCAGCCAGGGACAGTCACATACACGGAGCTCCACTACAGGTCGGACCCCTGCAGCAGGTTACAGCCGCAATGTCAACAACGGCACCACCAACACAAATGCTAGCACGAAAATGTCGCGAGCTGCTGAAGTAGGCATGCTATCGCGCATGCCTGGGAACACCGAGTGTGCAGACTGCCGCAGCCCGGATCCTCGTTGGGCCTCGTGGATGTTGGCAAACGAGCCTTGCTGCATCTTTATCTGCATCGGCTGCTCGGGCGTCCACAGGTCATTGGGCGTGCACATATCAAAGGTCAAGTCGGTCGATCTGGACGACTGGACAGAGGAGCAGCTCCAAGCTGCGCGAGACTGGGGCAATGCGCGTGCCAATGCTCTGTGGGAGTACAGCAAACCACCCGGCATGTTGCCAGCACCCGAAGACCGCCGACAGTTCTGGCAGACCAAGTACATCGAGGCCCGATGGAGAAGGCCGACAGCTCAGCCCGCCCCTGCCACAGACACAGACACTGCTGCAGTTGAATCGGCCGCTGAGATGCCAAGTCCCAAGACGACGGTGCCCGACGATGAGCTGCCGACACCAACCCAACGCAACCCGAGCTTTGGCATTGCCGCCAGTGTTGCTGGCGTTTCGTCACAGAGCCCAAGATCGAGGCCCAAGCCAAAGTTGCCAGAACTGTCGAGCACGCCTCGGAGACAGGGCAGTGTTGCCGGGGTAGGTCCTGGACCGAGCTCGCCACGACCGTCTGGGCCACGTCCGCTTCCGGGACAGCAGCGATCAGCCTCGATGACTGCGATACCCGCTGCGTCGCCGCCTCCGCTTTCGCCTCGTAAGTTGGGCTCGATGTCCATCGCGCAGCTGGCAGACGCCAATGGGTTGACGACGTCGTCTCGACTCGTGGGCTTACCGCAGATTCCTACTTCGCCCTCGTTCCCGGCATCGCTCTCGTCTACGGCATCCCCGTGGGCAGATGCCTCCTCCGAGACGCCGTGGCCTCCGCCTGCTGCGAACGGCTTTTTGCCATCGACGTCGATGCGACCCGCCGATCTGGACGCTCTGCAGCAGGCGCGACGACGACTGTCGCGCTCGATGGCGATGCCGGCGAGCCTGCTGGACGAGAACGAGGCAATGTCGCGTCCTTCGGGCTCCTTGGTCAACATTCACTCGAATCGCATCGCCTTCCCGAGCAAGAGCAGCCAGCCCTCGGACTTTGGAGTGCTCGGCGTTTCCATCTCACCGAGATCAGCCTCGCTGTCGTTATCGCCAAGAACATCTCCCCGAAAGCCGCGGAAGTCGACCGAGACCTCGCAGATGTATGCTCCTCCATCGCCGCCCTCGAGCTTTTTCGTTTCCAACTTGGCAGGCACGTCGCCCTCGCCTACTTTTTACGACGCGACCAACGGCAAGATGCTGTCGTCTGACACCGAGTCCGATGGCGAGCAGCTTGGACTTGCGACTGCGGAAAGAAAGGGCGCCCACCTGACATCCACATCCCGGACAGACGGCGAGGCGCGAAACAGACTCTCGTCGTCGTTGTCGACCTCGACTGCCACGTCGTTTCTCGACTCGCCTTCCGAGTCCATGGCGCCCGCTCGATTCGAGCCGATAGCCATGGCCAATTGAGGAATTGGAACACCGAGGAAGCTTTCCCCATTTTTGTTTTCATTGGTACTCTTTTTTTTTTTTTTTTCCTTTCCACGAACGACACGAGACGACACGACACGCGACGCTTCGAGATACCCAAGAGATCGTACAGTACGATGCACACATACCAGCATTGCAACACACGCACGCATACATGCATACACACCTGCGCACACACACACACACACGTGCCTTTTTACGGAATGAGATGCAAGACTGCATCTCTTGTGTAAGCAGCATGATGAGAGATGCAAGAGTGGCTAGATTGTAAAAAAAGTTGTCGTCTCTATTGCGGGGAAGAGGCAGAGAGGATGCCGGTATTGTGGGCCTCGAGCGCAGCCTGCAGACGGTGAATGGTCTGGTGCTTGCCAAGGAATTGTAGTAGGTCGGCCAGGGGTGGACCGGAAGACTTGGCCGAGACGCCGAAGCGGAGGGGAACGAGGATGGCTGACTTTTTGAGTTTTGACGAGGAGGAGGAGGACGAGGAGGACGAGGAGGACGATTTCTTGGCGCTGGTGGTGGTCTTGGGCGGCGGTATTGTTTGTGGCTGTGGTTGTGGTTGTGGTTGTGGTTGCGAAAAAGTAGAGACGAGTCTGGGGAGTTTTGCAACGACGTCGGAGATGGAGTCATGGGACCAGTGTTGCAACGCCGAAAAGAGGGGGAGTGCCTGTTGGAGCGCGGGCCGAAAGAGGGCGTGAATGGCGGGGTTGGCTGCATAGAGCGCCTGTGCCGTCGGGTCGCCAAAGTCAGGGGCCTGAAAGAGCGGGACGGCAGAGTGGGGCACGTCGAACAGCGTAGCCGCCGACCCCCTCGTGAGCTCAATAACACGTGCTACGAGAAGCGGGTCTCGAAACGCGTGCTCGAGGTGCGGGAATTTCTCCTGCAGTCTCGGCGTGAGTTTGGCTACCAGCTCGTCCCTGCCACCCTGGAGGGAGGTGTCGTGGAGCTTGAGAAGCAAGTGGCGCGAGTTGAGAAAGTAGAGTTTGGCCAGGTCGACCGAGGCTCTGGACCGGTTGACGTGGGCGATGTCGAAGCCGCCGACGAGCTCGGTCATTGTGAGCACGTCGAATGCGGCCGTGTCCTCCTGCCTCTGCGTGTTTGTGCTCTGCGCGTTTGGACTCGACGCAGTGGAAGGAGGCGGAGCAGCGTGTTTTGCATGGTAGGCGAGATTGTTGTAGCCCATGAGCGCGAGAAAGTTGACGAGAGCCTCGGGCTCAAAGCCTCTGTGGCGGTAGGACTCGACGCGGACGTCGCCGGTGCGTTTGCTAAGCTTGGTGCCGTCGGCATTGACCAGCAGCGGCAGGTGGGCAAAGTGCGGGGGCGCAAGGCCGAGGGCGCGGTAGAGCCAGATGTGTTTGGGGAGACTCGGGAGCCATTCTTCGCCGCGCAGGACGTGGGTGATGCGCATCTCGTGGTCGTCGACCACGTTGGCAAGGTGGTACGTTGGCCAGCCGGACGACTTGAGCAGGATCGGGTCTTCGGTGCCCTGCCGATTCGGGTCCGAGGGGAACTGCACCGTGCCGTACACCAGGTCGTGGTGCACCAGGGTCCCCGTCGGCGCCCGCAGTCGAATCACGTACGGCTTCCCCAGCGAGATCAGATGCCGGGCCTCGCTCTCGGAGGGCGCAATGTAGCTCTCGCGCAACGGCATAGCCTTGACTCTGCCCGCGACTGCCGTGTCCGTGCTGCTATTTGCCGTCATGGAGCCCGTGTCCACGTCGGCATTGGCATGCACCACCTCCGCCCGAAAGTCCCGATACGCGTGGCCGGAGCGAATGAGCCGCTCGGCATAGTCGCGGTAGAGCTCGAGGCGCTGCGACTGGACGTATGGCCCACACGAGCCGCCGGCCGAGGGACCCTCGTCGTAGTCGAGCTGTGCCCACTCCAGCGTGTCCTGGAGTGCCTCGACGGATCCGGGGACGAGGCGCGACTGGTCGGTGTCTTCGATGCGCAGAATCCACTTGCCGCCGAGTGCCCTGGCGTAGAGGTGGTTGAAGAGCGCGGTTCTCAGCCCTCCGAGATGGAGATAGCCGGTGGGGGAGGGTGCGAATCGGAGTCGTGCACCCGACGACAACGACGACCCCGACCCCGACGACGATGACAATGACGACGACGGAGCTGGCGTGGAGAGCACACGTCGAGATCCGGCGACCTTGGAGGAGGAGGAGGCGGCCATACGCACCCGACTTGGCCACTGGGCCAGACATCGGACCGTCATGGCTTTTTTCTTTTCTTTTGGGGGAAAGCAGCACTGCTATCCCTGCCAAGTGAGTGGTATCGTATGGTGTGGTATCGTATGGCGAGTTGGATCTGGGTTGGATTGGGTGTTGTGGCTTTGTGGAATGCTGTCACCGTTGAATGAACAAGAAAAGTAACAACAAAATACAGTTCTAGTATGCATATCATATCATATAATATTGTTCGGATTTCGGAGGAACCTCCACCACCAAACAACACATATAACACACTTACTTCATACTCTCACGAACCATTCACTTTGTATCCTTGAACAGTGAACATGACCCTTTGACCGCCTGTCTCTTCCTCTTCCTCTTGCGCGCCTCTCTCTCTCTTTCTTTGCTGCGTGCGTGCAACAAGCCCAAGATTTTCATCGTGCTAGCTGTGTCTTTTGCAAGTCAAGTCATGCCATGTCGAGCGCCGCTTCGCCAACCACGCTGATCGTGCTCCAGATCGGCGCGAGGGCCGTCACTTTCGTGCTCAACCAGTGCCTTGTGCGTCTGGTCGCGCCCAACATCTTTGGGCTGGCCAACATTCAGCTCGAGCTGCTCCTCTCTACTATTCTCTTTCTCTCTCGTGATGCTGTGCGCACCGTTCTCTCCCGACAGTCTCTGCCCCACGACAATGCTACTACTACCTCTCCCTCGACACCAGCTCGCTCCATAGCCAAGGACTACGGGGCAATCCACAACATCTCGCTGCTTCCCATACCCGTCGGAGTGGCACTCACCACCCTCGCCTGTGGAGTGTACGTCTCCCGACTGTCGCCCCAAAGCGTCCGGACGCTGCCGTCGTTTCACGCCAGTGTGGCCCTCTACGCCCTCGGTGCGCTGGCCGAACTGTGCTACGAACCGCTCCACATTCGCGCGCTTGCGCTAAGACACCCCGCTCTCCGCGTCAAGGCAGAGGGTCTGGCCGTGTTTGCCAAGTGCATCACCACCATCGGCTGTATTCGCTTTCTGCCCACGCTCGCCCGACACTTGCCTGTTCTCGCTGTGCTCATCGGCGCTGGCAGGTCCGACCCGCGTTCGGCTGCGCTCTTGGCATTCGGCATCGGTCAGGCTGCGTATGGCGTCACCATGCTGGTCTCGTTTGTGCTCTGGTTCTCGACGACATTCTCCCTGTCGGCTACGCTCTCTCTCTACATACCCACGCCGACCGACACCGACACCGACACCGACACCGACACCGACACCGACACCCAGGCCGCATCGGCACCCCGATCTCGATGGTTGCACCGCCCAACCCTCTCGCTCTGCTGGGCAATGCAGCGACAGGCCGTCCTCAAACACCTGCTCACCGAGGCAGACCGCTTGGCCGTCGCCAAGTTTGCATCCCTCGAGGAACAGGGTGGCTATGCGCTTGCGGCCAACTATGGCTCTTTGGTGGCACGCATTCTGCTGCAGCCCGTGGAGGAGACGAGTCGGTTTGTGTTTTCGCAGAATCTAGCACCTATTTCCGATGACGACGACGACAGCGACGATTGCTCCCTGACGGTGAAAGGTGCTACGGGAGGTGCCGGAAAAGGCCAGCAGAGTGACCCGCCAGCGACAGCGGCAGCGACAAAAGCAGCGGCAGGAGACCAAGTGGCCAGGATGCTAGCAGCCATCTTTCAGCTGTACGCACTCTGCTCGCTCTTCTTTGTGGCATTCGGCCCGCCGCTGGCAGTGCCGCTCTTGCACGTGCTTGCCGGGCCCGTGTGGGCCTACACGTCGACGGCACCGACGCTGCTGGCGGCCTATACATTCTACGTGCCCGTCATGGCACTCAACGGCATTGTCGAGGGGTTTCTCCAGTCCGTCGCTACCGGTGCCCAGCTCTCGCGGTATAACCGTGTACTGTTGGTCGCGAGTGCTGCGTTTGTCGGGCTGCTTACCCTCGCTACGAATCTTCGGCTCGGGGGAGAAGGTGGCGCGGGAAACAACACGCAAGGCGGGACGGGGGGCAAGTGGATGCTCGCCCAAGTCGTCGAGATGCAGCGCTCGGCGTTGGTGTGGGCCAATACCGCCAGCCTCGCCATCCGCGCTGCCTACTCGTGGCGGTTTCTACGTGCCTATTTTTCGCGGCTTGGTCGCAGCAGGACGCAGACTTTATCGAGAGCGGGAGTGGGAGTGGGGAAGCGCGAACTCGGACTGGGACTGGGGTTTGCAGCCGCCCTGCCATCCCCATTGGTGCTTGCGACGTTTGGCGGGGTCTCGGTATGGCTGCGTGTAGTGATGCCTCGGCTGTTGTCCCCGTCTGTATATTCAGCCGCGCTATCCGATGCCACCCAGACCAACCAGGGTAGCCAAGGTAGCCAGACTGGACAGGGCAGACTAAGCACCGCAGTTACCCTCCTGCCCGTGCTGTCCAGGGCCGCAGGAGGGGTGGCAGTCTGCACGCTCAGCATCCTGCTGTTCGAACGGCGTAGGCTGCTGCTTGCCCTTCGAGCGCTCCGTGCCAGTGCCAGCAAGACTTCCAAGTCCGAGTAATATCTGTTTCCACACATACAAAAGAGCCCAGATAGCAAAGACCAACGTGCAACATTTAATGCGATACAGAGCTACACGAATACGGTAATAAGGACTATTTTCTCGTAATTTTCTTGTTTGCTTCACGGCTGGTCGCCAGGTCACGCATTACACAGACATCGAAATTGGGGCTTGCGTGAGGGAGAGCTAGAGAGAATACAGACACAAGTACAGGCTGATTCGAGTGGCAAACGCACATTCAATCCACGTTCCAACGTAGGTCAAAAGGTCAGAGGGTCAGAGGGTCAGAGGGTCAGAGGGGAAATAGCGAGGGAAGAAATAGGGAGAAAGGAGAGGCAATCAAGCGAGGTTAACAACACGAAGAGCAGGCGGCGAGACCGGGCTGATCCTAGCCCGCGGAGGAGGAGCGGGGATGGCCGGCGTAGACCACGGAAACACGGGCGTGCCGCCTAGAAGCACCGAGACTCCGTCTGTGCCGACTGTCGAAAAGTCTTCTTCTTCCCCTTCTTCCTCTTTCTCTAGCGCTGATTCTTGCTTCGAGTTCAAGTTGAACTTGGAGTGGGAGTTGGAGTGGGAGTGAGAGTTGAAGGGGGAGTTGGAGGTGGCAAGGAGGGATGGGTCGAGGGGCGAAAAGAGGCTTTCCGGGCTGGTTTGTGGGTTGAAAGGCAGGGGGTACGGCGACACTGCGTCGCCAGGGGAGAGGCAGAGCGCTGGTCTCTCAGCACCCGCCGTAGCCGTTTGAAGCGCGTATCGGTTACCGCCATCGTCATCGTCATCGTCGTCCTCCTTGGCCAACATCATCCTCGGCGGGGAGGAAGCAGTGGCCGTGAGAAAAGGATACGAAAAATGCGACGCCTTGGCCGACGACGTGGCACTCGTTAGCGAATTGACCGACTCGCAAGACACATTGAGCCGCGCGGGCTGCGAGTACGGCGAGAGCAGGTATGCACGGCCCCCCTGCACCCCCTCCCTCTCGTCGTCATCCCGCACCAACGAGGCGATAAACTCTTCCGAGACCAGATCGGCGCGTGTCCCTCCTCCCACACCTCGTCGGCTGTTGTTGTGCGGGGATCGACGGGGAGCCAAGTTCCCCATCACATAAACCGGCGTATATGCCTTTCCGCCACGCCCACTTGCAGCAGCAGCCGCAGGGGCACGGACAGTATACCGATCATGCCCGGTCTGCATCCCTCCGTCTGCGGCGGCAGGGGACGCATTGCCAAGCGTAGCTGCGTTGGACGGCGTCTTGGCCAGAGCAGTGGTGGATTTGGTAATGGAGCTGGCGGCGCGTTTGAGTCGTGCGCTCCAGGTCATTGTGCCTGCCGCGGCTGCAGCGGGAGGCGGCGCGAGAAAGAGGCTCGACACAGGCGGACCGAGGTGTTTCTCCTCGTCCCATTCGGTCTCTGAGCCGCCACGACCAGCGCCAGCAGCGCCAGCGTGAGGACGGCGCGGGCGACCTGCAGCGGCAAGGGACGCAACTCGACCGTGGTTGTACGCAGCAGCCTCGCGGCGCTTGCGGTAGGCATAGATGCCGCCCACGGCCGCAGCTACGGCCGCAGCGCCCAACAGCGAGCCTGCAATCGCACCCGTGTGGCTCTTGCCCGCACTGCCACCTTCGCTACCGGCATCGGCATCGGCATTGTTGGAGTCAGCGTCAGCGTCCGAGTCAGAGTCAGAGTCCGAGGTCGGGGCAGCGGCCTCGGGCTTCGTTGGACTCTTTTCCTCAGTTGGTGCTGTAGCAGAAGCAATCTCGGAAGAGACGGCCGAGGAAACAGGGGCAGCTGAATCCTGGGCCGTGCTGTCCAAGGTCTGGGTCTGCGTCTGCGTCGAGACGGTGGGGTTGCTAGCAGAGACCGACGCCGGCGCGGCATAGGCATTGGCATCGGCAGCAGCAGCAGCATTCGCCGCAAGCGTCTGCCGGCTCTGCTGAGCAACCTGGTACGAGTCGGACCAGGTAAACGCCGGCACCTGACCCGCCTCCGACTCCGACGCCGTAGCACTGGAGGCAGCGGCGGCAAGGAAATGAATCGAACCCGCGCCATTCTGAACCTGAGCTGGCTCTGCGGCGGCAGATGCCGGGATGGAGGAGGCCATGAGGTTGCGACCGTTTGCATTGGGGTTGTAGCTCTGTTTGCCAAAGGCGACAATGACGAGATCGTGGGCGATGACTGCCGAGTGGTAGGCCAAGGCGGGGGGGATGGAGGAGAGTGTGGTGAGCAGGGGAGCCTCCCATCGCGCAGGGGACTGGGTGGGGTCGAGCACAAACACCTCATCCACGGGCTCGTTGTCGGCAGTTACCGCCGAGGGGTCCTGGAGATAGCCGCCGTGGATGAGCACCTTGCCGTCCGACGTGACGACGGCCGAATGACCCATGCGTCCGGAGGGGATGCGGCCGGTGGCATTCCACCGCTCCCAATCACCCGACTCGACGTCGAGAACCCAGAACCGGGAGAGCGACGCCAGATCGCCATTCGCGTCCTTCCCGCCGAGAAAGAGCACTTTTTCCGCGGTGCCAGAGGCAGTTGTGTTAGTGTTAGAGACAGCAGAGATGCGAACCGTGGCGTAATCGGACAGTGCGAATCCACGCATACGGGGATCCAGGGCGAGGGAGTCTACGGTCGTCTTGGCGAGACTACCGGGGTTCTTGATGGTGGTATCGGGGGAAGCGGGGGTAGGGGGAGTGTGGCTCCAGATATCGACGCCCGAGTAGGTGCCGGTGGTGTTGGCGCAGGTGGACGCGTCAAACGAGCCACCCGAGACGAGGATCGAGGTCGAGCCCGACGACGAAGACGAGTTGAGCGTCGTGCTACCAGCCGAAGACGACGACGAGGAGGAAGAAGAAGAAGAAGAAGAAGAAGAAGAAGAAGACAGAGTGACGGCCTGAGCGCCTCGTCGTCGAGCAGGTGCATCCTCGACATTGTCGGGACGAACCTGTGTCCAGACGCCCTGTGCGACGTTGCCCTTGGGAGCGGTCCACACATACGCGGGAGCGTCGAGGGCGCAGTTCTGCGTGACACCACCGATGATCCAGAGGTGTTCTGTGCCGTCGGCATCAGTGACGACTGTGGACGCGGCAAAGGCGTGTGCGGGGAGGCCATCTGACGAGAGACGCTGCCAGTTGCTGGCGGTGGCGGTGGCGGTGGCAGACGTGGAGCTGCTGTTGTCGAGGGAAGAGAGGTCGAGAGCATAGACGTCGTTGGTGATGTTGCCGTCTCGGCTGGTCTGGCCGCCTACAACAAGCACCACGTTGTGCGAGGGCAGATAGGCCGACGAGTGTCCCCAGCGGTCTGCCGGCGGCGACACTGTGAGAGGCGAGGTGGAGCGATCGGTGTCGTTGCCCTGAGCAGCGATGACGAGGGTGATTGTCTGACCCTGGTCGTCGATGTTCTCTGTCTCGAGATGCGTGGTCGGAACGACGTCGGTGGCGTCGTCAAAAGTAGCGGTGACCGGAGCTACAGGAGGAAAGGCGAGGTCTCGTGTTCGTCGTTGACCACCAACGAGTTGTGCGAGCTGATGGAAGCGAGAGAGGACTTGTGGCTCAGCAGCGCGCTGTTTCCCCTTGGCGTCGCTGGAGGGTCGATCGAGATCCAGATGTCTTGGTTGAGCTCGAGCTGCAGCGTCTCGCTGCTCGAGGGGGATGAGTCGGTGGAGGGAGGGTGGGTCGGATTGAGAAAGCGAGCCAGTTGGTGCGAGTTCCATTCCTTGTCGCCTTGGAGCCGACGATAGTGCTGAGGGCAGCGCATGGACGTAGTAGGGAGCCAAAAGAAGAACAAGGAGGAGCGAACGCAGCATCCAGAGCGACGAGTTGGCTGTCGTGCTGCGCTGGCGTGTCTGTGATGGCCGTGTGAGAGTGTGCGAGATCTTTGTCTTTGTTGTTGTTGTTTTTGTTGTTGTTGTTGTCGGTGTTGGTGACGAGAGAAGAGGGCGGAGGGCGGCATTGTGAAACGAGAACGAAGGGAAGCGACCATCTGTTGACGCTTGCTGCACCTGCTGCTGCTGCTGTTGTTGTTGTTGTGGGGAGTAGAGTGGGTGACGGGAAGAAGACGCCTGCGCTTCTCCACTGTGGCTGGGTGTTGGTGGTGGTGGGAGTGGTGTGTAGGAGCAGCAGTAGCAGGGCTGGGGGCGTCGAGCATCCTTGTAGAGTTGTCTCGTTTGGTTTGCCATGGCATCGTTTGACCGAGAGAGGGAGGAGCGGGTGATTGGGAGTACGGAGGGTATGATGAGAGATCAAGAGCTACTCGTAATTGAGCAGCGTCTCTGGTTAAAAGAATCGGGTTTTAAAAAAGGGAAAAAAAGGGAACCAGGAATACTTGTCGTCTAGACAAGAGGAAGGCGAGAAATAGGTCGGCGTGGTGGTGTCAATTAAAAAAGAGGGTTGTGTATGGAGCACAGCTCACACGAAAGAAGAGAAGATGCGGTTCAAAGATGCGAGACGGAGGAGGGAAGAAGAGGGAGATGATGGTGGTAGGAAGGAGAGGATGATGACGACGACGATGACAAAAAATTACAGGGCAAAGCCAATCTCATTGCGACGGCTCAGCGGGCTCAGCAACAAAGTGATCCGAGTTGAGGGCAAGAGCGAGAATGGCATGACGAGGATGGAAGCGAGTGTGGCCATATGCAGGGCGAGTGAGCATGTTGCAGCAAGGCTAGGGTACTCGAGTATAGCTGTTGACGGATGACAGGAAAGAGGTAGCCAGTGTTGGGGGCGGTAGGGAGAGAAAGAAAGAGAAGCTTGGATGTTGATCATGTGAGATAGCCGAAGGAAGGAGGATGTTGCCGCGGATGCAGGCACACGGTAGGGATGCTGGCAGTAGTGATAGTGCGGGTGCTGGTGCTGGTGCTGGTGCTAGTGCTAGTGCATGACGACGACTGTGGGCAGTGGATTGCCAAACAAACGGGAGTGGAAGAGGAGCAGTCTAGTACTTCTGTAGTATAGTACTGTACAGTAGTACGAATGGGAGCAGTATGGCATGGCAAAGGCAAAGGCATACTTGGACAGATTTGACGTGTCTCGCCCGATGGGTCTTTTCATCGTTCTTTTTCGTCGTTCTCTACGTCGGTCGCCCCCTTTGCCACTCACTCACTCTACACGCAATTCACTCGCATTCACCAGCCCCGCCCCATTCAACTCTGCAGGCACTCAAGCTTTCTCTTGTCGCAGCAGCAATCGATCGTTTCCATGTTTTGCTCTGCATGGGGAGCTGTTGTGTGTCTTGCAGGATCGGCATACGCATCCATTGTTGCGGGTGGCATGGGATGCAAAGGGCTACCCTTCCCACGATCAACCTAACAACGAAGGGGGTCAACATGCACATGTGTCCAAGTCTAACACGTATGGTTTTGCTCTGCATCCCATTCTTTGAAGATTGTCAGATCCTTCCTCTTTCCTCTTTGGTCTTGTTTTGGTTTTTCGGGTCGGCCAATTTTGATTCCGACTTTCCCGAAAAGCACACATATATTCATATATATTACAGTAATTGGTACATTATATATACATTATTCTATTGCATAGGACGAAGACCAAGACCAAGAACAAGAACAAGAACAAGAATGGACAATACACCACCACCACCATCATTACCACCACCACCGCCACATCGAGTCAGCCAGCTAGCCAGACAGCCAATTAGCAGAAATAGCACAGTTTACAGTACGGCCAGCCCTTTCGCATTCGCTACAAGGAAAGCTCAACACTCGCTGCTGGCTTTCGAGAGACCATGGCCATGCCAACATCACGTCTGGCCAACGCCGCCAGGCTCATTTCCTCACCACACTCGCCCCGCCTCTCCTCCGTGTCCACGTCAGCAGCCAGGCCATGTGTAGCCACCGTCTCTCCACGCCGCATCGCTGTGCCGCATCTGTCTCCACGATCCTTCTGCGTCACTCGTCAAGCATCTAGGCTACAGCCCACCACTTCTCCGCCGCCCATCTCCATCTCCACCTCCTCCACTCCACCACATCCTCCGCCCCTCTTTACAGCCAACGCCGCCGACCATGAAAAGGACAACGAACTGCTTCGCTCCCTCTTCGACGCTCCTCCCTCCTCCTCCTCCTCCTCCTCCTCCCGCAACAGTCTCAAATCCTCCGGCCCTTCCACGGGTCTGTTCGAGATCCCCTCGCTCACCTCTCCGCAGAGCTTCCTCACCCTCGCTCAAAAAACTCTGGCTCGCGCACAGCTGCTCGTCGACCGAATCGACCGTGCCGGCTCCGTCGATGCCACCACCACACAAGGTCGCAACGAGCTTCATGAAGTGGTTCGCAACCTCGATCGCCTCAGCGACCTGCTCTGTGGCGTCATCGATATGGCAGAGCTCGTCCGCAACGCCCATCCCAACCCCGACTGGGCAGAGGCTGCAAACGCCGCATACGAGTACCTCTGCGGCTACATGAACGTACTCAACACCCACACCGGCCTCTATCGCGTTCTCAAAAACATCCTTGCTACTCCCGATATCGTCTCCAACCTCTCCACAGAGGCCGTCGCTGTAGCTCAGGTGTTTCTGCGCGACTTTGAAAAGTCTGGCATCCATCTCCCGCCATCCGAGCGCGAACGATTCGTCCAGCTCAGCGACGAGATTCTCGTCTTGGGACGCGGTTTCCTCCAAGACATTGCCGGCAACGATGCTTCCGACGACTTTGCTCGCAGTGTCGGCAGCGACGGCGTCAATGAGGACGGCAATCCCCAAGACTCGGTCCAGATCCCCTCGGACTGGCTCTACGACATGAGCCCCCAGCTCGTCCGCGCGCTCAAGTCCAGCTGCCTCTACGAACGCGACGGCGTACTCCACTTTTCCGCCCTCGATCACCCCTGGGCCTTCCAGACCATCCTCAAGTATGCGCCCGACGCACGTGCACGCAAGGCCGCCTTCCGAGCCGCCAACTACGGCAGCCGTGCCCAGGTCCAGCGTCTGGAACGCCTGCTCAAGGCACGTGCCGAGCTCGCCACCCTCACCGGCGCCGCTTCCTACTCTGAAATGGCACTCGGTGACAAGATGGCCAAAGAGCCTCGCAACGTCGAAGAGTTTCTCCGCGCTCTCACCCACCACCACCGTCCACGTGCGGCCAAGGATCTCGACAAGCTTCGAAATCTCAAACTTCAGGACTCGCTCTCTGGCCAATCGACCTCTCCTTCTTCTCCCTCTTCTTCCTCCTCCTCATCCAGCGCACGAGCACGCAGCAGCGTATTCAACCCTCGACCCAGCCTGCCCAAGTTTGAGCCGTGGGACCGCGAAATGTACACCGACCACCACTTCCGCGCGCCTTCGCTGCGCAGCGTCCAGCCTCTGTCGCCCTACTTTAGCCTCGGCTCTGTATTTGCCGGTCTCTCGCGCCTCTTTTCCTCGCTCTACGGCATCCGCTTTCGCGCCTCCACCCTTGCTCCGGGCGAGGTGTGGAGCGATGGTCCCGGCGACGTGATGAAGGTCGAGGTACTAGATGCCCGCGAAGGTGCAAAGGGCGGCTCGGACGGTGCTGCCGAGGGCCTCATCGGCACTATTTACGCCGATCTCTGGGGTCGAGATGGCAAACCAGGCGGTGCTGCTCACTACACCGTCCGCTGCTCTAGACGGGTGGACAAGGACGACGAGGCGGGCGACTTTGAGTTTGGCCGTGCAGAGGACGGAAGCCGTGTGCGACCCGAGCATCTGGGCACCCAGGCACAAGGGTTCGGCAACCCGCTGCAGGCACCCACCTTCCAGCAACGCGATCGCGCCGGATCCTACCAGCTGCCCGTCGTCGTTCTCATGTGCGACTTTTCCCGGCCGGGCAACGCCCTCGGCGCGAGCGGCGGCACCGGACCCTGTCTCCTGGCCTGGCACGAGGTCGAGACGCTCTTTCACGAGATGGGACATGCAGTGCACTCGATGATCGGACGCACGTCGTACCACAACGTGTCCGGCACGCGGTGTGCGACCGACTTTGTCGAGCTGCCCTCGATCCTGATGGAGCACTTTGTCGCCTCGCCCTCGGTCGTCTCGCTGTTTGCGCGGCACCATGCGACGGGGGCTACGCTGCCGTACGAGCATCTAGCCTCGCATCTTGGTGCAGTCAAGAGTCTCGAAGGTCTTGACACGTATCATCAGATCCTGCTTGCGCGGTTGGACCAGGTCTATCACTCTTCGGAGGCGGCGCGGGACTCGTTTGACTCGACAAGGGCATACCAGGATCTCGACTCGGCCATGTCGTCGCTGCTGTCCACGTCGCCTGAAACAACGGCGCTCTCCTACACCCCCGGCTCAGCCCCGCAGGTCCGATTCGGCCATCTCTTCGGCTACGGCTCCACCTACTACTCCTACCTCCTCGACCGCGCCATCGCCTCCAAAGTCTGGCAGTCCCTCTTTGCAGATAACCCCCTAGACCCCCACAACGGCCACCTCTTCAAAAACAAGTGTCTCAAATTCGGCGGCGGTAAAGACCCCTGGCATCTCCTCGCTGACTTGCTCGGCACGGATGAAATCAGAAACGGCGACTCGCGTGCCATGATGGAGGTTGGAAAGTGGGGCATTGAGTAGATCGATTCGGTTTCTACTCCTTTTTTTTTTGTTCTTGTTCACTTTTTTTCTCTCTCGCTCTCGCTCTCTCTCTCTCTGTCCACAGTCAAACAAGACTTGTCATGTATTTTGCATTTTGCATTGAACAGCATAGACTCGCCAGCATTACTCCTCGGGCCTACAGCACCTCAATTCGCAACATAGACGCACTGCTAGCAAATCTCCAACCAATCGCGACACACGTCTTCAGCACACCGCATTGGCACCATAGACAACTGAAGGAAAAAAAAGTGTATGCAAACAAAAAAGAGAGCGAAAAAGAGAGCAAGACAGTTGGAATGATCATAGATGCAAAATGCAAGGTACGGGTGTGAGAGAGTGTGTGCGTATCTGCGTGCCGGGGGTGGGGGATAGGGGACGGAACTAAGCCATTGCGAGCTTAGAGTAGCTGGGTGGAGCGAGTCTGAGTCTAAGTTCTCTCCAGAGATAGAGGGGGAGGGAGGAGACGGCGACGATGACGGCGGTCTTCCACACGAAGCGGGGGGAAGTTACAAAGGCAAGGTCGAAGAATTCCGGGAGGAAAGAGATGGAGAGGAGGTAGATGAGGAGTGTGACGATCTCCGAGAGGATCATGTAGGCGTGCCAGGTGGTGATTTCGAGGGCGACCATGACGAGTTCGTTGAGCACGAGAGCGGTGAAGCTGATCGAGACGATGTTGAGGAACTCGGTCTCAAACAGCACCAGCGAGAGCAGCATGATTGCACCCCCCTGGTATACCGAGATCATGAGCCACGTCGTAAACGTCTTGGCCGAGAGCGAGCGGCCCTTGGTCAGATCCTTGTAGAGTTCGGGATACAGCAGCGCCAGGTCCTCGCTCACGTCGCGGTCCAGCACGAGCGAAAACACGGGCGCCATGGTGTACACGGTCGCATACCCGACCATGAGCCATCCCTGGTACAGCGCGATGGGAGCAAAGTAGAAAATACTCGAAAACACCGCCTGGATGACGGAAATGATGAGACCGCGGTGGATGACAAACTGCGCCAGCTTGGCGGAGCGCTTGTACGAGTTGCGGCCGTGCCACACGAGCAGCTTGGTCAGATGGCTAAACTGGGTGATGCTAAAGTCGGCGGCGAGGGATGCCTGTCGGCCTTCCTTGCCGACGATGCCGAGTCCGACGTCGGCAGCCTGGATCATGCTGACGTCGTTGCCTCCGTCGCCGATGCAGCAGACGCGCTTGCGCGTGTGCTGCCGAATGAGTCTCGCAACATCGGCCTTCTGCGTCGGCGAGCATCGACACGCAACTACCGCCGTCAGCTGCGTCGCCAGCTCGACAAACTCGTCGCGGAACGAATCAAGGCAGATCTGCAGACTCTCGCCGTCAATGACCAGACAGCAGTCGAGCTTGGCCCGCAAAAAGTCGAGCATGTCTCGCGCCGCCTCGGCCGACTTGAGCTTGGCCACTTGGTGCACGTACTGGTTGCGCGCCACCAGCTTCGAAGAGATGGCGATGCACGTGGCCGTCTCGATCTTGTCGCCCGTCAGCATCCACACCTTGATGCCGGCGTTGCGCAGCAGCTCGAGTGTCATCTTGACGTCCTCCTGCAGCTTGTCCTCGACACCGGTGAGGCCGAGCAGCTCGAGGTTGTTTTCCAGGTGCTGCCCAACCACGCCTGCCATTGCCTCGACTCGCTCCTCCACCTGCACCCTTGCCGACTGGTAGGCGCGCTCAAAGGCGAGCCACGAGTCGGGCGTGAGCCGCTTGCGGCCAACGACGAGCGTACGGAGGCCCTCGCGCGCCATGTTGCCGCACTCTTCGTCGAGCCAGTCGTTTTGCGCGACAATCTTGGCCATCACCACGTCGGCGCCCTTCTGGTAGAACGTGATCTCGCCACTGTGTCGCTCTCGGATCACGATACCCATGCGCTTCGACTCGGACGTGAAGGGAAACACTTCGAGCACGTCGAATCCGAGCAGCGTGCCGTCCGAGGTCCGGAGCGACATTGACTTGCGGTCGCGTGCCACCAGCGTCAGTCCCACTGACTCGGTCCAGCGCACGATGGCAACTTCGTCTGGCGACGATGCCTGGTACGTCACCGAACCGTCGGCTTCAAAGACGGGCGTGACGTTGTGGCAGAGCGCCAGGGCAAGCACCACATCCTTGACACGCGAGCTCATGTCACGTCGTCCGCGTCCCGCGAGCATCGCTCCTGCCGTAGTGAGTGAGATGTTGCCCTGTCCACCGCCCATGCCGAGACTCGACAGCTCTTTGGTGGGGCTGCCGAGAGGCGCTGCACCTCCTACCCCGGTTCCACTCGCCCCTGCTGCCGATGTTCCGTAGGTCTGCTGGAGAGCCGTGGCGAGCTGCGTGGCAACCTCGTCCATGCTGTCCCATCCGTAGCTCATGGTGCCCATGTGAAGTCGTCGAAGTTCCATCTCGTTCTGAGTCAGCGTTCCCGTCTTGTCCGAGAGCAGATATTCGATACGTCCAAGCTCTTCCGGAAGCGTAGAGGTGCGGACAATGGTACCTGGGATCTCGGAATCGCGCATGATCTGGCGACCGTAGACAGTCTTGCCCATGTCGAGATTGACACGTAAGCTGATGGGGATGATGGAGGAGAAAAGAATGAGGAAGCGGAAGATGTAGATCCACCATTCTCCACGGAAGCCGTTGAGCGCCACAAGAGCCACGGAGAGCGCAAAGGTGACGGCACAGAGGATCTTGGAGAGTCGGTTGATTTCGAGATCCAGAAGGCCGACCTTGGTACCCGGGTAGGAGGTATTCATGACGGCGCGCGTGTCTCGTCCCGTGTAGACCACGACACCGATGGCCGTGCCGGCAGCCAGCACCGTATTGGCCCAGAGCACGTTTTCTGCCGTAAGCGGAGCCACTTGCGGCTGTTGGCTCATCGCAATGACCGTGTCTGGCACGCCGTCGGAGTCTTGCGAGCCTCGGCCGGCGTGGCCGTGCGACTCGGTACTACTGGCACCTCCGGCTCCACCTCCGCTGCCGGCGCCTGCTACGCCCAGCAGGTCGCCAACGACGGGACCGGAGCGCCTTTGCGGAGTCGGCGAAGGGCTGCTCTCGTCCCCATCGGGATGGATGGTGAGGTTGCCGAGGAAGGAATGGATGTCCTTGATCGGCGGACCTGCAAAGACGACGCCACGTTCGCGGAGCGTTGCAATCTCGTCCGTCGACATGCGCTGGGTGATCTCGACGGCAACACGCAGCTTCCAGTCGGTCTCGCCGTCGAGCTGGTCAGTGCGGATAAAGCAACTGCCGCTTGATCCGTCTGCGGTCTGGTCCTGCTGCGCTGCCGCGGTCGCTGTCGCCTTGTCGGAGCTGCTGGCCTCCTTTAGCGTCGGCCTGCTCGTGTCACCGTCAGGCACTTCGGCATCGTCTTCATCTTCGTCGCCAAGCACAAACGTGTTTCGCTCCTCTGGTAGTGGCGGTCGCTCTGTGCCCTCGACATTCGTGTCTCCCGAGAGGGTCTGCAGTAGCACCATGTCTGCAGGTACCCTCTGGCTCTTGTTGAGCACGACGAGATCGCCAACCTTGATGCGGCTACTTGGCACCGTGACCACCTTTGCATCGCGAAGATCGTGGGCGAAGGAGGGCGTTGGAAGCAGGTTCGCTTTGCGGGACGATGAGCGCGACTGTGAGAGGGCGAGAGGCGAGTTGGCAGGCACGAGAAGCTGGTATGGCGCGCTGTTACTCTCATTGTCGCGTTGAAAGCGGGCATAGTCGTCGATGGCCTCCTTACCGATGGTGACGCAGAGTACGAAGGCAAGTGGCGCGATGTAGGTTGCAATAAATCCGATCTTGAGTGCCGGAATGAACTGACTGAGCGCCACGAGCAAAAAGTAAAGGTTGAAGAAGAATTTGAACTGCTCGTAGAGTACCTTGGGCAGGAACGTCACGAGGTTGTACTTTTGATTGCGCACCACGTTGGCCGGATAGCGCGAGCGGGCGCGATCCGAGTCGCCGAGTGAGATGGTTCTGCCGAGATCGCGTGAGCTGCTCTCGCTGGATGAGAAGAGCGACGCGAAGAAGCCGCGTCTACTACCCCCGCCGAGTTGTAGCTGTCCTGTGCTTCGATCGAAGGGGGAAAATCCGCCGGGGCCGTTGGTGCCATAGTGACGACGATGATCCTCGGAATGCCTTGGCGTGCCATCACGGCCGGCCTGGCTTGCGGCATCCTGACTAGATCGGGAGGCGCGCTTTCCGCTGCCGCCGGCACCATTACCGCCATGCCTCAAGTCCTCGTCACTGTCCTGCAAGAGCCCCTGCTGCTCATCCGAGTCGCGCGCATTGTTCTGGCCGAAGCGTGTGAAGCGTGTGCGAGGATTGCGTGAGCGAAAGCCGGCAAAGCCAAACTCGGACTGAGAGTGGTAGGAAGGAGCAGGAGAACTGCGTCCGGTCGACATGTCGTAGCTATCGCTCGGGCGCGAGGCAAAGGATCTAAGAGGGAAAGCCTCGGCGGTAGGGCTGCTGTTTCGTGGCGGCTGCGGTCGTGCGTCTCGAGCAGAGGACGGCATGTGCAAGCTTGTAGCTGGCTTGCTTGGTGCTAGTCTGACGGCAGGGAAAAGCGAATCGCCTGGTCAATGGGCGACTGTCTATGTCGGCCACGATGCGACGATTGGGACCTTGAGCCTCACTTCATTGCTAGGGGGTGGAAAGAGGCAGGCTGAGTTGCAAGGCGCTTGCGCAATTGAGTTGACGAGCTGGAATGCTAGACTAGAGGATCTCGATGTGACCGATCGGTTGTGCCGACGCGATAAGGTGTGATGGCGATGTGTCGCAGCACGTTCTGATACAGTACTGCAGTGTCACCACAGCTGGTTGAGCGAGTGAAGCAAGTGCGAGGGGCAAGTAAGCGTAGCCAGAGAGATCCGTTGCAGCTGCGAGTAGGAGAGATAGATAGATGCCTTGGAGTATCAATGCCGCTGAGCCTTGACCAAATCCGCGTCCCGAGATTGGAACTGCAGAGCTGCAAGGGTCCTTAACCGTTCTCTTCTTGGCTAGCGTGTTGCGTGTCTGTTGCTCTCTGTTCACGCAGGCTACATACACTACTGTAGTACAGTACAGTAGTACTGTTCTGTGCTGTATTTGGCTCGGCGGTGCCTCCACGTCTATGCTAGGCATGCCCACACGTTTGGGAGACGTGAAGTCAAGCAGCCATAAAATTATTCTGTAATCCAACACTCGCGATTGGGACACGGGATTTTGGAAGTTGCATTTCAATGTCAGATTGGCATTCGCTCCTTTTCGGAAGCGAAGCCAATTCGAGGTTTTCTTGAGTTGCACACACCAGCCAGTCGCGCATCTTTCGTGCCCGCAACTGCCCAGTCTTGCCAAAGCCGCTCGTCTCTCCACCCAAGCCCGTCGGCAACCACTGTAACTTGTCAAGCTGTCTGAGCCTCGTGGTATCGTCAAACGACGACGACAGCATCTTGCATCTCTCTTCCGTCGATCTCTTCCACAGTTCACCCACACACACACACTATACACAGTCACGTACGCATCACTCAGCTTCGCCGACATACGCCGAATACGACTCTCCAAGCCTAGTGAAACGCACGCTGACCGACGACTCTCCCCATCGATCCACCGACCGACCGACCGACCTCCCTCTCATTGCTTCCGAACGTGTCTCTTTGCTTGATCCTTCCGTAACAGAATGACGACCATTCCTGCCCGTCTGGCTCAGACCACACGCATCTCGAGCTCTCTCGAAGAGGCCCGCAGAAGATCCGTGGCACTCTACCGCAACTTTTACCGATCTGTACGTCTCACTGGTCCGCACACGGGAGGCTGTCGTCCGGTTGACAGCTTTCTCGGGCTGCTTGCTTGTTGCAGTAGCACATACTGACCTGGCTCGTTCGTTTTCATTGTACTCTGTCTTCGGCTATCTGTCCGCCCAGGCTCCCGAGATCTGCGCTCTCTACGCGCTCGATGTGCCGCCTTCCATCGTGCGTGCCAAGATCCGCACCAAGTTTGAGCAGAACAAGAACATCAAGGACCTCGCCGTCCTCGACCTCATGCTGCTCAAGGCCCAACAAGAATACCAGGAGACCATGAATGCCTGGAAGCAGATCCCACAGGTCATGAAGTGGTTCGCCGAAGAAGAGGTACGTACGCTCTCTTCCCTCTCTTACGCCCAGTACGGCAGCGCTTTCGAATCGTATCGGGCGATACTCTCGATGCCTTAGATCAGAGCTGCCGGCCGTGTGTGCGGGTTACCTTTGCTCCTTGCATTCGACGATCGTCTGACTCTCCTTGCTCCCCGCTTCCCTTCCTCCGTGATCCACAGGCGCCAGCACGACCTGAAGGATTCTTGGAAAAGTTCTACGCCTCTCGAGACGAGGGACGTGGACCAGTCGGTACCGGCATCTAGATTCCTCCTTTCACCTTTCACTGCAATCCTTGTTCGCCGAAAGATTGACGTCGATTAGGACAATTGCAGGTTTCTTCTCTGATTTCCATCCCGGCCTCGGCTATCGGAGAGACGATGTTTCTTGGGAAGAGGCGAAAACAATCGTGCTTGTGGGCGCGAGCGCCATGCCTATGGCCAATCGTTTCCCAATTCTTGCAGACGCTCGGAAGCGGAGAGAGTCGAGCATAACGGGTCGCTTGAGCAGGGGAGAGACTAAAGGCTCAGCTTCGCCGGTCTAAATTGACCGGTGTATCTCCTTGGATCACGCCGACGTAGCATGATCAATAGAGCGACAGATCGGACCGGATGGAACGAGGAATTCGGCTAGAATGAGGGTCATTGGGAAACAAAGATTGGAACACCGGATCAACAATGGCGACAGAGACAATAGAGTGCAGGGAAGCAGCGAAACGTTTGTCCAGTAGCAGCTCGACCGTTTCAACGTAAAGATGCTGGGTTTTTTGCCGAGCATTGTTCCTCGACCCTTTTCCCTTCGATCTAATCTCGAGCATGATATGCTGTTTCGTGATGTGTCTCGATGTGACACAATACAATTTCGAGGTCACTAAATTCGAAGGCGAGAGGAACTAGCTGAACAGGAAGCTAGCAAGCATGATTTTTGCCCACCTGAGAAACTGCGATCGAGCCGCCGCTTCTCTGAGGCCCTCTTCTCTACGGACAGCGTAATGCAGCTCAAACAAAAGTGACTACGTTGGAACTAGGCCTGCATCGAAATTGATCGAGGTCTTTGCAGAGAAGCATCCTTCAGAATCGTGTTTCCAGTCACGATCTAGCCAACCTTTGTGCTACGTGGGCCTCCTTCAAGGCCCCAAACGCAGATAGCTGTTCGTCCACGTTGAGGCTGACCATCCCTTCCCTCTCGGCGGCATTGGTCCTGAGCTTCATCCATCCTGCGAGCTTTGACCTTTTCCGTTTTTAGTGGCTGAAACGCATCTGCTCATCGCAATGAACGCATCATGGTGGGGCTGTAGGCCATGCCAACAGCCAAGCATCAATTTGGCCACAGCGGGGTGGTCGTGTGACTAAGTGCGCTCAGACCCCGGTCTTGGCTGGCGTAGCAGTGGGCAGAAAGATGCAAAGAGGGCCCTCCGGGATCCGAAAAGCAAACATTGAGGATTTAGCTAAGCTGACTCGGCCTATTGTCCGAGATTCGACGCCAAAGCTGAGCAAAGGCATACACAGACACCCCAACATTATTGTTGGCTTGATCGGCTCTACTGTGCGGTCTGCGCGTGCAACTATTGCCCTGAAGGTCAAGGCTATATCGATGATCGAAGACACACGTACCGGATAGCCCGTGACTAGGGCTTTGGTGTGCTACTCAGATGATCAAAAACAAAAAAGTAGTGTCTGCATCGGAATAGCGTAGCCAGTCGAGCGAGTCAGAAAGTCGGACTCGGGTCGGATTCGGCACGGGCGCCAACGAGAGACATGATCAGTGCGATGTCTCGAGAATGCACACCTGAAAGCGGCATCTGCCAGATCTTGCAGAGACGGAAAGGCAGGCTAGCATGTGCATGTGCATGTAGGTACTGTATTGCAAAGGACGCTGCTGTGAGAAGGTCCGAGAGAAGGCGTCCACTCCGAGACATGGCGGTGTCTGTCAAGAAGCTGATCCGTCGCCATCGAACCGAAAAAAAAAACCCACAACAATGGGGCGAGTCTCGTGGCGCGTGTGTGCGTGGATGCGTGTGAACAAGTGAATTTGTCGCCGCCGAAAGCTCGCGGCCTTTACGCGCCTCTCCGGCTTGTCACTTTGATGCCGCACCCGCACTTGTATTGTCGCTCCGCATGGTCAAGGCTGGGGCCCAAGGAGACAAGAGCAGACAAAGATTCAGAAGCCACAGTGTTACCAGAGCAGGAGAATGGCAGCAAAGTCACGCCGGTTCGATATCCGCTTTTGCTTCAGCCCATTGTCGACGCCTTGCCACGCCACGCCACGCCCAGGCTAGAATCTGCTAGACGTGCTTCCCTGTGACTTGCTGCTGGACATTGCAGACTGATGGCAGAGCAGCTTTTCGGGACATGCCGATGTTCTGTCAGACAGATCCCTGCCATGGAAGAGTCCCACGCGTCCCCGCAGTCCCGCAACGCCAACTGAAAGTATAGCCGACCCGTGCGGGCATGCAGTGCGCTGCGAATGATAAATCACTACTCGGAGCGACTGCATCCTCATCGACTCTCGAGAAGACTGGTGCCGCGCACGACTTTTGGCCCATTTGCGGTAGTAAGATATTCAAGCTCACGAGGCAATGCTCAAAAAACGGGCTTTCGATGCGGTGAAGGGAGTAAGTGACGACGTCATGGGCTCGACCTCGATTTTGGAGAAAGATACGATACCCGATAGCCCAGCATATCGAAAGTTTCACAGAGGCGATCGTCACTGCGGGTGGACAGGCCGCTTGAGACTGAGGGAGGAGACCTTTAGGCTCAAAGGGCGGGCCACGGCATCTGTGTGCAAAAGGGGAGCGGGAATTGCACCCTAGTGGGCGGTACAAATTAAGCTGCTGTCGCGAATCTGATCACGCGGCGACAAACCAGCCCGCCGCCGATCCTAGCGACACGCTGCGCCAGACTGTCGGAAGAGCACAATCTCTGGCTGGACCTTATGCCGGACTTGCCGCGGGTTGGTTCGTCATTCCGATTCGGATATTGACTCTCACTGCGACACTCTATCGAACCACGGTGATGTCCACAGAAGGGTGCAACTTAGTCACACTTGCAACGCTCTTGACCGTATTTCCGACCGGATAGCTCCCGACCTCTCTGAGTACTTTTGAACAATAGCGAGACAAGAACAGTGAAACAACAATGATGATTATTGTACATGCGGCTGAAGGGAAAAAAAAACTGTCGAAATGCATACAACATATGGCAAGGAACCACTAGCCGCTGATTCGAAGGCCCAAGAGCGGAACTTAGCTTACCAATGTGCCATTGGCCAGATCGAAGGGAATCTGAGCAACCGAGCGAGCAAAGACCACAACGAAGCCGCGCGGTCCGAGTCAAGCGTAGGCACCGATCTCTGCCCGCCTGCGACACACTAAAGCGTGGAGAGTGACAGGTGTATGCCGTTTTCACTTCATCTGTCGCTTCCTTGATCAGCGATGTTTGCTGCAAGGTTTGACTTTTTTTAGAGCACTGCTTCTTTTTCCCTCTAGGCCCACACACGGAATCGACACAGCTAGTGCCACTGCAGATGAATTGCAGAGACAGCACACCCTTTTCGTCTGGATTCATAGAGTAGACAGTACCAGAGTGACAGCTCCAGCTGGTAGAGTAGCTTTGAAAAAGAAAAAAAAAAATTGCGATTATGCGATGCAATAATTAACGTGATGCGGCTTGGTGCAGTGTGGTGGCGGGGCGTGTTGGACAAATATCACAAGGTGACGTGTCGCGACCCTGATCTGTCAAGGAACGACAGCCGTCTTGCCGAGGCTTGTATGCATGCAACCCTACTCTACTCTAGTGTATTCGTCCTGTCACGGATGTAATCCGCTTCCTGCCTGCCTGCCTGCCTGCCTTGTCCCACAGCAGTACTGCTGTGCTGTACTGCTGTAGCCAGTGATTGACTAGTGGCGCCTGTCGTGTGTTGAGGCTGAACCGTGTTCTTCGTTGTCTTGCGTCACTGTTGCGCCCTTGGCGCCGAGCTCAGCACCCTTCTGACCTTCGTCGACACCGCAAATCTCCCGCCTTCGACCTCCGTGCAAGAGACGAGATGAAGTTGTCGCCTCTGCAACGCTAATCAGTGCATGTGCTCTGCTTGCCCAGCCGTGGCTCCTGCCTCCCTGCCATGCTCTGACGCTAATGAGACATTTTCTGGCTATCCAAGTCACTGTCCGCTGACATCCGCCGATCAGCATATATTACCCGGACTCGCCCCCGACAAGGACATCATCATGCTCGCCCCTCGACACATCTATCCAGTTACATTCTCCTTCCACTCACAAAGAGCGCATCTCCGTGAAGCTCTCGTATTTCTGACCAACTTGCGTTTCCGCATCATCCGCCCGCTAGACGAATCCGCACTCGCACTCCAGCTCGGCATATACTCGTGTGTCGGAAGCGCATACAACAGATCGCGCGTCTCTCTCCGGCTCACATCATTTTCGTTTTTTGCCGTTTGACGCCCTCGTTTGACGTTGCAGCCATGATGATGTCTTCGGTGCCCAGACCAGATCCCCTCTCGCTTATCACCTCCTTGCCTCCGTACTCCCCCGCCAGTCAGCGACGTGCACGCTCCAGTCAGTCTGCGGGTCTCGAGAGTCATTCCTCCTCAAAGCCCAGCAGCCAAAGTGATGCGCATAGCAACAAGTCACTTTCCAAGTCGGCGGTCGGGCTGGCCTGCCTCAAGCTGTCTGCCGTCACGCATGCCGACACTCAAGAGAAGCTCTCCACCACCGTACCAGCAACTCGCTCGTCGGCCGCTCCTCTCATGCTTTGCCAGCTCAACGGACGACGCACTCCAGCTTCCTCTGCTGCCGTTGCCACCGTCACCACTTCTCGTCGCGCTACCACTCCCGACTCGCCAACGCCGCGATCTTCTCGAAAACTTGGCAGCCCTCGCACGCCCACGCGCAACTTCAAGTCTTCCAGAGATCTGCACACCTCTCCAGCATCGCGTCGAGGCCAACTTGACCACACAGCCAAGTCTCGACCACATCTTTCAGCAAGCCCCGCGAGAAACCTCAACGAGCGTGTCTGTCTCAAAATCCCGCAAAAACTACCACCACCCCAGCTTTGCCCCAATTCCAGCCCACACAAGGATCTAGTCGGCCATCTCTTTCGACACAATCTGCTCGAAGAGGCTCGAGAGGCGCACAACAGTACCATGCCACCAGAGTACATGCTTGACGCCTTTCTCAGTCTGGGTCAGCGGGGTAGCACAAACCTCTATCAGCAGGCGCAGCTCTTCCTCAGCAGCCATCAGCAAGACGTGTCCGACCACATCAAGCCAGGCCAGTCCATGCCCGAGTCGGTCAGCATCGATGTCTCGGACATGCCGCGCGATGCCCAGCTCGCACCTACGCATCTGCTAGCCGTGCACTCGAGCGACAGCGAGGCCACCATCTACGCAGTCCACTCGCTCGTGATCGCCCTCCAGTGTGTCTCGATTCCCTTCTTTCCCTTTTGCCAGACCAAGTACGTCGACGGTCGGACGGTGCGGGATTTGCCCGTGGTCGATATCAAGGTGCCTCAGCAGAGCCACTTTGGTATCATTCTTCGCTGGCTCTACTCGCAGTCTCCCACCACTCTGGCGCAGGATTTGATGCCGATACCTCACATTGTGCGCTACTTGACACTTCGCTCCATCGAGCAGGGCAAGAGCCAGCTTGCCTCGTCCACCTCGGCACCGTCGCGGTCAGACCTCGCGCGCATCACGAGTCAGGACCTGGTCGAGGCGATGTCGGTGCTGCCCACCAGGGCTCTGCTCGAGATCCTGAAAAAGATTCAGGTGGTCTGGAAAAACGGCGTCGCACTCGGCATCTATGCGCCGCTCTTTTGGAATCAGCTCGACAGGACGTGGGAGCTGGTAATCAATGCGATGGTGCATTCCAAGCACACTCGCAAGGCGCAGCCACCACAGCAACCCCAGCAGCCACAGCAACCTCCGCAGCAGCAGCCGCAACCCCAGCAGCAGCAGTACAGCCACCACGGCGGCTTTGATCTATCCCTCCATCTCCAACATACCTCTTTGAATGACTCGAGTTCCTGAGGGGTAGAAGCGCCTGCAGACTGTTTTTTTCCCTTTTCCTCCACTACTCCTACCACATCTTCGAAATATACCCTAAGAACGAAATGTATACATGGACCGTTTTGTACTTCTGTAGCCACTCGATTGAATTTTAGTCAAAAGCACTAAAAGAAAACATTGACCAGCTGTGATGGAGTTGTAGTGATAGTGGAGTTTGTGAGTCACAGTCACGGGTTAGAATTGCAGGTGCAGACAGGTGTGCAAGTGACATGATTGAATAGGATTGAACCAAGTACATCCTGGATGGTATCGACCGACAATGCAGAGATCAGACTGACGAGGAAAAAAAGAACAAAGAGAGACAGCAACACAAAGAACGACATCGGGGGATGGACTACAAAAGAGAGAGAACAAGAAAGAGACGAGAACGAGAAATGGGCGGACGAGGAGGGATGTGAGGGGGGGGCGGATTACTGGAGAAGAGGATCGCGGAAGTGTTTCTGGTTGTTGTTGCGGAATCCGATTTTGGTCATGTGCTGTTCGCGGAAGTTTCTGTCTCTGAATTCGTTGATGTGGCGTTTTGCTTCCTTTGCCTCGCCTTTGTTGCGGGCTTTGATGAGTTGGCCGTGTCGGCCTTGTACGATGGTGCCGTCTGCGGTGTGGTGGCCCATGCCGGACTCGGCGATGAGACGACGAGCGAGTGCACCGCCGCCGCCGTAGCGTCTCGACATTTCCTCTTCTTCTTCCAGCTGCTGCTGCTGGGCGTGTCCCGCGGGTGTCTGCCACAGCGTCTGAGCGTAGTAGCGTCGCATCGATCGATGGCCCAGCCTGGCACCCGAGGGCAGCACCAGCTCGAACTCGTTGTCTCCATATCTGACTTGGTCGTTGTTGTCGTCGTTGTCGCCGGCGGCGGTCGATGCATCCTGCGACTTGGCACTTGCCTTGGCCTTGGTGGTCTTGTCCACCACCTCGCCATCCACCTCCATGTCCTCATCCGCATCTGCGCCTGCAACATCTTCGTCCTCCCACTCCTCGTCCGACCCAGCCGCCTCACCGGCAGGGTACGAGCTGGTAAAGTCGTAAAAGTCGGAAAGCTCCAGCTGGTCCTCCTGCGTCGCATACGCAATCTTGCAGTGGAACTTGTCGAGCATGTGCTTGCGCACCGACTCGGCACTGTGGAATCCCCTCCCGCGTCCGTTGCAGTAGAGACAAATGTTTCCAATGCTGACCTTGTCGGCCAGGTATGCGACCAACCCGGGCAGATCGACCAGATACTCGGAATCGGGAACAAAGAAGCCATGCGCCTTGGACATGTGTGCGAGGGACTCTTCGAGACCGTTGAACTTGGACGCTGGGCAAAAGATGCACTCCTTTGTAGGGTCGATGCGGCGAGACGCGGCCACCTTGGCATCGATGGCGGCCTGGATCTGCTCGTCGGTCGCATCTTCGCCGACCATGAGTGCCTCACGCGCATTCTTGCGCTTCTCTGCAGCAGCCGCTCGCTTCTCGTCGGCCGTCTGCTCGAGCGACTCCTGGACCGTCTCTGTCGCGCTGGTGTCGGTGCTGGTGGCATCGGCTGCAGGTTTGGGGATGCGGAATACGAGTGGGACGTCTCCGTCTGCTGCTGCCGCTGTTGCTGATGCTGCTGGGGCTGAGCTGGTGGAGGCAGTGGCAGCGGCGGCCTTGTTTTGTCTGTTTTCGAGTTTGACGACGTTTTCCTTGTGCTTTTTCGAGTTGAGGTGATCACGGAAAGCATTTTGAGAGGCAAAACGTTTGTCGCAGGCGTCACACTTGTCGACAGTGGTGGAGGACTGCTGTTCTTGGGCGAGGGCAGCGCGGCGTTCGAGAATCTTGGCGTTGAAGACGTCGGCTTTGACAGGTGGCAGATTTGCAACACGACGCTTCATGTTGTAGCGATGCAGGTCGGAACGGTAGTGCACGCGCTGATCTTCGGGATTTGGGAATGCGATGCTGCAGGACAGGCAGGTGAAGAGTGGCGTCTCATCGTCATACTGCTGCTGTTGGGCAGCCGCCGACGATGGCTCGCCCGAGGACGATCCTACGAGTGTAGCCATGTTGTCGCGAGAGTGGCGGGGATGTCGTGTGGAGAAGTTGAGTGACGGAACAGGCCTTGGTCTCTCTGTCAATACTGCTGGTGACTATGGATATACAACAGCGAAGATGTGTCTTCCAGCAAGCGCGAAGATACACCCAAAACAACACAGGCTGACGGGATGATACGATAAGAGGTGTAGTGATGTTGGATGATGTTGCTCAGCTGTAAAGGTTGTCGAATAAGATGATAGAAAGCGTAATCTCCGGGGAGTGAATTTTTTCTTTTTTTATGCTGCTTGTGGAAGACGTTGGCTGAGTTTCAGAGTGGAGGAGCCCTGCAGCTCACATACACTCACACAACTCACCCACTGGCTCACTCACTCACAAGCACCCATTTTTTGGGCTACCCACCGTCTTCGCCACACCCGCAGTGTGGTGAACTTCTGTGTCAGATTTCTCTCTCTCGTGTCCCAATCTAAAAGTTTAGAGCTGTATCGCCCGATGAGCTTGATCGGGTCTTTTCAAAAAAGGACTTTGCCCTAACATTCATCATTTTGATTTGTGCCTTTGCGCGTGATCAAGATCCAGAAAGCTCGGCCGAACTTTTCACTTCACTGTTCGCACCGCTTCCTCATCCCTCAATCGCGATCATGTCACTTTTGGGCTACTATGTTGCATCGATACTTTGTGCTGCCGTTTTTACCCCTCAATCGATTCAGCGAAGCTGTACGGTAATAGAAAGAAAGGGACAGGAATCAAATGGCAAGGCGGGTGGGCTGGTGAGAGGCAGGGACTTGGAGGTTAGTCGGATCACGTGCTGATCCAATGCCCGGCTTGAGCGGCTGAGAGAGCTGAGCACCATGTCTGCCTCACTCGTCCCAAGGGCCAGTTGTGTGCCTGGCCTCTTTAGTCTCTCAAGTCTATCGCAGTTTCAGCAGCCTTACAGTCGACAAATTGGAAGCCGAATCTAAAAAGACACGGCTAAGCACGTCAGCCTCAAACTTGTGGGTCAGCTCAGCTCAGCTCAGTCAGCCAGCCAAGCCCGTAAGCCAGTCAAGCCACGCCACGCCAGAGCACGAGTGCGAGGCTACTGTAAGCGCATCCTCGCCATCACTGCTTCTTGACAACGATCTCCGTCATCGTCCACCACACCAGATCCATCACATCAAGGTAAGGCTTCATCTCCTCTTCTGGCAGCGCACGACATTGCACACACGCACGAGCGACGATCCACGATCGACGAGTCACCATCACCATCAGTCCGGCATCTCCAACTCGACTCGACCCACCAGGATCGCACAGATCTCCAACCAGTCTCGACCATCCGACATCTGAACACGCTCCACATCACGCCGCCGCATACGCCTCCGACAACGACTCGTCGATTTGATCCGCTCGTGTGCTTGGCTCGACGCATTTACCTCCAAACGCCTCTTTTTTCCAATCGACCGGTTTCGCTGATTCTTGCCGAATTTGTTATTTATTTGCTCGGGTATTCGCATCTGCCTCTCATCTTACTCTACCACCAACCAACCACACCTCGACACATCACTACAGATGCAGATTTTCGTCAAGACCCTGACGGGTTAGTATCCACGCCTTCTACCACCCACGCACCAGCACTCGCACTCGAGTACAGTCCCGGCATCAGTCCAATGTAGGAAATTTGGGGACAAGGAGACGATGGCTTCACTGCCACGCAGTACAGAATAGCATGGACAGGATAAGCGCAGAGCCATAGACTGCGACGGAGGCAAACTCTGGTAGGCGCAGGAATCATTGTTGGCGTTTCGTGAACCGATCCCTTTGGTGGACAGGAGGCACCGAGACCGGAATCATGTTCCTATAGCAGAGTACACGATGGACATGACGGACACAGAAACGAGAACGGGGAAAATAGACAGTGGACACGGGACATTGTGACTTTGGAGTGCCGGGACTTGCCTTCGGATGCTGTATACCGACAATGTTGCATCCATGCGACATCATCCTCCTTCAGAAACGGTGTATGCTGACTGAGACTCTTTGTTTTTTTTTTCTCTTTACCACCCTTGTCACATGTGCGCACTCTTATCGATGCTGCCTCTTTTCGGATTGCACGCAACAGGCAAGACCATCACCCTCGAGGTGGAGTCGAGCGACACCATCGACAACGTCAAGGCCAAGATCCAGGACAAGGAGGGCATCCCGCCTGACCAGCAGCGACTCATCTTTGCCGGCAAGCAGCTCGAGGACGGCCGCACCCTTGCCGACTACAACATCCAGAAGGAGTCGACCCTCCACCTCGTGCTCCGTCTGCGTGGTGGTATCATCGAGCCCTCGCTCAAGGTGCTTGCCGGCAAGTACAACTGCGACAAGCAGATCTGCCGCAAGTGCTACGCCCGTCTTCCCCCGCGTGCCACCAACTGCCGAAAGCGCAAGTGCGGTCACTCGTCCCAGCTCCGACCCAAGAAGAAGTTGAAGTAGACGCCTTTTTTTTTCCCTCGTGCCAAGCATATTACACACTTCACACACACACACGCATACGCACACACGCACACAACACCTCTACTGTCTTCATTCCATTGCCATCTATCTCAACATCCCCTGTTTTCAGCAATTCCGATTTGCACCCCAAAAAAGACTCTTTTATGTCCTCTTTCTCTTCCACGCATGCACACACACACACACACACAGTCGCAATATACCGTCGCGTCGACGTGTTTGTGGCTGTTGGTAGTTGTGGTGTCGAGATCTTTTTGGTTGGGCTGGCTAGGTGGAGTGGCGTGGCGTGGCGTTGGGCTGGGTTGTGTGTGTGTGGGAAGTGTTAGTGACGTTGGCTTTGGCTTTCTCTCTTTGCTCGTTTGGCTGTCGTGCTGTCTTTTTTCTCAACTTTGCATCTTTGTTCTCTAGATTGGTCACTATGCCACCCTCAGCCAAGTCAAGCCAGGGGTAGATGCAAAGCTAACCCAACTACCTCGTTTGCTTTCTCTGTGGCTAAAAGGCGGATACAGGCGTTGCTGGTCGTGTCTCACGACTGCTCACTCCAACCTCCCGCTTCTTGGCAGACAGAAACCCCAGCATGACATTACGTTGTATTCTCACTACGTGTCTACGGCAGACTGTTGCGCAAGAGTTTTGCCGCCGAATCTTTCCAAAATTTCATGACTTGCATGCGGAATGGGATCTCTATTCCGCCAATTCCATGCTGTTCTTGTCTCTCTTTCTCTCTTTCTCTCCCGTATTGCTTTGAGCTATGGACTTCGTCAAGCGGTCGAATCAAACTACTGTATACGACAGTTCTGGCAAGGGTATGTCTGACAAAGAATTGAGCACCGAACCAAGCGCGATATGCACCTCTACTCCCTAACTCGACGTCCCGGTCAAGCTCAAGCTTGCAACGGAGGAATAGCAACCGACCGCAACACCTTCCACGCGTCCGGCGGGCCGTTGCAATCCACCACCTGAACATGGCTAAAGTGGATGCGGTCGACTGTGTCACTGCCTCGTCCGAGCGAGACTCGGGAGTCGGCGTTGGACTTGGACTTGAGCTTGCCGTCTTTGTCTCCGTGTTCTTCTCCGATAGAGTGACGGGTAAAGTAGCCGTCGTGTTCAAGATCCTGGATCTGCTGGGTGGCTGCTTGTTCGTCGAGATCAGCGTAGAGCAGCGAAATGTGGGGAAAGTAAGTCTGCTCTGCCGACGACGAAGCAGAACCAGAAGCAGAAGGTGCAGAAGGTGCAGAAGTAGGGTTCTTGAACTGTTTCGCAACGATGTGGTTTAGTGATGCTAGAGCCGGGGTTTTGACGAGCGAGACTAGGATACACTGTTGCAAAAGCAAGAGAAAGGAAACAACATTGCCCACAGCCAGCCAGCCAGCCAGCCAGCCAGCAATCGCAGGGTATTGTGTTATACTGCAATGTCAGTATTGCGTCCGTGGTGGCGGCAGATAGCCAGAGATTGCATGTAAGAAAGCGAGAGGGGGGAGAGGGGAGGAAATGGCAAAACTGACCTGGAAATACATGCCGCGTGTAGTGACGTCTTGAAACTCGACCTCGAGGCCACCACCATTGGCAGTGGCAGTGGCAGTGGCAGTGGCAGTTGAGAAATCGTCGACATTTCTTGCACTTGCACTTGCACTTGCACTTGTCTTGACTTCCACGTCCTCGTCGTCATCCTTATCGTGTAGGCTATCGCATTGACGACGACGAGGAGGAGGAGGAGGAGGAAGGGAACACCACTCATCAAGCCCCTTGGCAAGCCGACCGGCAACTTGGTCCACGGACAGCCCGGCATCCAGCCCCGAAAGCAGCGTGGCATGGATCCCAAACTCGACGCTGCCGCGATTGGCGCGCACCAGATGCCGCTGTATCTCTTTCAGCGTGGGGGTTGCATCGCGGTCGTGGTCGCGGTCGCTGTCGCGCCCGGCGTTTGTGGATACCAGCCATAGGGCGAGGCCTGAAAATGATTGCGGGTTTGCATGTGTCGACATTTTCGCGTCCAGCAGACCAAGTGGGAAAACAAGGGCGATAGAGATGCAGATCGAGATCGAAATGGGGATCGAAATGGGGGGGTTGGGAATGACGCCCCGAGATTGGAACCCAATACAGACCGCGGGAAGGCGAGGAGGGAAAGAAAAGAAAGCAGGTAGTAAGTACGACTGTCGAAACACCGGTATAGCGATGCCGTCGGTACTCTGGAGAAGAGGGCTTGACCAAGTATCGTGTCGTATCGTGTCGTATTCTTTAGGTTGGTGGGTGGGGGTTGGCGTGTTACCGTTTGCGGTGACCAAGACTCACCCATCTTGGCTGCAATCCGAGAACCAGAGCCAGAACCAGCTCAGGCTTGCGGTATGCAGTGCTATAATCCAATAATAGTAACAGTAAGAGTAGTGGCGTGGCGTGGCGTGGAGTGGAGGCAGTACTCTGTACCGTACTGTACTGTCCTGTTTCTCAAATCTACACACCATATACTGTACAGTACAAGGCACTCTGTGTTGTAACCGTAGCCTGACGTTTTCGTTCCCAATCTCGACCTCGACCTGGATCTCAACCTCGATACAGTACAATGTCGATTTCGGCATGCGTGTTCGAGGCCACCAGATCAGACCTGATCAAAAGGCTCTTGTGCACCGCACAGTAATGACAAGCACAGCAATGCGAGCAATGCAAACCAGGCTAGGAAAGAGTGGGGGACCCTGAAGGGGTGATACTGCACATACACACACACACACACACACACAGAGCAAGTGAAGACATGGTGGTCCGAGCGGACGGCAATTCCGATCCCAAACATGAGTGCCTTTTTGCTCTAACACTGACAAGTACCGACATCCGAATCCATCATGAATCTCACTACTCTAACAACGTCGAGACAACGAGTCGCAGCCTGACTCGCCGCCCGAGCTCTCGCGCCATCGTCAATAGTAATACAGTTCAGTACAACATACTGAAGCCTGAGTGTACTCCTTTTCTCGAAGCAGCACACATGCAAACAAGTACAGTACAGTACTGATCTGCAAGCAAGAATCTGGATTTTTCTCAATGTTTATTTTCTTTCATTCAAGCAAAAAAGAAAAGAAGAAGAAGAAAAAAAATATCAAAGAGGAAAAGTTTTCATGAATATAGATAGTGCCGGATCCCCGCCTTGGAGGCTGTGGGAGAGAGAGAGAAAGAAAAAAGGGGAGTCTCTGCCATCTACTACTTCATGATCTTGCCGTCGGCCCAGGCCTTGCCGTCAACGGTGGCCTCCCAGGCGAGGACGTCTTCAAAGAACTTCTTGTCCTCGGGGTTGGTGATGTCGAGCGGGGTGATCTGGTACGAGTCGAGGTCCGGAGCGACGCCGAGCACCGAGGCCGGGTCATGGCCGCGCGTGATGAGCACACCCGAGATGGCCGAGTTGTTGTTCTCGCCAAACACGCCCATGGTGCCCATCACGTACTTGCGGCTCGCCTCGAGTCGCGTAAAGAAGCCCGTGATGAGGTTGTTGCTCTGGAACACGAGCGCCAGCTCGTCGTTGTACTTGTAGTCCAGACGCACCACGCTGTATCCCGCCGCGTCAAAGTGCTCAAAGAACCACGGCAGCGCCTTGGAGCGCGTGTCCTCGTTCGAGTACGTGCGCTTCCACTCGTCCAGGTTGAACGACGACTTGGGCAGCGAGTCCAGCGGGTTCTTGGGCGGCGGCGCAGCCTTGGGCTCGTCGTCCTCGTCGTCGTCATTGTCGTTGCCAGCAGCCGCCTTGGGCGCAGCAGCCTTGGGCTTCTCCGCCTTGGGCTTCTCGGCCTTGGGCTTCTCCTCCTTCTTGGGCGGCACAAACTTGACGTTCTCGGCGGCAAAGGCAAACGACTTGAAAATGTCGAGCAGCTGCGGCTGGTTCTTGACCGTCTCAAAGTATCGCAGCGAGTTGGGGTACTTGGAGCGGAAGTCGGGGCCCGCCAGACGGCCAAAGACCATGGCAAGGTCCGACACAAGCGTGAGGTCGGCAAGCGTAACACGGTGGCCGGCAATGAAGGTCTTTTTCTTGAGCTCGGCCTCGAGGTAGGCAAAGGCACGGTCGAGGCCGTCCCAGCATCGCTGCTCGGCGTTCTTGTTGTAGGGGATGATGTTCATGCACGAGAGCATGAGGGTGATGCCCTGGTTGAGAATCTCGTCGTCGGCAAACGAGATCCACTGCTCGATCTCGGCGGCCGACTTGGCGTCAGTGCCGAGCAGCTTGGCGTTGTCCGAAAGCGAGGCAACTGCAGGAAGTGCAAATGCAAATGCAATACGACAAGAAGAAAAGGGAAAAGCGAGAAAGAACAAGTCAGTCAGAACATCCAGATACCGTAAAAGTTGTGGAGCAAACTCGACACGCTTTCTCTTTTTCGAGCTCTCTGTCTCTGTCTGCTGCTATCGTGCCCGTCTCGGTTCCGTCTAGCTCTTCCCAAAGAGCAGGTTCGGGTGGGATCAGTGCGTTTGCGTGAAAATATCGTCGACATAGAAGATTTAGACAGGGATAACTGAAAAATAACAGTTGCATCATTTAACCTTTGTGGGAAGATCGACTTGCCTCTCGAAGAAGAATAAAAGGCAAGCTGAGTTGGCGCCGTTGTTGGAGCCAGGGGATAGAGGCAAGACGAGAGGCGGAGCGACATAGAGAGCAGACAGAGAGAGAGAGAGCGCGCAAAAGTGAGGATGTACGTACCGTACTTGGCGATGGCCTTGCCCTCGACGAGGGTGAAGCCGTCGGAGCCCTTGAAGCCGGGGATCTTGCCGTAGGGGAAGATGGCACGGTACTCGGGGGTGCGGGTGTCGCCCTTCATGGCGTGGGTCTCGACAACCTCGACCTCGAGGCCATTGTACTTGGCGGCACCGAGAACCTGCAAGTGGAAAGAGCAGGGCGAGGCGAATACAATCAACGCGGCGCGCGCGAAGGGAGGGTGAGAGAGAGGGAACAAAATGCGAGATTGGGTCAGTTATCGACTGTCTTGCAATAGGAGGTCTTGAGCATGTGGGCTGTGGCGTTGGCGAGGTGCAACGCTCTGATCTCCTCTGATGGTGATGGAGGTGGTACTCACTCGGTTGACCTTGGGGTGGCCGACGTAGCCGTAGATCTGTCCGATGGGGGCCATTGTGGATATAAGAGTGTGGTAGGGGGAGGAAAGGGTATAATAGAGTTGGGTGTGGGTGGACCTGGAGGTGGTGAGAAGAGAAGAAGCTTGACGAGGAATGCAACCACGGATATTGAGGCAGCACACACTTGCTGAGCCACCAGCCCAGCCCAGCGCAGCTAGTCGAGCTAGTCCAGCGAGGCAGAGGGGAGGAGGGGCTGGAAGGACGTGTGTGTTTGTGTATGTGTGTGGCTCGACACGGCACAAAAGAGGCCCGCACGGGTCACAAGGCGAATGAGGTGTCGAGAAGAGTCGAGTAGAGCACAGTACAGTACAGTACAGTACAGCACAGCACAGCACAGTACCGTGAAGAGTAGAGTAGAATGTGCAAATTTTCGTTCTTCTCGCTTCTTTTTCTTTATGTTTTCTTTTTTGTTTTTTTTCCTCCCTCCCGCAGTGTATTCCCGCGGCAAAAGAGCTGAGCGGGTGTACTGTACTCTGTCGTGCACTGTACAGTAGTCAGTTGTTCGGCATCTACATTTCCCTTGCTGCTGTTGGCGCCTCTCTTTTTTGGATCTTCTCAATTCAACACTCGCCCCGCTAGACGCCACAACATAAATTCATGTTACATTGCGGCTTTGGATCTGACATCTTGATCTTACACTTACCGGCATGATCAGAAGCAAACACCACACACATGACGATTTCATCAAGCACAGACACCCAACACAAGATAGCAACAGCAACGAAATGATATAGAGATGTGCAACGATGCAGGATAGAGTGCGAGGCCTACGGTCGAGGCCCTCGCACATGTCATTTTTTACATGGGTGTGTGCGTCTCTCTTTCCCTCCAAGAAATAGGAGAGAGAGAGAGAGACGCACAAACTGAGATGGATGTGTGTGTGTGTGTGTGTGTGTTTGAGAGAGAAAGAAAAAGAGCACAAGGCTTTCTTGGGATTGTGCTTTCGCTCTCTAGAGCTCCTCGTGGTGAGGGGCGGCATCGTCGTGATGAGCAGCGTCTTCGGTGGTAGAGTTGACGGGCTCGAGGTCGACCGAGACCTTGTGCTTGCCGTTGAGCGAGATAAAGTCGACAAAGCCCTCGAGCGAGCGGTCGCCGGTAAACTCGATCCAGTCCTTGCTGCCCGCCGCCTGGAACTTGATCGTGGGGAACGACTGCACCTGGAAGCCGGCCGAGGGCGGAATGTCGTTGGCCGTGGCGTCCATCTTGGCAATCAGCACCTTGTCCTTGTGCGCACGGTACTTTTCGCCCAGCGTGTCGTACGTCGGCGCCAGCTTCTTGCAGTGGCCACACCACGGCGCATAGAATTCCACCAGCTTGTCCTTCGACTCGTCGCCCAGCACCGCGTCAAACTCGTCGGCCACCAGCACGTGCACCGGCCCATCCTGGTCCGCCGGCACCGGCTCCGACTTGATCGACGGCTTGATCGAGCCCGCGTTGAAGCGCGTCACAAAGTCAGTCACCTTGGACACCAGGTCCGACGACAGGTCCTCGAGCGGGTACTTGAGGTTGTCCTCAATGTTTTGCACCGCAAAGGCGGGCCAGTTTTCGCCCTGGATGTTGAGTGCCTTGGCGTGTGCGCCGTACTTGATGGCGTCGATCCAGACAAAGTTGAGCTTGCCCTTGTTGTCCTTGGCGAGCGGGCGCAGCGACTCGATCTGCTCCTTGAGGTCCTTTGCCTCCGGGTCCGCAAACAGGTAGGCGAGCGGCAGACCGGCGTCGGCGTACGTCATAAAGTTGTCGGCGCTGAGCTCGTCGATGAGCGGGATGGACTCGGTGCGCAGGAAGGTGCGCAGCTCGTCGCCCGCAATCTTGCTCGACGCGGGGAACTGCACCTCGGGCTCGTCAAACTGGCGGTAGAGCACAATGGCGGGCGCCTTGACGCCCGCAGCCGAGGCGGCCTCGGCGTCGCGCGACACGCCAAAGAGGAAGTCGTCGCGGAACTGGTTGGCCACCGTGTCGTAGATCTCGTGGTGCTCGTGGTCCGACTCGTCGAGGTAGGCGACCACCACGACGCGGTCCTTGGCCTTGAAGTCAGCCACCTCGGCAGCGGTGAGCTTGGAGACGGCGGGGAGCGCCTGCTTCTTCATGTAGGCAACAATGCCGTCAGCCTTGCGGTTGCCGTTGTAGTCCGAGGGGGTGCCCTGTCGGAAGACCTTGAGGGTGGGGAAGCCCTCGACGCCGTGGTCGCTGCACAGCTCGTTTTCCTCGGTACAGTCGACCTTGGCAAGCTTGATGCCCTCGGAGAGCAGCTCGGTCGAGGCCTTGGCATACTCGGGCTTGAGTGCCTTGCAGTGACCACACCAGGGAGCATAGAACTCGATCAGCATCAACGACTGGTTGGTCATACCGCACGCAGACGCGCACACACACACAGATACACGAACAATTTAAAAAAAGAATAAAGGAAGACACAAACACGCAGGAATGTCGTCAGTGACCAGAGCTCAGATGGTTTGGACGAGAACGTCAAAAAAGAACTGGTAGTGGTATTTGAGAACTCACCTCGGGCTCGACGATCGAGGTAAAGTTGGACTTGCCGAGGACGAGGACGTCGGGGTCAGCGACGTTGGCATCGGCAGCGACAAGGGTGGCGGCGGTAGCCAGACCGGCCGCGATAGCAGAACGCGCGAATCGCATATTGTGTTTTCTGGACCAAGCAACAACAACAGCAAGGACGAAGACGACAGCGAAAGAAGAAACGGAAAAAGTCAGACGAGGCTGATGACAAAGGAGATGGTGACGGTGGTAAAAGGGGATGACGAGAGCGTCGTGGCAGAGAGGTGAGCGTGTGTTGGGGGAGAGTGTTGGCTACAGGCTGGCAGTAGTGCGTGCTTTAAGATGTACTACTGTACTGTACTGTTCCGGTGGGTGGTGCTGTTGGCTTTGCTTGTAGGGGTGTCGGTCAGTGGAAGAGTACTACAGTAGCTGCACAGTACTGTATAGGGTAGGGGGTCGTTCTTTTGCGACCCTTGGACCGGCTTCATTGGCACGGCACGGGCATGTAGCCAGCACACGCCGACGTCGACAGCGCAGTAACTCACTAGCTGGCTTACTTGGTCAACTGTGCTCTTCTGTACACTGTGCTGGACTGTACTGTAGTTGCCTGACGTGGCAGCACAGCGCAAGAGCGCGAGAGAGAGAGAGAGAAAGAGAAAGAGAGGAATTTAATCTGACGTGACAGTCAGCCACAGCACAATACTAGCTGTAATAATAGTACTGTGCGTCGGTTCTTCCTGTGGGCTCGTGCTCCTCTCTCCCTCTCTCCATATCCTCCGGACTTTAGCCTTTTCCTGTCTTAGTTTTGCCTACGTGGCCTGCATGTCTCTCCTCCCACTTCCACGTCGCCACTTCTCCCTCTCTCTCTTCCGACGATCCAACACAACAACACTTTACAGCCAGTACTGTATTACTTAGTACTGCACGGTACTGTACTGTACTGTACAGTACTTGTCCCTCCCCGCTCCCGCTCCCACTCTCCCACTCGAGCTCTAAATATTCGACATCCCAGCACAGACCTCTCTCTCTCTCTCTTCTCCCCCCTCTCCCTCTCGCCTCACTTTGTGGCTGTGGCGCGCGACTCGATTCATTTCCTCTCCTGTACAGTACTGTGCGGTAGTACTGTAGTACATGCTACAGTAGGGTAGCTTGTTTGCTTGTCGCGCTGCACCTCACGTATTGACGGGTGCAGGCCCGTGCCAGTTCACCTTAGCTTGATATTTTTATTTATTTATTAACTTTTTCACCACTGTGCTCGGTGTCTGGTTTGACATGTTCAGCCTACTACTTACTCCCTTGGCACATACACACACCCAATAATCAATCCGGTCGTGTCGAAAATTTTACGAAGAGTAGGATGATGGATGGGACCGGCGTGCTAGAGCCAGAGCCAGAGCCAGAGCCAGAGCCAGGATCCACTAGTGCCGCACCACAGAAAGTGATATTGTACTGTACATTTCGTACAATACACACATGCATCTACGAGCAGTGTAGTACTTTTGGTGGTGGTGGCGCTGCCGCCGCGCGTCTCCGCGCTCGGATGTGCATTTTGCCAACATGTGTGTGTGTGCGCGTGTGTGCGTGCGTGCGTGCGTACATGCCCAGCTCCGACATCCGTACAGAGTACTGCAGTGCAGACGTATGTTTGCGCCTTGGAATGGGAATGCACCCCGCGTACCGCGTCGCATCGCAAGACGCCTCGACAATCCGACTCGTTTTCAGCTAGTCCAATACAGTGCATGCATTTAGTGTCCCAGCAATGATCGCATCACCATAAATCATCACTTTGCTCAACAATCACCAATGCAATGATAGTCATGCCTTATATTGTTTGAAAGCTCTTGTTCTTCTCTACATGACTATGTACTTCAATTGTCTTGTTTGCAGCATACTGAATTTACAAAAAAAGCGGGAATAAATATTTCTTTGGGACACTTCATGGACAATGCTCTTGGAGAACCTTAATACTTTGTATTGCCGCCTCTTGCTTTGATGACGGCCTCTATTCTTCTTGGCATACTTTCAACAAGATCTTGACATGTCTTGGGTGTAATTTCAGCCCACTCTGCGCAGCAGCGCTTGTGTAATTCAAGCTGCGACTTTGGTATGGTGTTTTACCTGGAAAGACGCATTTTTAAATGCCCCCAGAGATGCTCAATAGGATTGAGGTCAGGAGACTGTGCAGGCCACTTCATGACGTCCATGTTGTGCTGTTTGAACCATTCTTTGGCAAGCTTTGAAGTGTGTTTAGGATCATTGTCTTGCTGAAAGATCAAGTCAGTATATGAAAACTTGAGGCGCATTTCTGCCATTGTTTTGAGTAGCTTGTTCTCTAGAATGTTGATGTATTGCTTGCTGTCCATCCTCCCCTCCACCAGCTGCATAGTTCCTGCACCCTCCCACGTCATACAGCCCCATATCATGATGTTACCACCTCCAAACTTGACTGTAGGTCGCACAAGTCTACTATTAAAGCCAGCAGCTTTGATCCATCGCCGCTGCTTGCCATCTGGTCCAATGAAGTTGATTTTGGTCTTGTTGGACCAGACCACTCTTTTCCAGTCTTCAACAGTCCAGTTTCTGTGCCGGAGAGCAAATTCAAGGCGGTTTTTGATGTGTTTTTTATTGAGTTTGGGTTTGTTGACAAGTTTTCTTGACTTGTAGCTGCAGAACTTGAGTGCTTTTCTTATGGTTGATGCACAAACAATCACCTGGAAGGCTGCCTTGAGTGTCTGAGCAGCTTTCCTGAGCGTTGTAGAGTCATTGGACTCAAAATGGCGGTCCAGGAAGCGCACATGGTGAGGC
>KZ819197.1:599196-711086 GCA_003144125.1 Testicularia cyperi
CGTGAACAATGCATTGAGATGTGTGTAAAGTTTCATGGCGGTGGGACAAGCGGTTTAGGAGATATTAAGGCTGATACGCCACCAGACATGCTGTTCATAAAGTGTCCCAGTGGCAAAAAATATTGTTTCCAATTTTACATTGCATGTGTTGACGCTGTAAATACAGTGTCTTGATATTCATGTAGAGAAGAACAAGAGCTTTCAAACAATATAAGGCATGACTATCATTGCATTGGTGATTGTTGAGCAAAGTGATGATTTATGGTGATGCGATCATTGCTGGGACACTAAATGCACGCACTGTACATCCCCGTTTTCTCTCTCTCTCTCTCTCCGTCGTGTCGTTGCACAGCAGTAGTGTTTCTTTCATACCTAGATCGGGAGGCGCTCTTTCATGTCCCACACACACACATATATACATACACCCACGTTGGCTAGAGAGGCGCGGACAGCTTCCACGTCATCCCAACTCTCGGCCCTGTCTCCCGTCGTCTGCCATGCTCTGTAGCCAAGCGTGAGGACCAGAGATGTCAATTTACGAACAGTACGCCCGACACACACGCATTATTATTCCGACCGACAAATCTGCGATCAAGTGAGGCTTATATTATGCGACAAGACCCTTTTCTGCTCCTAGATTCAGAGACACAGAGAGTGTGTGAGTGGTCGTCGAGTGAATCCATCGATCGCGCTGTGCTCAGCTAGCAGCGACGAGATCGTCACAGATCGACGCAATGAGCCTGTTCAACAAGGTGTGAGTCCAGGCTGCCCCATGCTGGTGCTGGCGTTGGCGCTGGTGCTGGCTGGCAACCGTGATGCGAGCAACAGTCAAAAGCCCAGACTTGACCGCAGCCAGAGGTGTGCCTGTCGAGAGCATGTCCGACGCGGTGCAACGGATCTCGGCCATCAGCGTTCGCATCTCTTCGAGCGCGGGCAGATCGCTGCAGGCTAGCACCACGCACACGTCTGCCAGCTCGGCTCCTTCTTTCCGTGCCTGTGTCTCGAGCGATGCGCATGCAGCACCTGGCCGCTGACAGAGATACCAGCATACCACCCGCCCAACCGCCTCGTCGTGCTCAAGCAGCCACTCTGCTCGTCCATGCACCCTTGCGCGCAGCCATCGAAGTAAACTGTGTGGCACCAATGGCCTTCGTGAATGCGAATTCCTTCGCCCCTTGTCTTGCTCATCCGCCTCGTTCCCACTCACTCCCTCAAAGTGGTGTCGGTAAAAGTCGTCAACAAACTTGAGATCCGCGTAGCTCCGCAGCCAGCCAGCAGAGTCGTCTGCCTTGAGCCTTCGCAGCAGCACAAACGTTGCAAACGCAGGAAGTGCATATGCCTGATCCTCGGCGAGCGTATCCATAGTCACTGTGCGCAAGAGTGCCTGGACGATTGGCTCCTTGGAATCGGAGTCAGACTCGGCATCCAGACCGACCCTGCCGTCTTCTTGACTTGCTTCGTGCCCATGCTCGTGCGGATCTCCACGTTTGTCTCTGCTGCACAGCAACTCGACCAAGGTCCCATACTTGGTCGCGTTGGAAGAGCTGTCGAGCAGCTCTCTGAGCTCTGCATCGCTGACACCGATCGCGGCCGCTGCACCATCCGAAAGGTCCAGCGGAGCCAGCTCTGCCGATCGGGATGCGCTGCTCCGGCTACCCTCCGGATCGGCGGCATAGCTCCGGTGGCCCGGTCGACGTTTGACATACAGCACCTGTGCAGAGCTTGTCAGGCCCGTGCGAGCTGCAGCACCACCGCCCGTGAGCGAGGCCAGCTCCAACATCGTCGGCCAGTATCGCGAGCTTGCGGTTTGGATCCGCGTCACGTCCTCAAACGCTGGCAGCAACAACGGTGTAAACTTGCGCCCTGCCTTGTCAACCGTATTGCTGATCCTCTTCTGATCGCTACTACAGGTGTTAGTGCTGCTGCTGCTGCTGCTGCTCTCGATCGTGACGGGAAGGCTTGCCACTTCGCTTGTGTCCACGTCGGTGCCAATGAGCATCCTCGGCTCGACCGCCAAAATCCACAGATGTCGAAATGCCTGCAGATGAGCCCGATTGTCGCTGCTCGACCGCGGAAAGGGAGGCATCAACGCGATTGCCAGTGCCGCTATTGCCAGATCTGAAGTCCCGATCGTGAATCGGCCACCGCCTAAAAAGAGCAGGCCGAGTGCCATGTGCGTCGCCATGTGTGTTCCGTAGCTGGTCTCGGCGTCTGCGTCGCCGTGAGCCCTTCGAAGGTGACGCAGCAGGTCGACGTCACCACTACCAGCCAGCACCAGGCTGAGCGACAGCGTCACTTGATCCAGCGCTGCCTGTGTAGCTGCTTGACGGATCTTGGAGAAGAAGGATACGGCCTTGGCGCCAGCTTCGCGTTGCACTTGGTCCAGCTGCTGCCACAGACACACAGCTGCGCGCCGATCCTTGGATCCGGCGAACCGTAGGCCGAGCACAAAGCACGCTGCCGAACGCATGTTGATGTGCGCCAGCTGCGCCGACTCACTCAGCGCCTCGCCACGTTCCAGCTGCGTCCGCATCCAGCTCGGCAGCACGCTGGCCAGCCAAGATGCCGTGGGCTCAACCGCATTCCACAAGATAAGATGACGAGCAAGCACGTGCATGAACAGCACGTCGGGACGCACAAAGTCGAGCTCGGCCACACAGCGCGGTGGCGCCAGCACGTCGGCCATGTCGCATCGATCACTTCTCAGGAAGAGCAGGCCGAGAGCCAAGCTCGCCGGCGTTGAGGTGAGGTTGAGCTCGGCATCGACGGCGAGTCTCTTGTCTGCTGACGATGATGAGCCGCTGCCACGCGCCTTTCCGGTCGACGAGAGGTCCTCACTCTGTCCGCGGATCAACTGTATCAGACGCGCCAGGATGCGCTTGTCGGGCAAGCTACGCATTCCATCAATCCGCCCTTTGCCCAGGTACACGAGACCTAGCGCCAGACCTGCAGATAGCGAGTAGGCGTCGCGATGCTGGGGCTGTACGTACGGCGAAGGGGCCTCCTGTGCGCCGATCTGGTCCAGCATGCGCTTGGCCGTCCAGCGGTGGCTGCTGCCCAGAAACACGAGACCCATTGCCAGCAGACCCGCCGTCTGGGTGAGCAGGTTGAGATTGAGTGGTGCCGAACCAGGTGGCAAGAAGGCCACGAGCTGCATGCCAATCAGGTGGCGTGCCGTTGGATCGGCCGTGCCGATCGCTGAGGCGGCCATACCGAGCAGAAACCCGATCGTGACGAGGTTGTTGCGCAGCTTGAGGTAGCGGAAGACGTGCACGGGCGTGAGGGAAGGCAGCTGGCGCATCAGGCCCAGCCCCAGCAAGAAACCTGCATGCCGCGACGTGACCTGCTCCCCGAGATGCGCAAAGATCCACTTGGAGTCGATGCGCAGGCCAGATGGGATCTGCAGCTCTAGAATCGAGGCAACACCATTGTGAAATTCGGGCCAGTCCAGAGTGGCAGTCTCTGGCCGCAAGTCCGGTTTGATGGTGATGCCTCGCGGCTGCACCTTGACAGCGAGGTTGATGGGCGGGATGCGCCACTTCGACGTGGGTGAGAAGCTGCGCGATGCCAGGAACAGCATGCCGCGACCCACGGGTAGCGCGCGAGTGCGCTCTCCCACCGCAGCAACTGCAGAAGAGTGCAGCTCTGCAATGGCAGCCTCGCTCTGGTTCTCACTCTCGGATACGTGAGCAACATTGATCTCTGAAGTCTGCAGCATCTTGACCACGTCCGTCAGGCGGAAATCGCGATCAAATAGCTGTGCACAAATAGGGTCCAAGCTGACGTGCTGCGGCAGCGTCTTGGTCGAAGCCGGTGAGATGCGCTGTGGCAAATCGAGCGCCCGGCGGCTCTCCGTACCACACTGGTTGAGTACCAGCTCGGCGCGCTGCACGAAGCGATAGAATGTGGCCGTTTGTCCCTGAGGTGGGTGCACTTGGCAGCTGCGCAGTGCCTCCAGTAAAGGCAGACCCACGCCAGATGGCAGACTGCGCACTTGATCCAGGGTCATTCCGAGCTCGAGAATCCGCCGAACCACATGGACTGCGAAGACGCGGGACGGCACAGCAGGCGCAGAACTAGATCCGCCGAGCACCGCATAAATCGAAAGGATGGCCGACAGGGTAGGAAAAGTCTTGTCGAAACGACGCAAGTCGAGCGCCTTGAGCGCCGGACCAAAGTGGTCAGCAGAGCATTCTGGAATATAATCGCCACACGAATGAGGACTGCCAGACAGTATACGATTCAAAACGGCATACAGATCTGCACATGGCCGGAGCGTGCTTGCACCCGAGTCAATCTCAGAGTTGGCCTGAGAATACTGAAGGAGACCAGCCATGTGATCCGTCGAAGCGTCTAGCCAGGCTGGCATGGACCTTGCCTGAGCAATAGACGAGATGAGCTTGACCAGGCGGGGCAGAAGAATATTTCGGCGGTCTGCATCGAGTACCGCCTCTTGCGCGAGGATGTGTAACGACAAGAGTATTCGGTGAACGGCGAAACCATCAAGGATCACAGCTGGTTCAATCGTCGTCGACGTTGGCTTATCTTTGACTACAGATAGAGGCTTCAAGGCAGCGAGAAGTTCGTTATTACCACATAAATTATGCGTCAACGACGTTGCCAAGCGTAGCTGCCAGGCTGATGAGCTAGAAGTGTGAGTCCTTTGACGCCCGGAAAGTACAGCCGTCAGGATATCCCAGTCTGTTGTTGGGATCTTCCCTGTCTCGCTGTTCGACGACGATCGCGTGTAATCGCGCTCGCGTCCGCGCGCAATGCGCTGCTCTATCCATCCCGCCTTGATCTTGGCCAAGATCGCACGTGGCAGGCACGCTTCCAGGGTGTGGAGCACCGCATCGGTGGAGCGGCAAGCGGTACCCAGGTCTAGGTCGAGATCAATGTGTGCCCCTTGCTTATCGCCAGACACAAGTAAAGTCACGCGACTACCTTCGCTCGAAGCAACTTGAGTATGTTGTTGAGAGTCGCTTTCACAACTTCGCACAAGCGCCTGGTCGGCAGGTATCCTAATGTAAGAAGTCCATCTGCCAAGCGCGACCATCGGTGTTTGCGAGGAGGGCGGTCCGAGATGCAAATAAAGGTCACCGTCGGGCCTCAATTCCACAATCTCTGTGGAGGACGCCGATACCGCTCGGACAAGGGCCAATTGCGACGAAGGATACAGGGCCGTTGCGGCCGACTCGTTGGGAGACCTGGAGTATAGCAGGCTTCTCTTCGCGCCAGCTGTGCTGACATGCTCACACACTATACGCCGGCATATTGTCTGCGAGAGGGTGGGGATAGAGATGAAGCACAGGTGGCCATCGTCGACAACGTTGGGGAAAGCCGCGATGAACGCTCGAATTTCAGACGTCGCGTGTGTTGAGATGCTGTGCTGTAGCTTGATCTCCTCGAGTAGGCTTACACATGCAAAGCTGCGCGCAAAGCCGTCCAGATCGGCTATCTCAGCCAGAGTTTCCTCTTCGAACTCGTCAAGCCGATTGCCTGAAGCCATAGCTCCGGCGGTCTCGCCTGCGACCTCGTTGGCAGCAAGAGTCTCGAACGGCACGGTCACTGCCGATCCAACGGTTGACAGCAACGGAGCCTGACTCTGAGTGTCGCGCTCGCCGTGTAGATCGAGCCTAGAGGATAGATTGAGCGACGGCCTGATCCTCGATGAAACGGAGCTGGATGCTTGTCGTCCGGATGTCCTCGGTCCCCCGTAAGGAGTGCGGGCAGCCTGAGAGCTGCGACGGAGGCGTGCCGCGACGCCTGTACCTTGCGAGCCGGGCATCCGCATGCTGCTGCTTCCAGGGCCCAACTCGTCAATCATGGACTCGTGTGTGTAGGCCTGGCTCTGTAGTCGCAGCCCATCAACGGTATGCGAAATATTGCCTAGCGTGCGATCGCGGGCCTGCGAGCCGCCGACCGCGTCGTCGCTATTTCGAGCAGAAGCTGCAGCTGCAGATGCCGCTGTAGCTGCCTTGGAGGATGTGGTGTTGCGACGGTCATTTGCGCCAGCATGCATGGCGCTGATGCGTCGACTGCGGCCGCTAGGGTCCCGTCCCATGGCCGCCGAAGCGATGCCGCTCGACCGACGCTCCATCTCGAAGCGCGCGCTGCGTCGCGAGATGGGGGGAAAGCCCTTACCAGGAGCGTTGGAGTCCAAAGCCATTGTGCGTGAAGTCAGCGACTCCATGCTGGCTGCAGTGACATCGGCCGGGCCATTTGTATAGCCAGGCAGAGCCGCAGATGGCTTAAGAGGTGAAGGCCAAGCGCGCGACAGAGACAAAAGCGTGGCACTGGTCTCAAATCGGACCGAGTCAGCAGCGAATGCGTAGATCTTGATGGAGTTCGACTGATGATCTAGGGTGACGATAATATGAGGCTCAGTAGGAGACGAGGAGGTATCGGAGACAAAGACGATGCTCTCGTGGATCTCTGCGAATGGAGATGAGGGGCCGTGGGTCATGTGAGACACGCTGCCGTCGCTACCGGAGGCACTGGACAGCTGCGGATAACGATCTACGGGGACGAGGTCGTCGAAGGATCGGCCAAGGTAGAAGACCATGGGAAGTATGCTGGGTGGAAAGTCGGCAAGGCCGAGATCGTCGGCGTCGGCAGCTGCGGCAGCAAAGTAGCCTGTGGCGTCGTGTCGGCGCGCAGGTGAAGAGAGCATTGCATCGCCGCTGTCCTGACTGACGTCGGGGAAGGGATACCCGGACGAAGATTGCGCGCCAGCGTCATTGTTGCGAGAGCGTGCAGCAGCGATGCGCTCGTCGTCGACCTCGATCTGGCGCTGCACCAGGAATCCTACGGGAGCAGGAAAAGCTCGAGCAAAGCGAAAGGGGAGGTCCAACTCTATCTGTTCGCCGAGAGCAGCGATATGTATGTGGATGGCATGCTCGAAAAAGACGCACAGTGCGCGGTGGAGAGGAGCGGTCGCTGCCCACCGCCCTCGGCATGACGACTCAGAGCGTGCTTGTCCGGGCGCTGAACGGACGGGATCGGTAGGCTGTACATCAAAGTCGGTCCAGAAAGCCTGCATGACAGGGTACGGGAAAGTGAAGGTGCGAAACAACCTGGAGCCTCGCGTCCAGACCAACGTACGGTCGTTCCAGCAGAGTTCCTGTTCCGCTGAGTGGCTGTCGTGGTCGTGCTGTGAGCCCTTTGCTGTACGGTTATCGGAATACCCGTCACTGTAGATCTTTTGAGATTTGCATTGCGGCTCGCGATAGCTGCCATGGCTAACTGCAGTCGAACCTGCACGGATCTTGCGGAGGCGTGTGAGGAGTGCAGACGGTGGACCGAGGAGTGACTCGTCCAGGGGCTCTTGTTGGTTGTGCCACTGGTGCTGATTCTGCAGATGAATCTGTTGCCTGATGCGTTGCGCCGCTGAGCTCTGCCTTGTGGTCTCCATACTGGCACAACGTGCACAACGGCCGGCGTGAGGGGTGTTGAAATGTCTGTCGAGGCTTTACGAACGGGTATAGATGGTGACGGGCGAGCCAGCGAGTGGAACTGAGAGGCAAAGCGACAATCAGGAATGGACGGGCATCCTGCCTGAGGGAGAAGACCTGAGCCCAGAGACAGGAAGGTGACAAGGTAGTAAGAGTTCAGACAGGGAAAACAGGATTCACTCCGTTACAGAAAGTGACTTGCAGAGTACAAAGTGGAGCATGCACTGGAGCCATGCTCGCATGCTCGGCCTTCATCCGACGTGATTGTGTGTTTGTGTGTGTGTGTGTGTGTGTGTGTGTGGTGTAACTTTCTTGGTCAATACTGTACTGTACTACAGTACAGTACAGTACTTGGACTTCGCCGGGAAACAAAAGTGTTTGTTGCGTTGGCTGACGCGCTCCGCCTTTGCCTTGGTTGCTGATATCTCAGGAAGCCACGCGACTCGGTCGACCCAGATTGAATCTGACATACATGCCTTGGAGCTGTTAGACACACATTTGCACGCTCCGTGGCCACAGAGGTCCTCGTTCAGACTTGCCGCACACTAGCCCTGCCGTCAACCGCCATCGGCTCAAGGCTATCCAAGCATGCCATGATAGTGTCTTCGTAGACTTGGAAGATCGTGCAAAGATATGCACAGTATACTGCTTCAGAAGAATAGAGGACCTGCTGAAACGAGCAGCGAGGCAAAGTCGACAACGGCAGGCGCTTCATTTTAGAGCACTGGTGATACAGTACAGTACTGTGCAGGGATTCCTCCACACCGCAAGCGTGCGTGACAAGAGTCACAAGCCGCTGCAATTTACCTGTGCGGCGCCGCTCACCCTCACACTCACTTGCAGACCCCGAGCCGCCACGCCAAACTTGTATGAACCCTGCCCATTCTTCTCTTTGCTGCAAGTCACACATCTAAGTTTTCCACACCTGATCACCACCCTACGACTTGCTTTCACCCGTTCCGCACCCTCCTCATTCTCAACAGCACGCGAAGCCTTGGACAAGCGGAACACCATTGCCTGCCTGCAAAATCCCTCGCCAACCCGCTTCCTGTTTTGCATTGCCTTTTGCCAACATCGTCAGCGCCTCCTGCGTCTTTCATTCAGCTGTACCGAGTATCTTCCTGAGCCTCGCTGCGAGTCTACCTCCCCACACGAGTTTCGACCCTCAGCGACACATCGAATCAGCCGTTTAGCATCGCACGCACCTTAATTGCGCAACGCACTTCAAAGTCCACTGTATCGGCTTCTTCTGCCGTCGACCCATCTAATATGACGTCGTCACCATCTGGAAACACGCTTCTCTTGAAGCGACAGCTCACCGAGCTGCGCAAGCGCCCGGTCGACGGCTTCAGCGCCGGCCTCAAGGATGAGAGCAATCTGTTCGAGTGGGAGATCATGATCATCGGCCCCAATGACACTCTGTACGAGGGTGGCTTCCTCCGCGCCGAGCTGATCTTTCCGTCCGAGTATCCGCTGCTTCCGCCAAAGATGAAGTTCATCACCCCCATGTGGCATCCCAATATCTATCCCGACGGCACTGTCTGCATCTCCATCCTCCATGCACCCGGCAAGGATGAGTGGGGCTACGAAGACGCAAGCGAACGGTGGCTCCCTGTACACACTGTCGAGTCCATCCTCATCTCGGTCATCAGCCTCCTCTCCGCAGACGTACCCAACACCGACTCGCCAGCAAACATCGACGCCGCAAAACAAGTCCGTGAAGACCTTCAAGGCTACAAGAAAAAGGTTCGCCGATTAGTCCGTCAATCTGCCGAAGAGGCTTTCGACTAGACCAGCCAGAGTTCACTTCCACTTTGCTCTCCATCTGTCTTCTCTTTCACCTTTCAACTGTCTCTGTTGTGTCACCTTGCAATCAGCATTTGTAGTTATCCAATAATCGCGCATTGCGGAGTTGCGGCATGAATTTCGTCTGGCTCGAACCTGACTCCTGAACTCCAGCCTCATTTATGATCTACAGAGCGCTTGTCTGAAATGCTCAGCCTCAAACGATGACCAACGGGGTCCAGAGCAGGCCATGCTCAACAGGAGAATCGCACAGACTCGGCAGGGATCATTGTAGACTAGAATTACAGTGACGAACACACAGAGACAAGCGAGTTCGGAAATGCCGATGAAAGGCGTAGTGATACAGGCGGGGACTTGGCGCACGAAAGCATTCATTTGGAAGATCAGCGGTCAGCAGCGCCGAGAGCCGACTTGAACGGGCTTCCAAAGATGCTGCCTAGGCCACCTGCGCCTGGAGTGCCTGTATTCGAGTATCCGCCTGACACGGAGCGAGGCATCGAGTTGGCCTCGTGAAAGCTCTGCACCGAGCTTGGGCGACCGGCCTGGTTGTAGTGCACCATACCTCCTCCGTTGATGTGCAAAGAGCTCGAAGCGAATCCGTAGAGCACTCCCAGATACTTGGAGTCGTCGATCGAGTTGTCAAAGTACTTTTGTCGCATCTTGAAGAACGTCGTTGCCGTCAACAGGCTATCGCTTCCGGCCTGATGTTGTTGGCCAATCCGGCTGACCTGCAGGTCGTCAGCAACATCTTGCAAGCCGCCTTTCAACGTCTTGCAGCTGCGCATCAGGAACTTGATGTCGTAGATGCACGGGAACCAAACCCGCAGAAGCGCAAAAAAATCTGCTTCCTGTGCTGGCAATGGACTGCAGGTGACCACCTTGAGCAGGTAGCCAAAGTCGTAGCCGCTGTGGAACGACACCCACTTGACGTCGTCGAAGAGCGCAAGCCCTGACGTTATCAGCAGCTCGCCAAAGTGCTCTACATCAATTCCCATCCTCTCGTGTCGGTCAAAGTCCAGACCCGCTTTTGTCAAAAGATCCAGTGAGTCGGGTGCACACATGTCGTCACTGTGGAACAGAGGCGGGCAATACAAGTGATAGCATTTGGTGATCGCGTCAGTTGATCGCGTTTTGACACGATAGCAAGCCAATGGGATGTGCATCAGATGTGACTTACTTGATGCTGAATCGAAAGTTGAACTGCCATGTGCAGACTTCGGGTGGTAGGTTGCCATTCTCATCGCACAGCGTGATGCCGAGCTGGATTAGCTTGAGTAGATCTACATTGCACCGCAGAGTCTGGTAATGATAGTCGGAAGAGCCTTTGAATGTTCCTATCGGTCGCGCGACAATGCCTGGAAATTCGGTATCCTGTGTGATGCAAGGTTGTGTACAGCGCTGTGAGCCTTCTTTCACAACGTAGCCTTCCTTCACAGAGTAGCAGATTGATAGTTATGGAGGCCGCTGGGAACCTGTTCCTGCTCAGATACTTACCATCGCAACATACGGGTATTTTTCGATGGTCTCTCGAAGCAGACCCATCTCCATCTCGAGGTTTTCCGACCATACTTCTCGTATTCTCCCTGCCATGCCGGGCTATGATCCTGTGTAAGGAGACTGACTGTAGCGCTCTTGAAGTTCTCCCGCCAGATGGTGTGTACTGTGTGGGTCTATCGCCTTTGCCTGCGATATGGCAATTGTTGGACACACTGTTCCGCTGAGAGTAGTGGTCCTTTGCGGTCAAAGCACAAGTGAAAGAAATCTGCGGGCGACGTGTCGCGGGCTGAATGTTGTGCAGATGGACGTGTCTTGGATCGGCTGGAGCTTGTTCAGACGCCTTGTGGCAAGAGCAACGGTGTTACAGCGAGGATAGTCGATGGCAGATAGGAGCAAGTATCTGGCAAAGTGGTGATCGACCCGACGATGCAGCCGGCTTGCCAGTCTCGGCTGGCCTCACGAGTCCAGCCACGAGAGAGCCGCAAGCCAGGCGAGGAATTCGATTTCCGCCTTCCGAGTAATTTCGCTGGGCCTGGCTCGGTGTCAGGGAAGCAGGCGGGAGCGCTTGACTTGCGGCGTAACGAGAGTGACATGGTCGGTGGGCGCGTCGCTGGGCCAACAGCTCCACTTGTTTGACCGCCCAAAGGAACACGCAAGCGGATTCAACTAGTGAGTCTCTGCGTCAGATGCACGGGTCGACTCCACCAAGCAAAGACGACGTTCTCAACCACAGATTTATTGTACTCTCGAAGCTTCACCACTCCTCAACACTTTCTCGTCTCGACATCACATACGCACGACAGCTGCAATCACGCTGCACACTCACACTCTCTTGTGCCAACCCGGAGTTTCACTACGCAAGTTCACCTACGATTCTGCCTGCGGTCACGATCCTGGCTTGAAGCATCCGGCTCTTTGCATTCGCACACAGACAACAGCGCAGTAGAACGGAGCCCATTCGGCTGATCCAAAAGAGACAGACTCGCATCGCACAGAATCACACGCGGTGTCGCAGCGGCCCGAGGTTTTCGTTGACAAGATGGTGCTCGAAGCTACAATGCTCGTGCTCGACAACTCCGAGTGGATGAGGAACGGAGATTACACACCGACGCGTTGGGAAGCCCAGGCAGACGCCGTCAGCATGATCTTTGATGCCAAGACTAACTCGCACCCCGAGAGCGAGGTCGGCGTGATGACCATGGCCGGCAAGAGTCCCGAGGTGCTCGTCACATTGACTCAGGATATCGGCAAGGTGCTCGGCGCACTTCATCGCAGCAAGATCGTCGGCAACTCCGATCTCGCCACGGGCATCAACGTCGCATCGCTCGCACTCAAGCACCGACAGAACAAAAACCAGCGTCAGCGCGTGATTGTCTTCGTCGGCTCCCCCGTTGCGCAGTCCGATGAAGATCTTATCAAGCTGGGCAAGAAGCTCAAGAAGAACAACATTGCCGTCGACATCGTGAGCTTCGGTGAGGACGCTGAGAACGAGGATAAGCTGGCCAAGTTTATCGAGGCAGTCAACAGCGGCGAAAACAGGTGAGCCGGAGCTCGTGCGCCCAGAACTAACGCTCAAGAGCGATTTCAACTCGAAACACAACTGAACTCCAATTCACTGACCTCTCGTCTTTCTCATTGGTCGTCGAACATACTGTGACTCACTGTACAGCCATCTGCTCAGTATCCCGGCAGGACCGCAGCTGCTCTCGGACATCATTCTCACTTCACCGGTGCTGCAGGAAGAGGGTGCCGACTCGGGTGCCGGCCCATCCGGAAGCGGCGGAGGCTCCAACCAGTTTGAGTTCGGCGTCGACCCCAGCATGGACCCCGAGCTTGCGATGGTAAGTACATACAGAGTGGCATGGCGTGTCGAGCCTTTTCCAGAGGTGGAAGTCAGTGCTGGCCGGACCTATAATAACCGCTTTGTTGTTCTACTTCGTACCCGATTTTTTTTCTCATACGAAAACACAGGCACTGCGTCTGTCCCTGGAAGAGGAGCAAGCGCGACAACGTGCAGCCGAAGGTTCTTCGGGCTCCCAGGCCCCTACGCTGCCCACGGTAGCGGAGGGTTCCGAAGCCAGCGCACCAGCCATCGCTGCGGCTGCTATCGACTCTTCTTCCCCCGGGGGTCGCGGACTGCCAGGGAGTGGCTCGATGGTTCCTCGAGGCGCGGAATCGATCACTGGTGAAGGTGCCAATGCCGACGACGAGTCGGAAGAGGCGATGCTCCGAAGGGCAATCGAGCTGTCACAGGCCGGTGGCAACTCCTCAGCGGCGCGCAGAGACGAGGACGTCGACATGGCACCCGCAGATTCGTCTGAAAGCCGCCGCGCCGTAGTTGCAGGGCTTGGCGACGGCGACGAGGACGAAGAAATGGACGAGGACGAGGCCATCGCTCGGGCCATCCAAATGAGCCTGCAGGATGGCGGAGACGGCCAAGAGGATAGCAATACCAAGTAGCTGGCTTGGGCGTTTCTGCTCTCAAAGGCCTCCTGCGGATGTGCTTCGCTGTGGAGCAGTCTCTTTCGCCAGGCACAATGTTCTGACGCCTGAGGCTGTGTGCCGCGATCTTTCCCAATTGTTCGGGTTGACACGCACAAACTCCTCTGCACCGTTCACATGGCTCAGCAATCCAGTGTTTTGTACCCAATCTCCGTAGGCCAAGCCATCGCTACGTGTGTGATGCGAAGCGATTAAGCTGCGTGCAGAGATAAGCCAGTCTTTCTGCTGTGACCGTTGGCATCATGGCAACACCGATAATTTGGCGAGCAGGATGAGGTAGTAGGCCGCTCGAAGAATGTGCCTAACCTTGATGCTATGCCAGGCTGAGCTGTCGATGCACACGCGAGCTTCACAGCTGGGACCCAGGCGAGACCTTTACAAGCTTTGTGGGATCCGTCTCTTCAGTCGCTGTATGGCTTCCGAGGCTTCAGCGGTGGAGCCGTGAGACTAGCCCGAGCTAAACCTTGGTTTTCGTCCGACTTCATTTCGAGGCTAGAGTGGCCGAGCACGGAGCAGCTGTGTGGCTCTGCATCGACGTCCGCACCGAGAAGGCATCAATGGCACCCCTTCCGGGTTCGGAGAGGCAGATGGCCAGCCTGGCATCGGAAGTCTCGATGAAGTGCACGAGTTATTTCGCGCATCACGCCATACTGTATGTCGAGGTCTCCTCTTTGGAACTGTCCTGAAAGATTCTCCTTGGGATCCTCAACAGGACCTCTCATTCTGAGGTCACTGATATGACATAGCGCCTTCCGACTCGTGTCTTCGGATCGTCCGGTTCTCGTACTTGTTCAGAACGCTAGCCCCTCTGGCTCGATTGGCTAAAGGGTGTGAATGTGACGATCGCAGACCTTGTTGCAGCGTGTCTGACCATCTGTCAAGAAACGTCCCTCGTGATGGCACGGACTGGGCCGACTGTGATCTTCTTGAGGCATGTGTCGAGCTAGCGTGGCCCTCATACATCGGTCTATGATCTCTTCAAATGACCTTGCGGGAGCGCCCCATTTCCGTGTGAACGGGCCAGTCTGTGAGCACCCACCTCTTTTTATCTATGAACGCCCTTTCAACATCCGAGCTGATGAGCACAGTCACATCTGAGGCAGGAGCTCCCGTAATCTGTGATCTGCTCCTTCTTCTCGTAGCCACCTTCTTGGAACCCATTTTACTGCCGTGCACAATCGAGGGTCGCGCCTGCTCGAGGGCTGAAGTCTCCAGAGTCAACCTTCTCGTCTTCTTTTGGCTCAGTATAGTGCTGAGCCTCATATGCTGTTTCCCTACTTCATAACGCTGCTCCCGTCGACCTGGCAACTCTGCCCCACCCCACTTGTCCAATCGCTTGCTTGCTTCCTCTCGACACTTTTCCTCTTGTCCTTTCGCGCAGCTCTTTTCCCTCCTTGTCTTGCCCTTGTCCGTTTAACTCGTGTCCAGCTCATCTTTGCCTTACGTCTTTCTTTCCCCTCCAGTGTGGCTCAAAGGTCAATAGCTAGCTCGTGGTCGCGTCTTTGAGAGTTGCTTCCCCGCCTGGCTCTAACCTTGGCTCCGCTCCTCATTCATCTTGGGAAGGTAGGATCGGGTCTCGACGCCATGTCCTCCTCCAAGGCCCAGCCTCTGAGGCATTCGTTGCCCCCTAAGGTATGTACTCGGAGCTAAGCCACCAGAGACGCGCGTACTTGTGTCCCCCCTCATACCTCTACAGCTCTTGCTCTTCTTACCGTCTGTCCTTACCTGGTGACATTCGAAGGGCAAGCGTCCACTTCACTCCACCATTTCCTCTCTTCTTCCAGCTCCTCGCTTCTCCCCTCCCTATCTACCGTCAAGCTCATCGATCCTAGTGCTTTTCTTGTCGTGTCCGATACACATGGAATATCAAAATCCCGTTCAAGGAGAGGTCCCAGCGCTCGTTGCTTTCCAATTTACCGGCCGTTCTCTGATCTTTCTTCATCTTGTCTCGCACAGCCTCAAGTTTCTCCACCTAGCCCGACCGACGAAAGACTGCTGGGTGGCAGGTCAATGGCTGACACTCAGGCTGCACGAGAGCACCTCGACTCGGAACCGCGACCGGCTCTGTCGTCGTATCTCAACCATCAAGAGCTGCTGTACACTTCACCGAGCTCCCACACACCAGCTCTGACGCCTGGATCGTCGTCCTTCGCTTCTCTGCACGGAGATCTGTCTCCTTCCGTCACAGGGCAGACAGGCATGGTACCATGGCGACGCAGCCAGCTAGATGGCGGTGCAACGCCCTTCGAAAGCTCCTATTTCTCCAACTCGTCTGGCAACGCTGTAGCAGCCCCGTACAATGCTGGCATTGCCGGTGGAGCCGGTCTGGGAGGGAATCTTGGTGGCGATTTGCGCGGATCATTGCAGCACGCTGGGCTCCGGAGTCACAATAGCCGCTCGATGTCCGATCTCGCTTCACTGACCGAATCATTCTCACGAGTAGACCTGCATCGTAACAATTCGACGGATGGCAAGGTTCCCGTCATGGGCTCTCAATATGGACAAGCCCCGTTTTCGCTGTCGATGACTTCCAACAGCGACACATCGCATTCTGCTCCACTCCTGATTCCGATGCAGCCGACAGGTGCAGGTGTTCCCCTGACGTCAGTCGTCGAGACGCTTGCCAACAAGGGCTCTCGAGCAGCCGCCGAGAACCCCGAGACAGTTGCGGCAGCTTTCACGCTGAGCCAGTGGGGAATTGGGTAAGTATATTTGTGGTGCGCCGCATTGCTTCCGAGAAGATGCAGGCTTGTGGCGGCTGCAACTTGATTGGACCTGTCTCTACATCGAGCTCGCACTCACCTGCAAGAATACCCCTTTATTCCGATCTGATGGCTTTCTGACCTCGATCTTGCAGTATTGGCCCAGGCGTGAATCCAAAGATGGTGCCCAGCCATGTGGGATTCACGGGTCGCGCTCGGAGCTCGTCCAACGAGCCGCCGATTGTCAACACCGGCAACTCGGGCCCCATGTGCGTTCAATCTGGGGACTGGATCTGCACCTCATGCGGCTTTGTGGTGAGTTGAGGAGCCACTGTACATGCATGCAGACGCGACGGCAGAGGACCGCGTACATTGCTGACTCTTTTCTTGCTGTCATATGATTATTTCCTCCTTACGAACCTATACATGGCGACGCTGGCCGCATGTCTTTGGAACACCGCAGAATTGGCGACGTCGAAAAGTGTGCATGCGCTGTTACCCTACCGCTGAGGGAAACGAGATCGGCCGAAGCATCTTCATGGGCGAAGCCCTTGCAAAGAAGCTCGCCGCGGGCCTGGACACGAATTCGGAAGAGTATCAGCGATCCATGCAGGCACTCCAAGCTGAGCGACCCAAGCGTAACTCTGACACCAACCCGTACAATCATGCGCGTCTGACTACTCACAACGACCAGTCTGGCTACTTTGACAGCCCTCAGACCCATCTAAATGCAGGTCTGCCCCTACGACCTCAGGCATCAAATGTACTTGGAATCCAATTCAATTCTACGGACTTCCTGCCCCCCTTGGCGTCGGGTGGCACGCACTCGCCGTATGTGCCGACTACAGTGCAAGGTCGGCATGACAGTCCGACTCACCCGTCCTCATATCCACACCCCGGCAGCGTTTCGCGGGCGCTGAGTCTTCCCGCACCTTCAGTCCTGCATCATGCAGCCGAATTCCTTGGCAGCCCTAGCTCAACCTATCCGCCACCTCGAGCGCTTCAGATGACAGCGGCCGAGCCTTCGCGCAGCATCTGGGCGCCGGCGCCGAAGCGCCCGGTCCCTGTTCCTGTCGATCCAGAGGATAGAGCCAGTGCACAGGAGCGAAGACCCAGATTGGAGCCCATCGGGACGAAGAATGGCATTCCTACTACCAGACCTGCAAATGAAACTCCCGGAGAGCGTCACCGCGACAGCACTTCGAGCACAAGCCCAAGCAACAGTCCGAACTCGAGCATCGCCACCGAGTCCCGAGCTGGCAGTAATGGCATCAACGCTGCCGACGCTAGACCTTATTCCCACTTTCCCAGCCTTTCGCCTACCGCTTCTCACTAGGATTGGCACTATGGACCAACTGTAGCGCTTCTCACATGGATGGATTGGTCGTTAACGACCACAAAGCATATGACACGGGCATCAACCGTGTTACGGCATCAACTTTCCCCCTCCCGTCCAATATCTCATCTTCTTGTTTCGAGAGGCAAGTCACTCTTGACCATCTCCCCCTCACAGCTGTTTTTTGTACTGCGATGCACTTTCAGAGCCGCCGACGCGTGCGACCTTCTACCCCTTGTATATTCCCTCCTCAGCAGTGGTTTCCGAGCTACTCAACCTGAGGCACTCTCGCCTATCCAATATTGCAGGATTCGTATCCATTATTGGTTCCACCTGCCACAGGATGCGTCGTCACTCTTCCGACCCGTTTCTCGCCATAAGTAGCATCTCTGCGCCCGCTGGCCCTCGTTTCTCGATGTCATGTGCATGTTCACTACCGTCATCTGCTCAATCGAGATGGTGCACTATCACATGCTGTCTTGGAAGCTCTCGACAGACGAGCAGTGCAAACGGCGATAGTGAAAAAGCAGATTAAGATTTCGATTCTGGGTCTCGCGCCTAATAAAGTGATACAAATACACCTAGCGAATCGGAGTGGACTGGTGGTCAAGGAGGAGAACTGTATCGCGTGCGGAGTGGAGTTTGAGAGAGATGCGACTGCAATGGCGAGTGTCTAGGGCTGAAAACGAGCGGAAAAATTGAGGGAAGGAGAAATCAAAAGAGTGTTGCAAATAGACCAGAGCAGAAGCCGACGGGTGGGAACCGGGAGAAACGCGAAAGGGAACCTTTGGGACTGAGCAGGACGCGGTGCGAAAAGTCGACCTGCTGGGGCGAGAGACTTTTCTCTGAGAAACTCGGGTGACACGTCCAGTATAAAGAAACGGCTGAAGATAGGTCCAGTAAGGCGATCTGGTGTACGTCTTGTCTATATTCTAAAGCGGCCGGCTGGAGACTTGCATCTAGTTGACAACGATGTCGACCTCGCCATTGACAGAGGCGGTCTCGAAGGCCATCTGAACATCTTCGTCGTCGTTGATGATGACGTGGTCGCCATCCTCGTCGATGTACCTCATCTTGACGTAGTCCACCTTCTTGCCGGAGCAGACACGGATCTTTTTCGTGACCTTTTCCAGCAAAGCGACAAACGAGATGGTGGTGAGAACAACCACAATGTACTTGTCCTCCCCAAAGTGTACGACGAGCTTCATGGCGCTCGAAGTGGCCGATGTCGGCGTCGGGGGTAGGTTGCCCCGCTGCACGGGCGCCGTGGACGTCGGTTGGCCGCTTGTCGAGATAGACGCCGGAATTTGACCCGTTCCTTGCGAAGATCGCAGCGTTGACGCCGACGCGCTGCCCGTTGTGGAGGCCGTCGTCGTCATGTTGATCGGCGAAGAGGCGGCCGTCGAGCTTTGCGGCCGAGACTGGCCAGACTGTCCGCTCTCTGACGTCGATATCGATGAGCTCGAAAAGCGCTTGTCGAGCGCCGCCACTGCGGCACTGGTGGTCGAGGCCGCTGCAACCGCCGCTGCAGCTGCTGCATTCGACGACGGGTGGAGGGAAGAGTTGCTTGCGTTGTTGCCTTTTAGATTCTCTGGCAGACCAACTCCCGGGAAAGGACCCTTGGGCATCGGCGGCGCCGGCGCCTGCATGTGGGGCGGCAGCACGTAGAGCTGCGGATTCGAGGCCGAACGCGACCGGCTGTGTGCCGCACCTGAATCGGACGTCGTTCGCGACATGCTCGATGCGACACTGTCACCGCGGGGTCTGCCCGATGCCGATCGGAAGTCGCTCGACGCCGAGTCCGAGGATCCATCGAGGTACTCGACTGCGCCTCCATCGACCCCGACGCCGCGAGGTGGACGCGGGTACCCGTTGAGACCCGCCGTCGCTGCTGCTACACCTGCCGCGTTTACCTGTCGCAAATGGCGAGACGAGCTGGCTTTGCGAAGCGCATGCTGGTGCTGGTCGGATCCAGAAGAATAGCTCAAGCCCCGAGGAAGCGGCGGTGGTACCACGGGCGAGTGCGATCGCCATTGTGCCATGACGCTCGAATCCTGATCCTCGGTGCGCGCGCGTGGGCGCATGTCCTGCGTCGGGAATGAATTCTGACGCTCCCTGCCATCGCCAAAGCCAGGCCCTGGCTGCGAATAGCGGCCCTGCCCGTGTGCTGGAGTGGCTCGTCCCGAGTTGGGCTCGTAATAGCTCTGACCCTCGGAGAAATCGCCGTCGTCGTCGTGGCGGTACGAACTAGCCTGGCTCTCAGCGCGCGACAGACTCGAGCCCGAGATACTGGAGAAGGGATTGAGAGGTCCGACCTCTGACAGTGGCGTCTGCGGGAAGTGCGAGGTGGTTTGGGTGATTCTCCTGCCCAGTGTACCCGTACCGGCCATGTTGGGACCCGGAGCAGCACCGGACACAGGAATTCCGTGCTGCTGCGAGTAGTGCTGGGCTGCGGCGTGCTGGCGACGCAGGTTGACCTCGTCGATGAGCTTGTTGATGGCTGTCTGCCACTGCTTGAGCTGCTCCTCGTTCTTGCATCGCAGCGCAAAAGACTCGTGGTCCTGATCGCCGCGCCACCACACTTGCAGCGCGTGCTGTCCGCTTGGTGCACCGAGGATACTGCTCATCTTGGAGTTGGCATACGCGCCCGTGACATTGTTGATAAAGATGCGCCCCTTGAGCTGCAGCGTCGTCTTGGGCTTCTTGCCCGATGCGGTTGCCGAGGTTGTGCCGTTCTTTTGCTTGAGCAGCGAGTTGTTCTTGTTGCCTTTCTTTTGCGTAGTGGGGAGGATCTCTTTGCAGCAGAGAAGGATCTTTTCAAATAGGTAGACATGATACTCGCGCTCGGTGTCGCCCTTGGCCACGAGAAAGATGTCGGAGAGCAGCAGCAGACCGAAGGTCTTGATATTATGGCCCTTCCAGTCCTCGACGCGCCACTCGAGTTCCTTGACGAGCTGTGCATTCTCCTGCAGGCGGCTGGTTTCATTGACCTTGTCAGTGATGCGACGAATGACCTGGAGACCCTCCTCTAGCTCCTCATGGTTGGGCGCGTCTTCGGGCGTCTTTTTGAGCAGTTGCTCGAGCAGTAGTGGGTACTTGCAGATGCGCTGGACGGGCTTGATCATGAACGTCGGCAGTTCGTAGGCCGGGTCGAGATAGCAGCCTTCTGTGGATGCGAGGCCCTTGAGCCGCACCAGGTTTTGCGCCTCTTGCGTGATAAGGTCTAGTGCAATGTTGTAGTTAGCGCAGAAGGGCTCGTAGACGGTAAAGTCCTCCTCCATAGTCATGAATACATGGCCAAAGTGCTGCTCGTTGGTGGGTCTGCGGACGTTCTCCTCGACGCAGATCAGAAAGCGCCGTTGCACATCGACGAGCTTGTTGAGATTGCCAAAGAGGTTGTGGAGCGTATCTGGCGGGATGATGTCGTGCTGCGCCAGTGCACGTGCATAATTTTGCAGCACCTCAAGGTCCTGGACGTATTTGCGTTCTGTTGTGAGCAGCTCGCGAATGACCTTGGCTCGGTCGTCAGAGGGGTGCTCCAGCTCGTCGCCGCTGGTCTGACGCTTGCTCTCGTCGAGCAGGCCGCGCTCTTCAAACACATCGAGCAGACGGTTGATAGTCCGGACAACTTTGACGAAGCCGTTGGTGTCGTTCAGGTAGAGCTGTGAGACGGTGAAGATGTCATCTGGGTCCCATCCGAGCTTCTCCTTGAGTGCAATGATGAACTTCATCACCTGTGCCTTGCAGGCATTGGCATTGCTGCGGTTCGCATCCGGATTGACGGGCAATTCCACCTCCGGGTTCATGGTGTTGAAGAGGGCACAGAGTGGAGAGCCGAGTCGGAAGCACTGCCAGAGCTGTGTGACAGGATCGCTGCTGGTCTTGCGCGTCATTGGGCCTTGGGGGGAGCGGGGACTCCCGGACGCTGAAGGGGAGAGCGGATCGGCTGTGGACGCAGGTGCAGATGCTGAAGTGGTGGAAAGCTCGTCTAGATATGCCTCGCCGAAGCCTGGGACGCAGTATAGACGGTCGCGCAGATTGAGACATGCCTGATATAATGATGAGCCTGCCACTGCCTGCTTGTTTGCGATTGTGTTAGCGGCCTGGGGCGCACCAGCCATGAGGGCAGCACCTCCAGGTCCGATCATAGAAGCTCCAATGCCGCCATCAGACGAGTTGGCGGCAGCAGCAGCAGCAGCAGCAGCGGAGACGGAAGAAGAGCTCATTCCGGGCAGTGGCGATGGCGAGAGGGGCATGGATGATGCCGACAGCGATGACGGGTCAAAGGTTGGCGACGAGGTGGAGGAGAGGGACTGTTTGCGGACCGCTCGAAATGCAAGGGATGCCGAGGCTGCCATAGCGCGACAGCGACGAGAGCCTTGTTGGCCTGGGTGGGACGAGCGTCGACGGCGATGCTCGACCTGACAGGCAAGGGGAGGTCAAGACAGGCAGTGGGCGAGATAGGCGGCCGAGGGAGGGAATAGAGACGTGGACAGAGACGGTTGACAGAGAGAGTTATGAGGCGAGGGCCCAGGTCTAAGTATGCTGATGAAGTTGTGGCAGAGGAAGTCGGCGCATGCAGCAGCTGAAGTGTGGCAGATGAGATGTTGCGGAATTCCCGCGTTCGTTGCCGATGCGTCGGAGACTAGCACAGACTCCAGACGTAGGAGGGATGGCAAACGTCGAGGCCGTTGCGCGCTTCCTTGGTACCTTGCAGTGAACAGTAGGCAGAGCGAGATGAACGAGAGCCGGTGGTGACGACGCGATCCAGAACAGCAGTGACGATGGCGGCCCGGACTTGAGATTTTCGAGGGCTAGGTCGAGATTCGAGTGATGCTGGGCTGGTTTGAGCGTCGAGTGCGGCGCGTGTGTGGTGGACGTCCGAAAGGTGAGCTTTGGACACGGGGAGCTCGGACCTTGGGCTGAACGATGGTGTGGTCGGCGCCGGCACCAAGAGCGAAGGCCTGTTGTGGTGTCTATGGATGGTGAGTGGGAGATGTAAGGTAGGAAACCCAGTTGCGAGTACGATGTAGGGATGTCTGTGTGTGAGTGCGTATGTGTCTCTGTGTGCTGTACCCCTCTTTCTCTCTCTCCTTCTCTCTCTCCCCGTATACTGTACAGTACGGTACAGTGAATGAAGTACCTGTACTGTATTCGTGTGACGCAGAGCAGGGCCTTCTGTGTTCTCTGCGGGTGCGTGTGATTGACTGACTGTCAATAATGGAGCGAGTACGTGAGTACTGTGTGGTGTGTGTGTGTGTTTGGGGGGGGGGGTGTCTCTAGTGCTCTCCTGTACTGTATCTGCGTGTGAGCAAGAGGGGCACGTAATGTGCTCGTGACTGCGCCAGTGCCTGCGCGCGGTTGTCTGCATTAGAGCGTATGCGTGTGTGTATGTGAATAACGTGTGTGTCGCTTTGTGCGACATCTTTTTGACTTTGTTTTGCACTTGCGCCCATCCATTCTGCCAGCCAACAACAGTACAGTACAGCTCTGCAGCTGTCGACCTGCAGGTCGTTGCGCTTTCTTTTTTTTTTTCTTTTTTTTTTCTACGCCAGCCAAGTCTTGCATGGTGGTACAGTACATACTTCAGCTTTCCGTCTTGCACCGGTCGTCTGCCCCTAGCCTGCATCAGTATACTGTACTGGACTGCAATCCAGTACTGTAATGGCAGGGCAGAAGAACAAGGGGAAGAAAAAAAGGGTTGGCTGGCTGCTGCTGTCGCAATGCCCCTGCTTCCTCTCCCCCTTGCACGCTGGCTGCACATCTGGATCCGGAAGGGTAGCAACACGGCACCTACGCACACCCAACCGCCTTTGCCTTGTGTCGCCCATGAACCAGCCTTTCCCCTTTCTTCTTTCTCCTGCCTTGCTTGCCTCTAATCTTGTCTGCCCTTCAAACTGTCGTAAATTAATCGTCTCTTTCTTCTCCGCGCCGCCCACCGAGTCGATGTCTCTCCTTCTGGCTCAGCTCGGTCGTTTTGTGTCGGTATTGTCACCGCAACTGTGTCGGCGTATCAATCTACACTCTGCACAGAACATGGTCGCATTTCTATCGTGCTGAGTACGAAGTACCAGGGCAACATCCATCATGTCAACCGCTCTGGATAGGCGGACCAGGACGCTTTGACGTCTTGCCCCAGAATGCGTGCGTGTGTGCGTGTGTGCGTGCGTGGTGCTGGGCCTAGCTTGATCAGCTGTGGTCAGGGAAGTGGCTGGATAGTATGCACTCGGCTTGCCTTCCATGATACTCAAGGTGCAGATTGTCTCCCTCATCCCCTTGCTTGTCTTTCCCTCTTGTTCTGTCCCCCGCCCCCCGCCCCGGCGCCCGGACCCCTCGTTGACCTCGAAGCTACCTCAACCAGCGCTTGCGCCCGGTGAACGCCGTCGAGCCAGCTGACGCTGCGAGAGAACCTGAGAAGGACCCTTGGGGAACGTCAGTGTCAGTGCGTGGTCAAGTATGTGCTGGACTGCGGCAGGAGCCGAAAGGCGGGATGCTGGAGCTTGCAGGTGTGCTGGTGCAGTGATGCAGCTCGCAACAATCGCTGATCGTCACCGGCTACGGGCGCTGCCGATCGCGACCCTGCCTCGTCTATTGCGCAGCCTAGGCGAGGCTTGTTTTCATGGGAATTTTGCACCTGTACTAAGAAGCTGTAAGGCTAGCTAGCTTGCCTGTTTGATAGCCAACGGTACAGTTTCTCGGATGGGATCTTGTTTGGTCCACCTCTCTCTCTCTCTCTCTGCCTCGCTGTGCCAAGCCGACGCGTGCGACTACTATGCCCACCTGGCAGCCTGCGGGTGTACTGTAGCTGAGACCCTAAAAACCTTACACACCAACTATCCGAGCGCAATCGAGATGGTCCGGGGCCCGAGCGAGACCGCAAGCGCCGTTGTGCAAATCAAAACACGATATCGCGTAGCCGAATGCAGTTCATTTCTAAAACTCACGCCAAAACAAAGAAAACAAGCAGGCGAAAATTCACACCGCAAAAAAAAAGGGTCCCACAAAATGGGGAGGCGAAATTGCCGCTACTCGATGCGCCCATCGGGCATGGCCGCTCGTATCGCCATGCTCAAGCGAGCCAGGAAGGGCATCAGGTGAGCCCCAAGTTGACCGGCAGTCTACCTGTCAAAGCGACGTTGACATTGAGATCTGACAATCTCACACGTCTCGCTAAGGCGATTTGCCCTTCGTCAAAATCTCGCTCATTTCGGGCTCCGAACCGAGCAGGGCCGGACTGTCGGCCGAGACGAGAAGCTCAATTCAAATGTTAGATTCAATTTCTCGCCTCTGCTTGGTCGGGAGACGAACAGGCCGACGCGAGCCGGATGGTCCGGATAGCTTCTGAAAGGCGAAGCACTACAGCATGCACCCACGCATTGTCACGCCGTGCTCTCCACACATGCCAAACCAGAAAGTCAATTCAGTATTGTACTGTACAGTACAGTAGTCAGACAGTGGCCATTTCATTTCTGCCCCGCCCCCCACACACTCGACACAGACGCCAAGAGTCAAGAGTCGAGCCAGTTGGGACCAAGTCACCTCCAAGGCCGACACTGCAGTTAGCCGGCCTGAGCTCCGATTTCGCGTATCCGGGTCGGCTCTCCCGAAACCCAGAGAGCTTTGTTCGCTCAATCCGTAACGTCTATCGAGCCAGGCCAACACGCCGCGAAAGGAGCACGAAAGAGACGCAACCCTCTCGTTCGGCTTCTATCCTTCCTACCTAACCTTCCCACTTCTGACCTGCAAGATCACCGCACAAATACACACGTGCCATGACGATATCACTCATGTCGGCGGCTGATGCGCCCATCGCGGCGGAGTTGTTGACCAGCACTAGTCAGATGCCGGCAAAGGGACAGCTCGTGGCACTTTCGCCTGCTCTGTGGGACCAGCTCCAAGGCTCATCTTCAACATTGGCAGCTTCACAGTCGGCGACAAAGCTTACAGTCAGCCTGCTGCCAGACCTCGGCCACGCACTCGGGGATTCGGGTCTGCCCGCGCTCACCTTTCTCGCCGAGAGAGACGATGCGCCGCAAGATACGAATCACGTATTCAGCGTTCGGGTCACTCCCGATGTCGCTCGAAAGCTGCGCACAACATTCCGGTCCAAGCGCCGTCCCGATCAGGCGCAACGCGTGCGTGTGCAGCGTCACACGCTGCTCGACGTATCGACGGTCTACCTCGCCGCCATGTCTTTTACCGGCTTCGAGCTGGCGCAGCAGAGCCAGGAAGAGATTGTACACCAGCTCGATGGCCAAGTGCTTCGGCAGGGCGACACCGTGCGTCTGCAAATCGGCATGCCCTCCTCCTCCTCCTTCCCCCCGTCAACCACGCCCACCACCCTGCTCCCACTGCGTGTAATCATGACCGAGCCGTTGCTTCAGGGCACCTTCTCCGCATCATCCTCACAAGTCTTGTTGACGCTACAGGAAGGCTCAGAGGACCTGCTCGATGGCGAGGTCTCCTTCGCATCAGCTGCCGTTTCGGAGTCGTCCATATCAATAGCCGACTCTACCGAGGAGACTTACAGCAGCCGCAGTGCCGATCATCAGGACAACGCGGACAATGAAGACGACTACGACGACGACGACGACCTCTCAATAGACGAGCGCTTCCTGGCCCAGTCCGTTCTGGACGACTTTTCGCAGCTTGACATCTCGAACGACACTGCCGCACCCGTAGACGCATCGCTTCGAAGCACTCGATCCACCACCGTTCTCAACAAGCTCAAGACTTGCACACTAAAGCAGCTCGACGATTCGTCCATGCTCGACGATGCAATCACCGCATGGCGGGTACAGACCGCGAGTTCGCCTACAACGCCCACCATCCCCACACTCGGCGACAATCTCGACGAGGAAAACGTTGTCTTGGCCTCTGAGCGCGACATGGCTGCCATCGGAGCCTTTAACGGTGACTGGGCTGTCGCTAGTGTGCCTCATGGTCCAGCTCCGAGGATCGTACGAGTCATGACTTCCTCCCGACTCCCTTCTTCGCACGGCGCGCCAGCACTGTGGATGCCCCCCACCCTAATGCAAAATGTGTTGGGAGACCAAGTATTCACTGTATCTTCATCGGCTGCTTTCTCAGGCTTCAGCTCAAGCCATGACGCCAGCGTCTCGCTCCGCGTGCTTGGCACCAGGCCCGTCGAAACGCAACAGGAGATCTCGGCGCTGGCTCGTACCTGTCCCGTGCCGCTTCCGTTTGCCGACAGCTTGACCATCGCACGCGTGGCAGGTCCGCTCAGCGTTGATCGCGCATACCAGGGTCTCTTCCTCGAGGCACTGCGGACATACTTTGAAGATCGACGCAGAATCTGCCGCACGGGCGACATCATCGCCGTTGCTATCGAGGCAAACAAGGCTCGCTTCGTGCGCAAGGAACTGGACCAGGAAGGTGCACCTGACTCGAGTTTGGACGACATCCACGAGCTGCGACTTCCCTCAGCCTCTGGGCCAACCAAGACAGCCACTGTCTTTTTCAAGATCTCTCAGATCAAGTCCGAGCTCGTTGCACCAAGCCAGCTCACTGGTGCAGCCTACCGCGACGAAGGCCATCGAGTACTGGCTCTGCAAGCCCAGACTGGCGCTCTCGGCTGTGTCGTCGATCCCAACGTGACCAAGATGGTCCAGACCGGAGTCGAGCAGTGCCGGGTTGTGGACTGTGACCGTTGGCTGCAGGTGGTCTCAGAGACGCCAGACATGCCATCTGCGAATTCAGTGACTGGATCGCCCTCGCCGCTGACAAGCCCGTCGAGCCCATACTCGACGATCCTGTCGTTGCTGAACGCGACGCTGCAGAGCAACGCCAGCCGTTTTGGCCTGCATCTCAGCGTGCTGCTCAAAGGCGCTCGGGGCTCTGGCAAGAAGACGGTGGTGCGATGGGCTGCCAAGTCGGCTGGGGTCCAACTGGTCGAAATCGACTGCTTCGATCTTGTGTCTGATACCGACGCCCGTACTGAAGGCATCCTTCGAGCCCGTTTCCAGAAGGCGTCCGAGTGCGCACCCTGCATCTTACTGCTCCGCAACATCGAGGCACTCGCCCGCAAGAGTCAGGCGCTCGAGACGGGCCAGGAGCCTGCGTTGGCAACGGCGCTACAGAGCTGCTTCGACGACCTGTGGAAAGCCGAGTCGCAAACTTCGGCATCAAGCAACAAGTCGATGGACGGATCTGTGGCGCCAGCTGTCAAGCCCATGCCGGTGGCCGTATTCGGCACTACCAGCGATCCGGACAAGTGTCCGACGGGTGTGCTTGGCTGCTTCAAGCATGAAGTCGCAATTGGTGCACCCAACGAGGCAGAGCGACGCGAAATCCTCGAGATTGCGCTCAAGGGCACCACCCTGAGCCCGGATGTCGACGTCAAGAATCTGGCCACACAGACGGCAGCGCTCGTGGCGGCCGACCTGGTCGACCTGCTTTCGCGGGCGCGCTTCGCGTCTGTAGTTCGTGTTCGCAAGGCACTGGTCGAGCGCGGCGAGTCGTCATCAATTACAGTGACCGACCGCGACCTGATGCTGGCAGGCATGGTGCTTACGGGTGCCGACTTCGAGCAGGCTCTGGCGAAGGCGCGATCGAGCTACTCGGAGTCGATCGGAGCACCCAAGATCCCCAATGTGACTTGGGACGACGTTGGTGGCCTTGCGTCCGTAAAGTCCGACATCCTCGACACCATTCAGCTGCCGCTAGAGCATCCTGAGCTGTTTTCGGATGGCCTCAAGAAGCGGTCCGGTATCTTGCTATACGGGCCTCCTGGCACAGGAAAGACGCTGCTTGCCAAAGCCGTGGCCACGTCGTGCTCGCTCAACTTTTTTTCGGTCAAGGGCCCCGAGCTGCTCAACATGTACATCGGAGAGTCGGAAGCCAATGTCCGACGCGTCTTCCAACGCGCTCGCGACGCCAAGCCGTGTGTCATCTTTTTCGACGAGCTTGACTCTGTGGCGCCCAAACGTGGCAACCAGGGCGATTCAGGCGGCGTCATGGACCGAATCGTGTCGCAGCTGCTGGCCGAGCTAGACGGAATGGCCGGCTCAACCGAGGGTACGGATGTCTTTGTGATCGGCGCAACCAATCGACCTGATCTTTTGGATCCTGCACTTCTGCGACCCGGTCGATTCGACCGCATGCTCTACCTGTCCGTGTCCGAGACCCATGCGGCCCAGCTCAACATCTTGCAGGCTCTCACGCGCAAGTTCAAGCTGGATGCGGATGTTGGCGATCTGAGCTGCATCGCCGAGCAGTGCCCCTTCAATCTGACCGGTGCCGACTTCTATGCGCTGTGCTCAGACGCAATGCTGAAGGCCATGACGCGCAAGGCGAGCGAGGTCGATGACCGCATCGCCGAGATCAATGCTACCCCTGGTCCCAAATCGCATCCGACCCCGCTCACGGCACAGTACTACCTCGCAGAGATGGCAAAGCCGGAAGAGATCGAGGTCAAGGTCAATCGACGCGACTTTGAGCTGGCGCTCAAGGAACTGACCCCTTCTGTCAGCGAGCAGGAGATGCAGCACTACCGAGAAGTACAGGCCAAGTTCTCCGCGCCAAAGAAAGAAGATCAGGCGAAGCAGGGCAACGCAAGTCAGGCTCAGCCGGAGCCGGAGCAGCGGCAGCTTCAGCAGATGCTCAATGGCGCCCTTCGTCAGAGTGGCGAAGGTGGAAGTTCGGGCCACGGTACCATCCAGGAGCGTGCACAGAAGGCGATCGAAGAACTGGGCTACACTGTTCAGCCACCACAGGAGAAGCCGAGTCCAAGAGCCCCGAACCAGTCCCTCACGAGCCCTAGCCGGCTGCCTCAGCCCAAGCGACCGAGTGCCAGCGGCGGTGCCTCTCTGAGCCCGACGGGCTCTGCGCCCGCTGAGCGGTCTCCCAGCCCCTCGGCTGCCAACGTCGCCAGCAGCAAGGGAAAGGGCAAAGGCAAAGCCAAGGCTAGCGAGCTCGATGTGGATAGCCAGACCATCGCAGATGCCGACGCTCGAAGGAGCGCAAAGGGCAAAGGAAAGGCCAAAGAGTAAACAACAACAACTATTCATCCTCGCACAACCGAGGACCAGGGCGGACCCGTCTCACCATATAGCATTTATCTGAAAAACGGGAACACAACGAGTTGCGATTCACACTCATGTATCGACTAATAGCAATTCATTCACAGCGCACTAAGCTCTCCGACCGTTTGTGGTGCATGGGCAAAGTGTCCCATCGTCTGAGGCAAAGGTGAGCACTGAACTAGCCAGAAGGCGAAAAGTACCTTTGTTAGATTTGAGTCCCGACCCTTTTCGGCAAATTTTACGGCCAAAGCCGAGCCGCACTTCCCCCACCCCAACACGAGATTTTTTTTTTGGGCGGGTGGTGGGAGAAGAATCGTGTCGGGTCAGACGAGTTTGACCCTTTTTTTCTATCTGGCTCCTTGCTTCTCGGACGTCTTGAATACTGGCAGCCTTCGTTGCTCTCGCATTGAGCCATCAGATTGTCGACATGGTGACAGATCGGAACGGGCATGCGGGTTCAGTGCCGTCAGATTCACGGCCGAATGATGCCAGCAACGGCTTCAGCACCACTCCCAACGGCCGCCCTGGAAATGGCGTTGATCACGACTCGCATTACCATGACAATGACGACAACGACAGCCATCCGAGCTATGATCCGTCCGCGCCTCAGCTTGCACCTCACCAGCTTCTGGATGCGTTTCCCGGACTCAACGTGTGTGCTCCGATGGTCCGATACTCGAAGCTCGCGTTCCGGACGCTAGTCTCGCGCTACGAGACACACATCACCACCACGCCCATGATCCTGGCCAAGGAATTCAGCCGCACCGAAGCTGCACGAAATGCAGAGTTTACGACAAACGAATTCGAAAGAGGCACCTATGCGCTCCTGCCGGGTGTCGACGAGAGCGGAGAGAGCGCACAGCGGCGCCTTTCCGGTCAACGGCATGCTGCCGAGGCCGAGGCCGAGCAGAAAAGCGCACGAGTAGCTCTGGGGGAGGAGAGGAGAGAGACACAGGCCGAGCAAGCCAAGCTGGCACGCAAACGCGTCAGGGTGCGAGGTGCTCTGGTATGCCAGTTTGCGTCGAGCGAGGCCAAGTCGTTTGCCGACGCTACCGAGCTGATAGGGCGGTATGTCGACGGAGTGGATCTCAACTGTGGATGTCCGCAGTCGTGGGCGTACCAGGAGGAGCTGGGATCGTACTTACTGCGGCAGCCCGAGACGGTCCGAGACATGGTGCGGGCAGTCAAGGCGCGCATGGGCGAATCCTTCTGCGTGTCTGTCAAGATTCGAGTCGATCCGGATCTGCGCCTCACCGACACGCTCGTCCGCAACGCACTGCACGCCGGAGCGTCGGTGCTGTCGATCCACGGAAGGACTAGGTGGATGTCGAGTTCGTCGCATCCAGTCGATCTTTCGGCGATCAAGTTTGCGGTCGACTCGGCAAACGCCTGCGGGTTTCACACGGCCTGGGGATCTCAGGGCGGTCCTGGCGCCATCTACGCCGATGGTGGATCTGGCGGCCTCGTCCCCTGCGTCGCCAACGGCGACGTGTGGACGCTGGACGATGCGATCCAACACCGTCGCGCCACAGGCGCCAAAGGTGCAATGAGCGCACGAGGCCTGCTTGCCAACCCGGCCCTGTTTTCCGACTACACTGTCACACCTCCGGAAGCCGTCACGCTCTTCCACTCTCTCGCAACGCGATGGGGTCTCGTCACTGCGCTTGTGCAGCGACATCTTGCCTACATGCTCGAGGCGAGCTTCGGGTCCCGTGCTGAAGCCATCCACTTTAACTCTCTCAGTGGCGCAGCTGCGGTCAACGACTGGCTCGGCGAACAGGGCTACCTCCTCCCTTCTGCTCTTCCCACTTCTTCCTCTCCGACGACACGGAGCACAGATCCACTAGCAACCATGTTTGGCTGGAGCATGCCGTCCAAACTCTCGCAACCGTCCACAACCTCGACCTCCAGTATCCCAGGCACTGTCCGTCACTGGTCGCTCACAGATACCCTTGCCGGCGTCGGCATCTCGGCCTGAACTCCACCCGACCGCCGGAAGCAGCCTCCGTGTCTCTGAATCCCGCATCGCAATTCTTTGTATTTGTACCACTCTTTTTACATTTTGCATTCTACTTCAATCTGCATCCTTGCATCCTTGTATCTTTGCCCACGAGATCACCTTGGTCGAGTCGATGACTGAGTTTACGACGTGTGTATTACAAAGTAAAAGAGAATGAAAAAATGAAATGCTGTACAGGAGAGAGAGAGAGACAGCGCGACTGATCGTGAAAGAAAGTGAAGCCAGACGGGTCCTACCCTTTCTACGAGCCGCCTGATGTGGCCGGCTAGTAGGCTCTTTGGTCAAGATGATCACTGGACCGAGACGCTACTTTGACCTGCGTCTTGTGCTGTTGTGGAGGAAGAAGAAGCGGAGGGAACGCTGGGCTTGTCGTCCCACTTGATGTTGAAGCGAGTGACTCTGGGTTTGGAGACGAGGACCTCGCGACGGACTTTGGAGAGATCTGGCTTCTCGGGTGGGTTTTCCCGCAGCTCTTCGGACTCGTAGGCGTTGTTGACGTAGTAACCGACGCGGATGAATTCTTGGTCTCGATACGATGCGGTCAGCAGAATCACTGTGACGCCTAGCAAGTCCTCTGGTGGGATCTTGGAGGGTGATGGTGCCGCTGCTTCAAACTCGAACGAATTCACGCCTTGCAGACCAAATGAGAAAGAAGAGAAACATGATCAGTCACTATACCGTCGGCAAGAAGAAAAAAAGTGGATCTCATCGTACAAAGTCTGGCCGTGTGCAAGACAGGAGACTCACCAACTGGGACCGGACCAACCATGCAATTGTCGAGTTCCTGGTCATACTTTTCGTCGCCCGCCGAGCCGACATAGACGAGACGCCATTCGATGTCGTCGACGAGTGGCGAGATGCACTCAAAGGTGATTTTGAAGATGTAGGGGTCCTCGAATTTGGCCTCTGCGTTGAGGATCTCGACCGAGTTGAGATGGACGATCGACATTGTGTGGGATGCAAATCTGTCTGGTGTCCGCGTACGGATCTGCTCTTTTGCCGCGTGACTATGGATATACGATCCTGAATGCAACGAGAACTATTTGGTGATACCGCTTCCAAGGCCCAACAGCGGGTTTGCAATGCCACAAGATCGCAGCGTAGGAATTGTGTGCTGGAGTGTATTTAGAGAAGCTTGGGTGGCTCTGTCGGTATACAGAGAGGCTGGAAGCGATGGCGTGTGCGTGCAATGGCAAGAAAGGGGAGAAGAAATGCGACGAGGCTGTTTGACGGATGAGGGATGTGCCAGGATGCAAACAATACGGTATCGTGAGCAGAGCAGCTGCGACAGACGGCCTTTGTCGTTACAGAAAAGTGGACGCTTTGTGACCGCGCTGGGTGACTAACAGTTGGCAAGCCGTGTGTTCTGGGTCAACTTGGCACACGCACACAAAGCGCCCGCCAGAAGGGAATAGAGTTGCAAAAGAGAGGGGGGGAGGGGCTTCACATACGCGCGTCGCGCAAATGAGGGCGTCTTGCAACACGTAGAGTAAATACTGTATGTAATAGACGAAAAGACCAACACAGCGAGCGGGGTTGGGCGTGCGCGTCTCTCTGGTGTAACATCTTCTCTGCAGATCTGACAGCTACATGGTCGGTCCATGTCACGAGCGATGTTAGACTCATTCTCACCACGGCCACTGCTTTGCCCCAATCCCCAGTCTGGGATGAGCCGCCGATGCCGTTGACAGCCTTAGACCCTTTCGTCTGTTCCGACTGGCCGAGGAACTAGAAATGTGGCAGCTCGTCGGTGGCACGGCAGCGCAGTGTCAATGCGTGATTGCCAAGCTGTCAAGACAGGCAAAGGTTGGTCATGGCGCTGCTTTCACGGTCTTTGCAGATGCATCAGGATTATTTTGGTACCACAAATGGTTTGACGGCGGCGCCGACCGAACAACACTGACAGAGCGCATCTGTTGGCATTGGGTGTGATACAGAGACTTGCTCATGGCCGAGCAAGTGAAGATGCCGACGAAGCCGACCGAAGGTCCGAGAAGATTTGTGGCTCTGCACAAAGTCGACAGCACCGCCAAATTTCGGTTCTGATTGCGACGAGTCTGTGACATTGAGAGGACAGTGGCGTCACAGCATACCTTTGTCTGTCTTGTTACCCTGCCAAGACAGAGGTACGCTGTGGTGCCACTGTCCTCTCAATGTTACAGACTCGTCGCGATCAGAACCAAAATTTGGCAGTGCTGCCAACTCGAACGCAATTTGGTCTGGCCACGACAGTGCCGCCGAACCACTGTGACGTCGAGGCCCGGGATCGGCCTCGTTGCGCTTGAAACGGCGTTGAGCGGCTATCGCTGAGGCCGAACAGACCAACTCAAGTCCACAAGCCACATCTTATCCGAGAGAGCGTTGTAGCAAAGCCACAGCAGGGAGCATTTTCGGTCCGGGAAACCGAACTTGCGGAGTGGATCAACATGAATTCATGACCGGCGAAGATCTATTTTTGGGCCCCTCCCACCTGTCTTATTTTTATCTATCTTTTTCCGGTTCGACGGCGGGGCTGAGCCCAAATTTGTCATGCCGACGCACGGCGCAGCTCCGAATGACTACAGTATTCGGCATCTAGTACATTTGCGTGCAAGGCCGCAAGATGGTTGGCGTTGACCCAGGTGTATTGTGAAAAAAAGGCTCCAAGTTTGTGGTGAGTCTCAGTAGAGATTGATCATTGAGAAGAAAGTCATGCTTCAAAATGGGTCAGTGGGGTGTAGCTAGCTACATTGGGCATTGCTGTGCCGTGCACTACGGTGCTACTGTCGCGCGAGCATCGTAACGCCGAAGTTGACGTTGGTTGACCGCAAATGACAGCATTGTCAACCTCCGTTCGCCGCCGCAGCGGCGGGTTGCAAGAATTTGAGCTCGACGTTGGTCGCGAGGGAGAGGTAGACCCAGACTCTTGGTCATGCTGAGTAGGACACGGCACAGGCGACAAGGCAGCAGACCGTATGACGTCATGACGTCATAGCCAATGGCCCTGAACAAGCTAGGCGTCAGAGCAGTCTACTTCCTTTCCCTGTCCAGTTTAGCCTCCACACTGACACGCGCCTGTCCTCTGCGCCGCACAGCAGAGACTGCGCCCTACAGGAAAGGCTTCACGGCAACGCAAGCTCTATTTTTGGGCTTGTCCTTTCTCGTAACGCCTAACGGAATATGGTTATACGAGGTGCTGACGCTGCTCTCGTGCAAGAGCGGTCATGAAAGTTCTGCGTCGTGAACACTTGCTGTTGCGTGGCAGCCTGCCTACTTTCTATGACTCTGCTGATCTACGTCCCATCTCAGCCCCCGGGGTCTGACGTAGTGTTAACCGAAGAAGCCTCTGCAACGTCCCGTGTGCAAAAGGTCTCGTGGAAGATTCAAGCTCGAAAGTCTATATAATCCCGACTCTCCTGCCTTCACAACACGTCAACTCATACACTATCGCTAACAAAACAATACACGTAGCAATCATGGACACCAAGCAGATCAAGCGAGAGGAGAAGCAGATTGCCAAGGAGGAGAAGGCAGACGCCAAGCAGCTCAAGTCTGCGCAGAAGTCTTTCGAGAAGGACAAGAAAAAGGACGCCAAGCTCCTTAAGCAGCACGCAAAGGCCGAAAAGGAGCATCAGAAAGCAATCAAGAAGGAGCACAAGCTTCAGGCTAAGCTCGAGAAGGCGCAGGCCAAGTATAACGAGTCCGTCCGTACTCTCGAGGAAAAGAAGATGAAGGTCGAAACCATCAACAAGAACCTTAACGCTCACCGTGGTCATCTCCAGAGTGCCGAGCAGAACCTTGCCTCAGCTCAGCACCACAAGGCCGCCGGTGATGCCGAGCGTCACCGCCACGCTGAGGCTATTACCGCTCCCAACGGTGTCGCGCCCAACTCGACCACCACCACCGCTCCGGTGCACGCTCAGCCCATGACCAACACTGCGGTGCCTGCTCATCAGCCAACCACCGTGCCTGCCACTAACACCGCTCACCCTATCGCTCCTGCCAGCCAGGCCAACTACACTGCTCCCGCTGTCGGTGCTCACTAAGCCTTACAAAGCACGTTTCTCGAGTACAACCTCATCATCGATACCACTTGACCATTACTGATGGTTGTACATCCCCATGCTTTCACTCTATACGGACTAGCGCTTCATTCTCAATATACCATCCGTGTTGCAACAACCTTTCCTTCTCTCTGTGTCGATGACAAAGTTTGCTGTCTGCGCCAGAACATGACAAATAGACATATATTGATGTGCACGGTACGACTTAGAAAGAGGGAGAACAAGTGAAAGAATGCGAAATCATGCGCTTCCGAAACGCCGACTGATGGATCGAACTGGACCTTGTGACCAATCTAGCGTGTGGTATAAGTGTGCGCATTGTTGCAGCCAGGCAACTGGTGTGCGAAAAAGGAAGAAACGAAGCCACAATGCAAATTGCGAATGCGATGAGAGGCTGAGTGGGTATTCGGATGTGTCGTGGTGAGTTGTGCGCAGGGGCAACTCTCATGATGCGTGTATGCTGCGCAGGGCGTCATGTCGTTAGAATCCGTCAAGGTCGTCAGGACAAGAGAAAGTTGTGCGGCGGTGGGTAGGGCAGGAGTGCAACTTGGCTTTGCCGCTACTTCTTCCGCTCCGCAGAGAGGAGTGGACCGTAGAAGGTGCTGAGGCGCGCTGCAGCGCTCATGGGTCGTTTGCGTTGCTGTTGCGGCCGCAAATGAGCAGGGATACCGTTGGGCCCATGCACGACGGTCGAGGGTCGGAACGGTTCCGATGCTTTGGCGGGCGATGTGCCGCTTGAGTGACTCGTCATGCTATCGATCACATCTCTTGGCACCATCGAATCCATCTGGACGGCCGCCTGGGCGGACGTGTTGAATGCGCTCATGTCGGCTCTTGGCGTGGGTTCCGACTCCTCCACACCCTCGACAATTGCGACGCCGCCAAAGTAGCCCTCCTCCATAATACTGATGCTGCTTGGTGCGTGACTAGCGCGTTTGGGCGGCAATTCCGATTCAGGCGTCGTCAATCGCGGCGTCACAAGACGGAATGTGCCCGAACCAGACGTCGCCGCCTGGATCTGCGGGCTCAGGTTGCTGGTGAAGAGTTGCGCCTCGAGCGCCGAGCGGCGGTTCTGCATGCCTGGCATGGGCAAACGCAATGCTGACCCGGAGAGTGATTTGGATCGCGTGGGCAGCTGCGGCATCGAAGGCAGCTCCGGTCTCGCAGACAGTCCACGTACGTTACCACCAGCTGTGCTGCTCGTTTGAGCATGCTCCTCAAAGCGCAAAGACTTCGGGCGCGCTGCTTGGGCCTTGCGGGAGGCTCTTGGCCGATCAACATCTGTGACGACGCCGTCGACCGGAGCCACAAACGGCACCGCCGGCGCCGACAACTCGGTGCTAGCGGGCGAATCACACATAGGCGAGTGGGCACGTGAAATGCCCGGGGACTCGTCTTTTGCGGGTGTCAGCGGGGTTCCTGGGACTGCATCAGCGTCGGCATCGTCGCCTCCGTCGGAGTCAAGCCGGTAGTTGCTGAGCGCCGTGCTGATACTCTCGTCGGTACTGGGCGCAGACGTCATCTCCGCGCTCGTGAGCTCCGGCTCGGCGTCCGAGGACACGTCGATCCGCAGCTGTAAGTTGTTCTGGAGTACCATCTCGTCTGGCGAGTCCGCAGGAAAGACGCTGTCATAGCATCGATCGCAGGCTCGCGCTGGACGGTCCTCTTCGCCCTCCTGATAGCTCGGGATGAGGAAGGAGCGCTGCGAGCACGTCCAGCAGACCACCTGGCCACACAGCCGGCAATGGTGCTTGCGTCGCCACATGCCAAACGGCTCGCTGCAATTGCAGCATTTGTCAGCCCTATTGTCTGGGACCCACACGGGCGCATTGTAGTCTTCGAGCACACGCAGCGGCTTGGCCGCTGCGATGCCAGCTCCAGGACCCAGCAGATTGGCCAGCGACAGGTTGGTGCCTGCCGTGGGGAAGGAAGGAAACGAGGGAGGCCGCAGAATGTTTGGCAGCGAATCGACCCGCGAGCGTTGTGGCGGCGGATTACGAATCGTGGGCAACATTGCTGTTTCAGCTGCCACGTTAACTGCAACTTCCGCAGTCGCCTCTCCTTCGGACTCATTGATGGTGCTGTCGTGACCTGCAAGGCTCGTTCCGGCCAGATACGCTCCTAGACTCTGCGTGCTGAGACGGCGGTTGCTATGTCTGCCGACGTCGATTTTGTAGAGCGACCGGCGACGCTCGCGCTTGGCCTCTATCGAGTCCTCCTCCGCCTTGAGTGTGCGTCTTGCTGACATGAAGTCTGCGCGTGCCTCGCGGATTGCCGTAACCCATGCCTCCTTCGACGGCGAAGTTTCGGCATACACCGCAAACGACTTGTCCGGCGTACGGATCTCGAAGCAGTGACGCAGGCCATCGTTGATGTTGTCCTCCACACTCACCACCGTGCAGTCACGGAGTGCGAACTTGGCGCGGAACTGAAGCTGATGACCCGCCAGCGAGAAAATAGCGCCGGCCAGCGGCGTGTACGGCTCCGGCACCGAGGTCGTTCGGGCACGAATGCCAGTCAGCGAGGATGCAGATGACAGCACAGACTCGATGGGCGACGACGTGCCAGATGGCGTGCCAGACAGCGGAGACAGTGGCGCAGGGTCGGCCACCGGTCCTCCGTACAGACTGCCCTTCTGCGCCAGCATCTGCCAGGCTGCGGATGCCGACTCGATGCCGCCCGATATCGGACTGGCATATAGGAGGCAATCGGTGAAGAGAAAGAACTCCCGTGGCTGGATATTGCGGCGGCACGTCTTCATCAACGTGCCGCGTCGGATGAGCGCTCGCCCTGGGACCACCAACGGCTCTGAGAGACCCTGTAAACTGCGCTGCAGACCCAGCATCGTGAGGACCATCTCGTGCTGTCGCACATTTTCGTTGATGTAGGACGCCACTTGCTCGATCATCTGTCCGGCTCGCATCAGGTCGCTGCGGTCTGGGTGTCCTTCGGGCGTGCATTTGATCAAGTCGTCAACCAGTAATTTATAGCGCGGGATACGCTGCACAATCGTCAGCAGATGCGCCTGGAATCCGAGGCCGAATCCAAAGGCCTGACGGCCATCTGCACCGGCAGCGCTCCTCTCCTTGGCCCACCGCCGCTTCTCCGTGTCGCGCAAGAACCTAGCAAAGCTGTCGTTGCTCTTTTGTTCCGATTCGATGCGCTGCAGGGCACCGCTAAAGTTCTTGACAAAGAGCGAGTACATCTTGAGGAAAGGCGCCAGCGTCACAAGAATGTCGCCGACCGTGTCAGTTCTGGGGTTCCACCCGGACTCAAATCCTTGCGCGGTCCTCGACGAGCTGAGCTCAGCGGTAATGGTGCGGCTGGAATGAACACCTCCGTCACTGTCGCTGCTGCCGCCGACGTCGTTCAAGACGGAGTCATCGGTCGATGTGTCGGAGAGCCTCTCTTCGAGTCTGCTGAGGAGCTCCTTGCTCAGGTGAAGGATGTCGGCAAAGTTCGAAAAAATGTCACCCATCGACTTGCGCGACAGGATGGCGCCCGAAGCGCCGAGCGGTGGGGACATGAGGCCACTCGAGCGATTGCGGCCAAGGCTTGTGAGAAGCGGCTGGTAGTACTCCTGATCGATCAGGGTGAGACTGGAGACGTAGCTGCGCTCGGTATCGAGAAGCTCCTTGGCGCTGCGACGGCGTCGGGCCATCAGAGCGGAGTTGTCCGTGACCTGTACTGGATCAGTGACAGCTCGCCGCAAGAAGACACTTGGTCGCATCGAGCTTGCCGAAGCAGTCGAGGCCTGGCTGCTGGAGGGTTCACGAAGCGCGTGTCCGTGTCCCGAGAAGGATGAGAAGTGCGCCGGGTCCTCGACGCTGTGCGAGAAAGTAGTCGGGCTCGAGGGCACCGAGGCTGCTGCGGGCACAGCCGCGACCGTGTCTGAGACGTTGCTGATGCCGCCGCCAGTGTGATGGCGCGGCCGATGGTATAGTGCCTGAGGTGCAAGGAAGCCGTGGACAGTCTCGTCCTCCGGCAGACTCTCGAAGCTGGAAATGCTAGCCACGCTCATGCGATGATTCATGCTGGGAACGATAGGCATCGAGGGTCGACGATTGGCGAGACCTGTGCCGTGAGTGCTTTGGGCCCGTACGCGCCGCCTTGCTGACGGATCCCGACTGTTGCCGGCTGATCTGGTGCCCGATGACGAGGATGAGGCCGCTGCGGGGTGATTCGGAGGCAGAAGGCCGAGTGCGGTCGCCAGACCGGGGCTGAGCAGGTCGGCACATGCGGTGAGCTGGCCATGCACCTGGCTGCTGGAAGATGCGTTGGAAGCTATCGAGGACGGCCGAGATGTTGCCATAGTAGTGTGGGAGACTGGACGCGAGGTGCCCGAGTAGAGGCGTGGGGAGTCGACGGATCCGGCTGATGACGCTGCCGAGTCATCCGATGCGATCGAGTTGCGCTCTGGAAGCTTGACCGACGGGAACGGACGCGCGAGTGCGGGGACGACACTTGTGCCGGAGGCGTTGAAGACCGAGGAAGAGTCAACATTAGTGCTGCCTGGCACGATAGCGTTGGCGGCTCTGGGAGGAGGATATGCAGGCGGAGCCATGCTGCACACCGACGAACGCCGGCATGGCAAGACAGGCTGGCGTGTTGGAGAGCCGATTGCCGGTGAGCTTGGGGAAGAGTCAGAGACTGACGGGAAAGCAAGAGAGGATGGCGACGCTGCTAGCTTATCCGGTGAGCCGGGAAGCACGGGGAAGGAGATGGAGGTCATGCTGTCCTTGCAAGGAATCGCTCGCCTGATGCGTCGACACTATGCGCAGGACGACAATTCTCAAAAGTTATGCAAAGGAGCCCAGAGCTTTAACGATGGCGTGTGTTGAGCTGTGCAGGTCCAGAAGCATAGCGATAGACGCTGTCGACAGCGGAGGCAAGACGGATATCGAAAATGCGATGTGCTCGGGAACTGCCAAGACGACAATTATCTTTGATGTCGGCAAAATCGTCGCTCTGCTGGTCCGTGATGGTCGGTGGGGTAGACTGGTGCACGGCGAGGTCTAGACAGACCCGAAAGAGCGTAGAAGATGCAAGGGGTGATCGTAATCGGGCGTTGCTGTATGCAGTCAGAAGAATCGCCGAATTCTGTTGTGGCGAGAGTCAAGATTCGAAAGGAGAGATGCTGTTCCGGTCGTGATGCGTGAAGAGTGAAAGCGAGGTCGAAGAGCAGGTCGTGGTAAGAAAAGCGTCAGGTAGCACGATAATGGGGTGTGGGGTCGGCGGTGATGATGGTGTTGACGAGAACAGCAGAAGGATGATGATGATGATGATGATGATGAGCAAGACAGGCGGAGATACTAACCAGCAGCGGCAGGTGCAGCAGCAGGAGTTGAATTACTGTAGCAGGCTCGGACAGGCCCGAGGGCAGCACCAACAGCGTCGAAGCAGGCGTGTGCTGTGCTGTGTTGCTTGGCTTGACTGGTCGGCTAGAGTTGCATTCGGTACAGTACTGTATTGCTTGGATGCTCGGTTGGCAACCTTTCCTTTTTTTTTTTTTTTTTTTTTTTCCCCGGGGGCCTGGAGGACTCTAAAGTGAAGTGTACGGTAGTGGGCTATGGATGTATGCTACGTCGCCAGCTAAGTGGTTGAGTACACCACTGTACTGTAATACTGTAGTACGACTGTAGAGAAGTGGCTGTCTGGCTGAGCTGGGCTTTGGCCGGACCTTGAGCTGAGCTATACGAGAGGGGCAAAGGTGAGACCACAAACGAACTCGCCTGGGCTGGCTGGCTGACACTAAATGCGAGCGCGCGCATCCGCCCCCCTCTTCTCTCCCCCTGTGCCAGTGTGCGAGCATGGTGTACTGTACAGTACTTGCGTAGTACGTAGGTGCATGCAAGTCAGAGGGGCAAAACAGGAGACAGAGTGACACAGTGATGCAGCACTACTCCTGAGCAGCGTACCAAGCTAGACGAGACTGATTGCGCGCCGAGGGGCTGAGCGGGACTAGCCGAGCCCCAGATCCAGCCACTTTGGCCTGGACCCGTTTGCCAGATCTACCCGTCAAATCCAATAAATTAATTGCGAAAAAGTGGGCAAGGAGCCGAGTCCAACACCAGCCTTCGCACGCGCACAACCCTACCGGCCAAAGACACGCACTTGCACCTGCAAAACACTCATCTACGCGCATACAGCATGGTGTAAAGAACACACGCACGCATACACGCACACACGCACACACGCACACACGCACACATACACGCACACACGCACACACACACGCACGCACGCACACACACGCACGTACGCACTCATGTCTGCTCTTCCGCGTACATACCTCTGCTTCGGTCCTGAATCCATCGCAGGCTGAACTTGAAGAGCAAGCTGCACAACCAAACACTACTCGAGTACTTGCGCCGGTCCGAGGTATTGGCAGCCAAGGTTGCCAGACAGGAGTTGCGAGATGGTGTTGGCATGCCAGCGTGCACCTGAGTCCCTTTGATCTGACAATGTTGCTCCAGAATAATCCACGATCTTACAAGCGGAAAAAAGTCGGAAATGCAGCAAGATCCGGGGTTGGCGACCGCGGAAAGCGGATAAAGAAGAGGGGGCGCACAGGGATGTTAGATGCAACTTGAACCCGCCGAGATGGCATCTGAGGACGGAGAAAAACAGCGGCTCGGCGCGCCCGTTTAGCTTGCGCCCTTTCAAGCAAGCAGTCAGCCAGTCAGCCAGTCAGCCAGTCAGCCAGCCCGCTCGCTCACTCATCCGCAGCCGAGCATGTGGAGGTTGACATTCTCATTATTGTGATTGTCACTCACATGGCCGCCCGTACCTCATGCCTCATGCCTCGAGCTACAACCCACCCTCCCTTGTCATGCACCTATGTACAGCTAGTTGTACGTACCGGTATGATGAGTCAGGACTCGCTTCGGAAGTTGACAAGATCGGCTTGCGGCGTGACGCTCAGCCTTGCTTGTGATGACCTGAGCCTACCCTTGCAATCTGAAGCAAACGACTTGCATATGAACGGCATCAGTTGAGGCCCCCATGTGGCTAAGACGCGACCACGACCAACCCCCTTTGTTAGCCTTGAGATCCCTCCGCCTAGGTATTGCAAGTGCTTCGCAAGATGGTCACTACACGCAGAAGCGCTTCTGGAAACCAGAGCAGCCAAGCCAAGTCCCAGAACGGCGACGGCAGCGACAGGGCTTCACAGACTCCGAACAAGGGTGTCTCCAAACGTAGTAGTAAGGACGAGGTGAAAGCCGAAGACAGCAACGGCGAAAACGACGACCAAGGTGAAAAAGAGGAGGAGGAAATCAAACACAGACCCAACGAGAAGCGCCAGAAAGAGAACAACAAAGACAGTGACGAGAATGAGCCCTCGACAAAGAAGCAAAAGACCCAAGATGCTGCGGGCTCCGAGAAGGTGCTCAAGGAGCAGCGAACGCATCTCGAGTCGCAGGGTGATGCCCTATCATGGCTGCACAGCGACGCCGCTTGGACCATGGCACATCCATCAATTCCCGAAGCCGGACATGCCGAGAAGGACGTTGCCGAGGAAGGCGGCGAAACGGCTCGAACCCCCCCGGCCCCATACACCAACAAGCGTCCCGAGGCAGCAGGCGAGGGTCATCTGTCGTATCCAAACTCGGATCTCTCGCCTTTCCAGAATCTCATGTGTGCTGTGCTCCTCAGCAAGCCCATCTCTCATCGACTGGGACTCCGCACTATCGATACGCTTCTCAACAAGCCCTACCTATTTCGCACAGTCAAGGATCTCTTGGATGCCGGACTCGAGGGTCGTCGTGCAGGTCTCTGGGAGGCTCGCACCCAGCACAAGGAAAAGACCGCTGAACAGCTCGGCAACCTCGCACAAGGCATTTCGAATCTCTGCAACCACAACGACCAAGACACTCTGCAGCCTGTGCTCGACAAAGCAATGTCCTCCGCCAGCAACGCAGATGACAGCTTCCAGGTCGCGGAGCAGGTCAAGTCCATCCTCACCGGCCAGATCAACGGTCTTGGCCCCGGAGGCGTCGACATCTTCCTTCGGAGAGTTCAGTGTCAGTGGTCAGCCGTATTTCCCTTTGCCGACCAGCGAGCGCTTGACGCTGCATCCAAGTTTCACCTCGTCTCAAAGGCCGACCTCGACAAAGGCGCTCAACATGCTACCAACAAGCTCGCCCAGCACGTCGCAGACCACGTCGGCTTCCCCCTCGACCAAGCCAAACACGACTCGGAGGAGGCCGAGTGCGGTCGCTGGTGGTTCGTCAGGACCCTCGACGTCCTCATCGGTCTCGACATCGAAAAGAACATCGACCAGGCCGTGGACAAGGCCGGTGTCAACGAAAAGAAAAAGTAACACACCCTTGTTGCACAGAGCGACGTGGCCACATTTGTTTGATTTACCTCAACGTTGCAAGCGAACTGCCGAGCAAAGATGTCTTCGGACCATGTGATTGCGAAATGATGCGCTATCCGACATGTAAAGACTTGTTTGGAGGACAGTGTGTGTATCTCGATGCCCGTGCGGACTTTTTGAAGCTATTTGTCGCACCACATGACCCAGTCAGCATCGGATTAGTATCGGTTTCGCGAACTTCCCGCGTTGTCGTAGCGTCGGTCGTCTCGTCGACCTTGTGGGCTACGTTCTCGACGGTAGCCGCTGCCGGCGCTACCGCCGCGATCGCCGCCCGAAGCCCGTGGCGAGCGTTCTCGACTGTCTCTTGAGCCCTCGCGGTAGTCGTCACCCGTTGGCCGGCTTGGCAGGCCGCTGCGCTGGTGACGTGAAGATGAGCCGAGATTAGATGACGCTCCTCCGGAAGCATTGCCGGAGCGTGGTCCACTGCTGCCAGCACGGTCTCTAGAGTCGTCGACAGGGCCTGTTGATCCACCTCGCTGGCTCGAGCCGCCCATGCCCATTGGCGGACTCATGGCACCACCCATGTTGCCCATTCCCGCCATGCCTCCCATCAGTCCCATACCCATGTTGGGCATGCCCATGCCCATCATGGAGCTCATGTCCATGGCGCCACCCGATCCTCCCGCGCCGCTAGCTCCACCACTACCGGCACCGGCACCGCCGCCCGCCATGCTCGCCATCATTTGTTGCCATGCCATCTGCGGATTCCAATTTTGGCCACTCCAGCCCATGTTCTGATACATCTGCGCCATGGCATTCGGGTCAAACCCACCAGCTCCGGAACCCATCATTCCCATCATCATGGGATTCATCATGCCCGCCCACCCGGCATTGTTGCTGTTGTTGAAATTGTTGTTGCTGCCGGCACCGCCGGCACCACCAGCACCGCCGTATCGATTGTTGCTCATGTAGCCAGCAGCGTTGCTGTTGTAGGCCATGTCCGGGTTTTCCTGTCTCTGCTGACGTCGCATTTGCAGCGCCTGTGGATCGTTCTTGGACTGTGCCCTCTTGATGTCGACCTCCTTGCCGTCAAAGACTACGGGTGTGTTGCTGAGCAGATACTCGACTGACGAGTCATCTTGATAGGTCAGGAAGCCGAATCCACGCGGCTTTCCTGTTTCCTTGTCCATCATGCAGGTGCACTCGGCCAAAGCGCCATACTGCTCGAAGAAGCTACGGAATGACTCGGCAGTCACAGTGTGCGGCAGACCACCGACGAACAGCTTTTGGTTGCGAACGCCCTGGCCGGCCATCGCGTTGTCATTGTGGCGGTTGTGTTGGTGCTGTTGGCCCTGCTGTGGCCGCGGGATGGCACGCTTTGGGTCAATCTGTACGGATCACGACCGAAAAGGGGCAAGCGGAGATGGGGGCAGGCCTGAATGTGAGTCGGTGCGACAGCAAAGGGATACATCGTCTTCACCAATTTACTCACAACTTTACCATCCAGGTGGTGCTCCCGGACCATGACAGTATTGACCGCCTTTGGATCGACAAAGTTAAGAAAGGCAAATCCGCGCGATCGACCGGTCACGTTGTCGCGCATGATGGTACAGTTGCCCACTTCGCCGAACTGTGAGAAGTAGCGTCGCAACGAGTCTGTAGAGAGACGGGACAAGAAGTGTGGCACGTAGAGTGAGTGTTACCGCATGACATCATGACGAGCAGCCAGATTTACATTGTCAGCACAGTTGGGCACGCAAAGCAACATATGTTGCCAAGGGATAGCTCCGTGTCGAGTAGTGTTGAGAGGGTCACAACAATCATACCTTCAGTGGTGTCCCAGTTGAGACCTCCGACAAACATTTTTCTGCAAATGTGTAAGCAGCCGAGAGCCGATCACATGATGGCAGGACGTGCACAACGAGTGTCGATCAGATCGTGTCCAATAGTTTATGGCCATGCAAATTAGGTATTGCAACGTGTCGATGTAAAGAAAAGTCGACATGAGGTGCGGCGACAGTGAGACAGGAAAGTAAAGAAGGCAGAGCTATGGTTAACTTGGTCTGTGCCTCTAGTATGCTATGCAAGCGCAATGAAGTGATTGAGTCGGGATGCGATTCTGAGCGCACTGTTGAGGACGAAGGGATGCAGATGCTGATGGTGCTGATGATGCTATTGGTGCGATGGCTACTGCTAGTGGCATCTGTGCTATTGCGCGTGCGAAATCTGCTGCGCATATCGAGGTCTGGCCGAGCATCTACGAGCGCAATCTCCGCCTTTCCTGGTTTTACGGTCAATTTGCGAAGCTGTTCCAGATTTGGGCTTGTACTTGACCGACTGGCTAAGCGTCCACATGCTAAGCGTTGCGAAGCGTAAGACTGCGGCGGGGAAGCTGGACTTTTCAGGCCAAACATAGCGTGCATAGCAGGCAGCACGCCTCACCGGCCCTTGGGAGAGACCAAGCCTTCATGGCTCTGGCAACGTAGCCTGGCTCAGGCCATCTTGGCCAACTCAGCCGCACTGCGGTTGCTGAAGGGTCGGGATTGGATCTGGAAAAGACATGGAATGGTAAGGGAGCTCAGCGAGCCTACTCACCCTTCTTCTGGCATCTCATGCGGCATCACGGGTCGATCGGACTGGTGCGTCTGTGTAGAGTGCTGCATGTGGTCGGCAGCCTTTTCTGCGCTGTTACTGTAGTCGTTGCTGGTGATGCCACTGCTGCCATTGTCGTTCTTGTTGCTGGCGTGAGGTGTCAGGTCGCGAGCGTCGGTTCCACTTCTGGAGTCGTTGCTGTTGGCTGGAGGAATGAAGCTGCCCTTGATGCGTGTTCCAATCGAGTCGGTTGGGGCGGCAGCGGTGGGCGGGGGGATGAAGGAGCCGACACCGCTACGACCACTGTCGTTTGCCGAGGCTGGACCGCCGCTAGTGGTGTTGGCATCATCTGCAGCGATGCCGTTGTGCGGCTGCTCGTCCTCGTAGCCAATGAGATCCTGGTCATCGGCGCCGTCGTCTCTACCAGCATCACCGCCGCCGAGGTCGACAACGTCGCCGCCACCAGAGCCATCCCCCGCATACAGGTCGGCGTAGAGATCGTCGGCGTCGTCGTGGCTCGCCATTTTGACACGTTTGTCCGATTTGTTGGCCAGTCTCTCAAGTGTCTGAATGCTGAAGAGCTTCAAAAATCGAAAAAAGGCTTTTGAGAGCGAGATGACACTGTCATACGTAGTAGTGGGTAGTGCGACAGACAGAAGTAAGCAGAGCGACTTGCTGAGCTCTTGGTCAACGAGAGTGCGTCTGTGCTGGGCCCGCACGCAGCAGCTCCGCTTCATACGAAGTAAGTTAGTACAGTACAGTACAAGTACAGTACAGTACTGTAATGCACTCTGCAGGGCGCCCATGTCCGATCTTGCCAAGTCACGTGTCTCGTGGAATGAAAGAACGAAAAGACGGCCTAACAGCAATCAAGCATCCATGCTCCATCGAAGAAAACTCTAACATCTGGTGTGCGGCAAACCCTGTAGGCGTGATGTGAGGGGCGGGCGAATTTGGAATTGCGGACAAAAGGAACGTGGACGCATGCAAGCGAGTGAGATGCGCCTTTTGTGCTGGCTGATCCGAAGTCGGAACGGTACCACAATCTCACCTATGGATAATACAGTGCTCGTACGTAGCTGCAAACCAAGCTCGCGACGTCGTTGGCAATCTCCGCCCCTGCAATCAGGCTCAGCATCTCTCCAGCGACATCGTCGGGGCGGTATCCGCCCTCCTTTGGGCCCAGAGCTTGTTCGTACCTGGCCTTGTAACTAGTCGAGACCACAAGGGTCTAGCCCATCGTGCCAAGAAATGCGATTGCTCGACCGCCCGCGCGACCGACTACTGGGTCCATCTTCACCGACATGGATCGTATGACCAAGCGCTACACTCGCGGAAAATGGTCATGGTGCGGGAAGGACTCACGCCAGCCGCGGACTATTTTCACCATGGGAACCAGAACAAGCTAGTCGGAGTTCCCTGCAGCAATGCACACAACGGAAAGCTCGGCGCTGCGTGCTTTGGTCAGAAAAGGTCGCAGGCGATGTTCAAGTCACGGCTGCACTGTGATCGACGGGGATCGGAACGGGGGTATTTCAAGGATCAGAAGACCAACGCGACCTGAGCACGACTGTTACACAGATAGCCTAGCCTCGCTATCACGACACGTTTTGTACCTCTGCAGCAGCATGTAAAACCTGGAGGCAGAGAAGCATGGGTTCTGCAGTTCACACTCTGTGGCAGCAAGCGAGTCTTCCACCGATCCGAGCTGGGACACGAATGTGGTACGAGATTTTGACAAAGCTCGCTTACTGTTGGAACGGAACGAGACTTGCGTGATCTCGGGGAACGGTCATGCACTGCATCCTGCCCGCCAGCCGGTCGCTGCGCCGTATCAGCAGGGAGCGCGTTGGTCGACGGCCTCCTTGCTTCCTCGACAGACTAGCTAGCTGTGCTGCCTGTTGGCTGGGGGATCATTACAGAGTCCAGGCTTTGCCAAACGCTGTACAGTAGCCTCCAACAGTCACGTCGGGGGATGAAGAGGTGGAGGCTGAGGCTGAGGCTGAGGCTGAGGCACGAGCCGTAGCGAGAACAGAGAAACAAAGCTCCGACAGGAGCAGCAGCAACACAGGCGCTGCAACCGACACAGGCAGCCCTAAATTGTGCGAGGGTCCAGACCCTTTTGACTGCTGCAGACCACTTTTCGCCATTTCATGTCATTAATTATCGTGCAGCATTTCATTTTTCAATTTTTTTTTGATTCTACAATACAGCTGAAATATTTCTTCTTTGTGTATGCAGCTGTGATGCAGACAAGCTCGCACCGTCCCCCTATTGATTGTATCCAGCAGGTGGGCCAACCACACTCTATGCAACACACCAGTCACATGTGAAAAGGATGCAAGAGACATCCGTGACGTGCTGACCGTGACCACGCATTTCCGTTATCCATCGATATCGTCCATCACAATAACAAACACCTGCATTCTGCCAATGTGCATGGAACGACGGCCCCACAGCTTCGAGCTGCCACTGTTCCCTCCGTCTGCTACGTCCTGCGTGTTGTTGATTTTTTGCTGGTAGGGCATGTTCTAGATGGTATCGCGGGGAAAATAAGACCGCGAGCAGGTCGTCATTGCGTCGCGAAACCTACCCGGACCCAGCACGAATACGAACACCTGCTAGCCAGCTGCTCGACAATGGCTTCTTTGTCTTCTCAGCGCCCCCCTCGCTCTGCAACAGGACCTGATCAGCCTCGTCCGTCTTTCCGAAAGAGTGCCTGATCCAATTTTCGCCGGATAGCCGACGTGGATGGCGCGGAGCGGCAGCTCCATTTCCAGGCTCGGCGAAGGCCCCCTCTACGCTAAGAATCGTCATCCCCTCTTCCCGCGTTGCTGTTTTCCGCATGCTGATGGGTCTCACGGTCTGTCAAGATGTCCGAGAGAGTAAATTATAGAGGAAAACAACGCCCCAAAAACTGGTCGATGGCTGTGGCAACAGGGACCGCCATCGAGATTGCCGAAGAGGTAGAGTATTAGAGCGTCTGGGTCCCGAGTCTGACGAGACTATCCAAACGTCGAAGGACATACCAGCTGGCCGGCAGCTCTGTTGTGATCGGAGCGAAACGTTTGACCTGGGCTGAAGAGGCAGGGACAACCGTGCTTGCAAGCGATGAATGCGGAAACCTGAAGCGCGAGTTGCAGACGGGCTGCCCGCGTGCGCATGCAGGATACTGCAGAATAAGCCACAGGAGATAGCAGCGACCTTGAAAGGCTTGAGCTACGTATAATCGGGCGTCAGACCGCAGAGCGTGTTCAGCGACACTCTCACGAGGCACGCGGCACGAATGCTCGAGCAGCCGGATCCGTGTAAGTACACGTACCCTTTCGAGGTACCACAGGAGGAGAAGTTTGCCGTGTCGTTGATCTGCCACTAAACAATTGCTGCTTGGGCTTGACCAAGCCTGTACCTCGGATCTTATCCTTAGCAAAGGAGATGTTGCTCTGGACGCATATAGTGCTTTGATGTCCTTTCCCCCTGAGTACTTTGCGACTGCGTTGCCGGTCATGCATGACAGTTTGAAAGCCGTCGTTGCCATGCAACCAAGCACGCAGACTCTTGCCAGGTATGGTAGCTGCTCAGCTCCTCCCTATACGGTGTGGTGACACGTCTCTGGATGGTCAGCAGAGGGAGTGCGTGAGACCACTGCTGCTGACAAGCGGCCGCTTCTGACTCACAGGCGTGACAGACGTGTGCAACGCTACTTCTACCCTGTGCCTCTCTGATGCTGTGAAAAATTCGGGTCGGCTTGAAAAATGGCATTAACAGGTGCGCTGTCAGACGTGCTCGGATAATGCCTCTCACGGCTGTTGGCACTCATGCAACTGCGCCGCAAGCCTTAACTTGACTTCGATTTTATCATTGTCGACGCGAGATGCGGCGCAGAGAGATAGCTTCACCAACAATAACGACATTAATACCGCAATAAAACGATTAATAATACGAGATAATATATCACATTATATCATTACTAATTGTTAGTTATATTATCAGCTTGTGATATGCCCGCGGCCTTGAACATGCAGCTGCAGTGGTGCAGGCGAGACATGCTGCATGTGCGGAGGCCACGCGCGTGCTGAGCGGAAATGAAAATGCGGTTGCAGTACTGTTGTGGGACCGTTGTCGTACGTGCCCTCGTTCGGCTCGGCTCGGAAATGCAAGCCTGCTTTTGCTTCGATCTCTCTCTCTCTCTCTGAGCAAACTCCACATGTCCTTTGTCTGAAACGTCTGCAGTTAGTGTCGCCCTTAAAAGACACAAGGCTCAGGTACTACTCTGGGACCGGCTGCAGGTACAAAGTAGTGAAGAGGTTGCCCCAAGGTTGGGCCGCAAGACTCAGCTCTGATTGCCGCTCCCGATCGTAAGCGCTCTCTGAACCATAATTTACAGCTTCAGTTCTGTGGTAAGTACTGTAGTCGTCTGCCAGCCTTTGGCTTTTTGGTTTCTGTCTCATTCCACGTTTGTCTCGCTGTTTGGACCATGCAGGTTGTGTCTCTCAGTTCGTTGACCCTGTGCATGACGATTATCTGTGGCTCTTGGAACCTTCCCTTCAGTTGCCTTCCTCCATCCTACGATGTCTCGCCTAGATAATGTCTTTGCTTCATCGCCTCGGACGCAGCAGCACAGTACGCCTCCCGCTCCTCGGCATACCGTCAGAGGGCGCTTATGGCTCCGAGCTCGCGCCCTTCCCTCCCCTTGTGCATCAGTCAGTCCGTATGCATTCTTACTAGCTCGTATGTATTCCACACTCTCTCGGTCGCCCGAGTCGGTCGTTTGCTAACTGGCTCCGTTACTGCCCGATTTGCTGTTCGTGGTTGGATGACGAACGACTTCCAACTCGCATTGCGCGTGCCCATGGCTGACATCACCCCTGAGCAATGCAGGCTGGCCGAAATTCGCTTCATGGTTCGAACCAGAGAGCACAGCAGGGTGCCATGGCTTTTCCGCGCCTGTGCAAACACCGCACCTCCCTGGCGAGGGGTCGACCCGGGTCTGGACCCTTGCTTGGCCCCGCGGAGTTTTTATTTCTTTATTTAAAATACACGTACTACAGTAGTACCATTATATTAAATGTTTATTATTTTTGTTTTCGTGTTTCTCTGCGCGTGTGGTTCTGGGTGCTGTGCTCCGCTCGCTTGGTCACGCCGCTGCAATTGCTCGGTGTTGAGCGCCCGAATCCACTTAATTACTCACATACCTGCTCGTGCAAAATCGGAGCTCACGATACAGCCTCACTTGAATCGTATGAAGCCAATAATCAGGCGTGGTGCAGAAAGTGGGGTCAAGGGAATCGTCCTCGCGCTATGACAGTACAGTACTGTAGTGCGCGTATGTCTCTTTCCTGGTCCGAATTCGTCGCTTGAAGCGAAGCGGGGATGTACGACGATCCGAGCCTCGAGGATTAAGCCGAAGGAATTGCGCAGCTGGTGCATGCAGATGTGCCGAACGGCTGGAATCCCGCCAGGGTTCTTGTCTGCTTGCTCTTCCCGGTCTGGTTCTTTCACCTGTCTCTCCCGCGTGTGATGACTGCGCCAACGCGAAAAGCTCGTGACGGATGACCGTTGGCCAGATCGAGTCCTCGAGTCGGGTTGAATCGAATTGTCAGCCTCTCTTCTTAATGTTGCCTCTGTGCCTGTGTGTCTCTGTGTCTCTGTGCCTCGCCTTGCCCTTGGGAGTGCTGTTGAACATGTTCTTGTCATGTCGCTCACGATGCTCAGTGCTGTGACTTGTGCTCGTCACTCCGATCTTGATCGCACGTCAGCCGTTTCCCGTGCGCTGGGAGTGCAGCTGCCAACTGCTCTTTTGGCTGGCCGCTTGCTTATACAGTAGATTGTTGACTTGCTATTCATGCAGACTCACGGAATCCGAGACGGGGATTATCGCATTTCCCACACACGACTTTGCCCAGCCCCGAAGCGAACCCCTCTTTCGCCTGTTCGGCGTCCATGCCGCACGCATCCCTCCCGTCTTGAACACTAACCAGGCCAGGCCAGGTCAGGTCAGGTCACAGAACCATTTTCCCTCGGAACTCAGCAGCATGCATCCGACGAAGCGCACATTCACGCTCCACTTGGTACACACGACAGTACTCTCTGACTGTGTCAACAGCTATAGCCGATGTCGTGCGTACCTAGCTGTTTCCTGGGTGCTGGTCGTGTCACTCCCTAAAACGGTCGCTCGCCCGCTGACGGGCGTCCCCACGCTTTGCCCTGTTCTGGGACTCTACAACCGAAAGCCTTAGCAAAGACACGCGTTCCAAAAGCACCATCCTTCTGATGGACAATACGAGGAAGAGCATGGTCTGGCCCCTAGTATCCCCACTAGCTCCGGCTGACCAGCTGCTCGTTTGGACCACCAGCGTGCCCTACTCGAGTGGTTGCACCGTTGCATCGTTGCATCGTCTCACAGATACGCATTTGCCCGCTAGTGCTGAGCCGGGGTCTCTGCTGGGTTGACTAGTACATCATGTTGCTCGGTCACTTGGCATGGATGCAACTGCTTCTGGTTCCACAGCCACCGAATTGCCCTAGTCCAATGCGCGCAGCACGCCACATGCTGTCAATTTACCCCGACAGATGCCCTTGATTTCTCTGGTCCATGTGCGCCCAATACTGCTCGCTCCCGGCGCCTCACAACCCCGTCCTCCGTTCTGCTCCGTGTTCCTGGCATCCTGTAGCACGACATAAACTGAAACCAGAGTGTCAAGCCCTGTCCGTGCTGCCCTGTCCTTAATTCCTTGTCATGCAATGCAATGCACATCGTGTTCTCGCTTCTCTTTCCTTCCAGTGAAAGCGGCACACAGCTCGACTCCTGTGCATCCCTCTGCGCCGTGTCTCGCTGACACGACCCCCGTCTTCCTCTGAGGCCACAGCGGAGTTGCAAGTGTTGCTGGTACGTGAGGTGGTCCCTCTTTCCTCCCATTCCGTTGGCGTAAAGGCTCTCTTTCTCCACCTTGTCTGTGCCCTGACACGTCCACTCGACTCTCTCAGCTGATCACCCATCATTTGTCGAGCGAGTGGAATGGCAACAACAGAGCCTGGACCCTCCAGGCCCTGTCAGAATCCTCCATCGCTTTGCCTTGTCCGCCTCGGTTCCTCAGGACGTGGTCCAGTGTACCGTCCGCCAGCATGCTGTCATTTTTTTTTTCGACGTGATTTCCAGCACCCGTCTGCGCAAGCCTCACTTTCCCGCTTGGGCAAGCCGTGATTCCTCTGCCCTTCTCCGTCCTGCAACGAGGTACTCTCAACGTCCTTTACTGGTGCCCCCATTGCGTCTATTGTCGTACCACCAAAGTCGGCATCCTACGAGGCATCAAGGATCGCAAATTATTGGGCTGTGCCTTTCACGCTGGCTTGTCTTCAGTAGTGTATCGGGGTCAGCGAACCTCCTCTCCCGCATCGCCCCCCTTTCGATCTGCGCCGCACCTCTGTTGCGGGACTGTCATGGAACATAGTTGACCTGTCAAAAGAAGGGCCAACCCGAAGTCCCAGTCCTCCTCCAACCAGCCGATAAACAAGTCTCATCGCATATATTGCGGTCTCGCGTTCACACACAAATCTGTCCCCCTTCCGTACCTCTTCACGAATCTTTATCTTCCCTCTCTTTCTTGCTTCCCTTCTTCCATTCATTTATCTGTCCATCTATCCATCCCTCCATCCATCCATCCACTTATTCCTCCCAACGTTCAACCTTCCAGCCGTACCAGACATCTCTCCATCAGCTTTGTCTATGCTGATCGTCCATTCGTGCTGACAATTTCTTCTCGGCCAAGCTAGCTCGTCTAAATTTACCGATCTTGCCGTCATCGTTGCCGCTCGAGCGCTAGTATCGCATTCTCAACAATCGACTGTCAAGACACTTTCCATCATGTCATCGCTTCAGCCTCCTCAAGGCTGGCTGGTGGACGTCATCAGCCAGTCGTATCCCCCCATGAGCCACACCTATCGCGACGTGTACGCTGATCATACTGCCTATCAGCCCGAGGCTTCGCGCAACGCCTCGCGTCCGCGCGTCACAATGGCGTGCAAACATTGTCGGCAGAGGTATGATATCCTCAGCCTCGCTCTTCTCACTGGCCTCCCTTTCATGTGTTTTCTAGGCAGTGACTGACCATCGACATGTTTGCACTTCTTCATCTGCACGGCGCTTGGTCCTTGTTTTATTTTTTTATGCGTGTCGACACGAGCAGAAAGGTGCGTTGCGACGGTGTCAGACCCGAGTGTGGGCTATGCAAGCGGCTGGGCAAGCCTTGCAACTATGTCAAGGTGACTGCCGAGGAGAACTCAGTGCTGCGCGACAAGAAGCGTGCTGCCAAGGCCCGCAAAGCCGCTCAGATGGAAGCGGCTCGCACAGCCTTTCACCAGCACGACACCTTTCCTGCCTATCATCCCTATCGCGCTGCCCAAGCCCACCGACCGTACAACTATGCCCCCCGGCCTACCTTTCTCAGCCCACTCCCGTCGGCTTCCGCAGCCCCCGCTGCAGTCGCGTCCCAATCTCCTTCCGTACCTGTCTCCACCTATCTCGCCACCTCGTCCACAACCATTCCTGCTAGCCTCGCCTCTAGCAGCAGCGATGATTACCGCTCCTCCTATGAGCGCAGCTGGGGCTCTACCTCGGGCGGACCTTCGTCCGACACGTATCACGGAAGAGATGTGAGCCCTGCTGAGCCGGTTCCCGCCTTGGAACGAGCGCCCTCCAGCCAGGGCAGTGGCACCGCCGGTTCACCCGTCAGCGTCTCACAGCAGATTAGCCCATCCATGTACAGCGAGTCGCGCTTTCCTTTCGGTGGCGCACTCAACGTCGACCACCAGCCGGCGAACTCGATGGACAAGAACATTTCGTCGTGGTCGCTGCACAACCCCTACCTTACCAGCAACGAGTCTAGCAAAGCTGGGTATGCGGACAATGTCAACTCGCTATCCACCAGCGGCACCGTCTCGGACAATCGACCTGACTGGCTGCCGCGTTTCCCTTCATATCATTCTCACTACTACTCGCAATCGCAGCAGCAGCCGCAGCCGCAGTACCAGTGGTGATGACAATAGCTTTGCGCGGACCTCTTTCCATTTTATTTTTCTTTGTGGTCCTGCCTAGTCTTGTTTACTTGTCTTGTCCATACCAGTGTCGTCGACACGCATCATACCCATCACACATGTCTCCTTCACTCATTTGTCCCACCACTGACACGCCAAAGCGCCAGTCCGGCCGTCGTCTCTACTCTCTCAACTTGATCGCCGATACCACCGCAATCGCACTTTCATTGCAGGTTGTCGGCGATGCTGTCCTGTCTTTCGTACTTCCTTCTATTTTCTTTTCTTTTCGTACCTCCTTCTATTTTCTTTTCTTTTCGTACTTCCTTCTATCTTCTTTTCTCTTCGTACTCCCTTCTAATTTTTTTCTTTTTTCTGCTTATTCGGCTGCCGGTTTGATCGTCCTGATCGGATCGCCGAGCCCGCATACCAATTTTTCATCGTTCTTCTTTAGTTCCGTCGTCTTGACGCCTATGCGCAATCGCATAGCTCGGTTCTGTATTCTATCTCATGTCTTCAGTAGTCCCGCACAATGTTTCTCTCTCCGCTCTGTTCTCTATTGGCCCGGTCGTCTCTTTTGGGGTCTGGAATCCGATCTGTCTCTCTAGTCCTGCTCACTGACCCGTGCTGTGATGAGTGGCTGTGTTTCCGTGTGGATATGTTTCTGCATTCGGAACACGACTCTGGCCACACCATGTGACGAGCCTAGCAGTGGGACGCGTCCGTCCTCAGCCGTCGGATCCGATGACACGTTCTGACATGCTCAAATCCGAGTTCACCTTCTTGTTCTCAACAGGTACAGTCTTGCGAGCACAGGCTGGACGGGAGATGGAGATTTTAAAGGAGATTGTTTTGGATATTTTGTCCTTCAACCAACGAGCCTTGATCAAGGCCGAAAAGGGTGAAAGAAGAAGTGAATGACGACACATGCGCGCTCTTGGGTCTGCAAGGTCACAGACCTGGCAAAAGTCACTCAAAGTAGCACATGTGTGTGTGATATGGTGTGGCTTGTAAACCGAGTGTGAGAGTAAGACCCGAGGGAAGGCAAAGAAATATGTGGTGGAGGAAAAGCAAATGCAAACTGGAAAACAATGCTGCTAGATTCACACATTTACTTGCCCTGGGGAGCGTCCTTGAAGGAGAGGCAGTGCTCCTCACCCATGGCAGAGACAATGGTGACCATGAGGTCCTTGCCGTCATCAAAGGCGGCCTGGATCTGGTCTCCGAGCTCACCGTCGGGAACCTTGACGTCATCCTTGGTGTCGCCCTCGTTGGTCATGAGGTTGAGGAAGCCGTCGTCGATGTTGACGAGCTGGTACTCGTTTCGGGTGACGTTGGGGACGTCCATGTTGTGGGTCGAGGGGGAGATGTCCTCGTACTTCTTGGCAGTGAAGATGTCGACGGCAACAAGGTGGACCTTGGCGTGACCGTGCTTGCCGGTCTTGGAGGTGGACATGTCGACAATCTGTGGATCGTGTGTTTGGAGAAGGGGGGGGGGGAGAGAGAGAGAGAGAGATTGGATAGGTAAAGGGCGACAAGGTCAACGATGTTCGATGTGATTGCAAAAGTAGGGGTCAGCTGAGCAAAGTTGACGGCAGATAGAAGCTGGCCAAGCGGTGTCTCGGTACCGGAAATCTCGCGGCCATGCTAATGCTACTGACGGTGAAGGGACGTTCACCTAGCACCAGCCGCCAGAGCATTTGCGCAGCATAAAATCACATGACTGCCTGTCAATCTGCAGCTTGTTTGAGGTCCCTAGCTCCTGAGCAGGACGATCTTTCGTCTGCTGCGGTGTGTTGGTTCTGCGTCACCACGTCACGTCCGTCGTGACGACAAGCGCAAACGGTGTACTCGGTCGTTGTTTGCACAGCTGCGTCGTGCAATGAAAGCACCTGCCCTGCGTGAAATCCAGATCGAGCATGTGGCTGACGCTGATAGGGCCCTAAGGCTTTCTATCCCGAGTTGTGCTACACCAAAGATGTTGGACTGACCAGGTCCGTGTGCCGCCCGTCTAACTTTGATCGCTGTTGGAGGAAAAACTCACCTTGCAGGGACGGCCCTTGATGACGACGTGACCGTTCTTACGCAGAGCCGAGCACTGCTGGGGGTAGGTCAGCGACGAACCGGCATCGGCGGTGTCGAAGTTGACGTTGTGCTGCTCGTCGTCGGAGGCGGACTGTTGTCACACGAGCATGATAGTCGCGAATGCATTAATAGGCAGAAGAAAGTGTCAGCATCTGCCATTGCTGATGTGGAAACAACTTTGTCGAGATCGCGTCACCAGCATGCCGGTGCAACCACGCAACTTGGAATGTAGTCTCAAGCAGCCTTGTCTGGCTAATGAACGCGGTTGATACGCTGTTCCAGAGCTGTGCGGTGGTATCGGCATTTTGGCGTAGTGCACGATTCTGATCATGTTGCAACGTACCATTTTGGCGGAGATGGTTATCTAGAGATGAGTGGGATGGAGGGAGGTGATCGTAGATAGCAGAGAAAGCAAGATGCGAGCGAAGAAAACTCGAAGATTTGCCCACGCCCGTGTGCGTATGTGTGAGAGACACAGAAAGAGAAAGAGAGAGAGAGAGAGAGAGACAGTACTGTACTAGTACGTACGTGTGTGTGTCGGACTACACGACTGGGGCATTGGACGATCACACTGCCGCTGTGCCCGAAACTGGGGCGGGTTTTGGTGATTCTGCTCTGCTTTTACCGTCGCTGAGCCTTCGTTCCCCCTCCTGGTCATCTACCTGCTGTTTCGCCCATTCTCACCCTCAAACGACCAAGGCCCGACAGATTCTGCGGCTTCGTTTTGGTTCTGCATTTGCGTTGGCTGCTGCACTGCCCTGCCTCGCCACGCAAGCCTACCAGGAAAATTATAAGAAGGAAAAAAAAAAACTACTCTCTCTCTATAGCCCAGCTACTGTAGTACGGTATTTTGCAGCCTTTGGCAGCGGCCGCCTCGCGGCCCTTTCGCCCTATGCGTGTGCTCGTCTTGTAAGCTGCAATTTGCGCGCTCGTTGGCCACACGACAGGCCGCCCTACGGCTTCGTTCAAGGCCACGCAAATTGGCAAAATTGCAGAGCTCCTGCCGAAGCTCTACGCTACTCGGGCATTGGTGAAAACCTCGAAGCTGAAATTCCAGCGTGCTCAACTCTCCAAGACACCAATACAAAAAATTGGGGATATTCGGAAGCCAAATTGTATTCCCTCTTATGCAGCTTCACTGCACTTTAGAATGGACCAATATATGTGTATTCAATAATTGATATGTCTATTTTCACCAAAATCTGCAAGCCAGCTAGACCACCCGCAAGCCAGCGCCGCCCGACGTAACCGCCTGTCCTTGTCTGTGCACTCAATTCAGATGCGCCCTTACTGTTGCCAGGCGTCCAAAGGTCGTGCTGGAAAATTTTTGAAGCTTCTCTTACGCACACCTTTGACCTTGCCCAAGTTCGTGCCAAATTGCCTAGTCGGCTCTGTCAAATCGCACACGAGGCATTTTCAACGCTCTAGCACCGGCATGTTATCGCCTAGCCAGGCTACCGTTTCGAGCTTGTATGTGATTTCGCAGCCTGCTTCCGATGCTTGATCTCTTCAAGCACGCCCCGAAGAAAAGTCGACAGCCCTGTCCAACGCACCGCTCTTGGTTGCTCATGCTTGAATCACGCCGGCAACAGTGAGCCAGTTCTAAGTGGCACCGCAATTCATTGCTCTCCAAAGTGTAACAGTGAGGGGGGCGTGCGCAGCAAGCTTTGCCGGCCACCTGAAGAGCTTAGAGATTTGGCTCATGCACGCCCAGCGCCAAACCCTCAGCCTGCCCTGAATCGGCTGCATCCGCACACCTCGTCATCAGCACAGTCCGAGCCACAAGACTCGTGCAGAAGCTGCACAAGACAGTGATCCGTCCGTTGTTTGTCACTGTAGCAGTGCAAAAGACCGAACAAGTCACGTCAAGGTTGACGAGAAAACGGCAAAAAAGGCTACAATCTTGGAGAAATACGTTCAAGTCTAACAAGATTCGCATTTCTTTTTGTCGTGCGAATTATACTCTTGCGCGGCCAGTGTCCAACAGATCTGCCAAACACTAGTGTCGTCGCGGATTGTCAGAGCAGTGTCAGTGCTGCGTTCATGAGGGTGACAAAGTCGATAACGTGACCTCCTCGCATTGCAACCATCATCCCGTGACCTGCTTTTTTCCCCCTCTACCTCGCCGCCAGAAACGCGCCCCCGACCCGCGACGCCACCAGAGGAGCGCGAGTCCAACACTCAGACCCTTGGCATTTGTCTTCGTCATCTCGAATACGTCAACCCCATCCGCAAGCACCCGTTGCGGGTCCGTCGTCATTGGCGATAGGTGACGTCGACGTCGTCGCCATCACCACGTTCGAGGCATCGCGCCTCGCAAAGGTTCCTCGCAACCTGCAATTGTCTTCTTCGCATTTTCGAGCTCTTCGAGTCGCGTATCTTGGCTGATCCGTGATCGAGCTAGATTGTTTGTGCTCTTCTTTCTCCCGCTTTACTGAACCGCGTTTGACATCATCTCAAGATCATGTCGACTGCTGCCGAACCCACTGCGCCACCACCGGCTCCTGTCGAACACCATGACGAGTCTATGCAGAACGGCACAGATGTCGATGATGCCGCGACGTCTTCTGCTCTTAATCAAGGCGAGGAACGCATCGAACGCGACGTGTCGTCTATCCTGCGTGAACTGAACCAGCAGCAGCTCGAGTCAATTGTTGCAGCAGCACGCGAGTCCGAGGCTCGTGCGGCCCGGCGAGCACAGGGCAACGCTGAAGACGGCGACGAAGAAGATCTTGATGGTTCTGAGGCGCACCTTTCCGGACTGGGCCAAGCAGCCAGCGCTCTCACTAGCATCGCGTCCGGCTTCAAACGCACGCCCGGCACCACCGGCGATGATAAGGACCAGGTCGACGCACCACCGCCGCCGGGCGTCGACTACGCACAAGGCGACGCCGACGATAGCAAAGAGCTCGATGATGCCGACACTTCTGCGGCCATTGCAGCTGCCAAGAATGTTACCGACAGCGCCACCGCTGCAGCTATCGCCAGTCTGGGCTCCCTAGCCGCCTCCGCGGGACATCACGCTCAAGCATCAGACCAGCCGCAGCCGTCGGAATCTACACCACATGCTGCTGCAGGCCATGAAGGCTCGGCGGAATTTTCGCTCTCGCCATCGCCAACGTCGCGCGGAGTCAAGCGACCGCGTGGTCCTGAATTGGATCGGCAGCGTAAGGACAACCACAAGGAAGTGGAACGTCGTCGTCGCTCGGCCATCAGCGATGGCATTGCTAACCTGTCGCACATTGTCCCCGGCTGTGATGCCAAGAACACCAACAAAGGCGCGATCATACATGCAGCCGTGAGGTACATTCAGGATCTCAAGCACAATGAGGCCAGCAATATTGAAAAGTGGACTCTAGAGAAACTGCTTATGGACCAGGCGCTCGGCGACCTGAACGCCCAGCTCGAAGACCTCAGACGCGAAAACGACAGGTTACGCGCCGAAATCGAGCAGCGCTACGACGAGCAAGGCCAGCACGAACACCCCGACGACGCCCAGGTCGAACACCTTCGAGAGGCGCACGACGTACGGTCCTGATCAACGCCTTGCCACCGGTCTTCCCTCCCATTCGTGTCACCATTCAAGGCTTGTGGGCATTTCTGTGACCTCTTTCTCTGGAATAGTTGTCTTTCTCTCAGCTTCAGCTTTTGCACCAACTACCACAACTACCACTTCCACTTTGACTATTTTTTCCGACCGCTTGATCTCGTCTCGAGGTATCCATTTCCTATTGTATTCTAGCTTGCTCGTAAGCCTTGTATAACTCAACACATCCCTCGCAACCCATCTCTGTTACACTGCTAGCACGTGCCAAAGGATAATAAATCTTCTAGTAAGCCAGTGATGCAATGGGCCGAGTCTAGATTGCTGTTTGGATGAGCGTTGATAATGAACACCGAACCTTGCCAAATCTCAAATAGCTCTGATGAGTGGAAAGGGACAAAGTTCGCTGTAGGAAACGAGGGCAATCACCATCGAAGGGAAAGAGTCTTGTTCCTGACCATGGGTTTCGTAAAGAGGATGGCAGCGGACAGCAAGGCGAGGGTCAAGAGCAGCTGAGGCTTGTTGAATTCCTCCTTGAGCAGGTCAAACTGGCCCGAGGGTGCCAATCTCGTCGAGAACGAGTCGAGACCATACGCATAGACAACAGTTGTAGACTCGATCAGCGAGGGAGCGGTTGCAATGCGCTCGATGTTGGCGGTCGGGTACAGATGCGAGATGACCCACTTGGGGTCGGTGTCGAGGACAGGGGCGTAGGGCACCATGAACTCCTCCGCCTCGGTCTTGTTGGGCTTTCCGATCGGTCTGCGCGGTTCCAACAGTCTTCTTGGGATCGAGACAATTGACTCACAATCAGTGGAAACAATCAGATTCTTCAACGAGATACCAAACTTGGTGCTTGTGCTACCAAGAGCCTGGATCGTCACTCCAGGCATCAGGAAGGTCTGCGAGTATGCAACCGGCAAGATGCCGCCAGCCAGGTTGGTGGACTCGCCAACAAAGCTCGAGAAGTTGCCGGTCAGTCCAGTCCACGACCGAGTCTTGGCGGTCGTGGACGCATCTTTGGGCTTACTGCCCTTCGACTTGTTGTCTTCGGCAGCCGCCTTGGGTGCAGGCGCCTCAAAGAGCTCAGTAGTCACGACACGGGTGGAGACGCCCTCTTCTTTGGTTCGCACCGAGTAGGTGTAGGTGATCCAGTTTTCGGCAAAGTTGGCCTTGAATGGAAGCGAGGTGTCGACATCCTCGAGCAGCGCCTCGTGAAGGACTGCGCCGGTTATAGTGTCGATCAGGTAGACATGAGCCTGGTTCAAGGCGGGCGAGACGGTAGTGATCACACGGGCGTGCGGATTAAGGTACTTGTAGAGGGTCGAGCGATCGCCCAGGACGCGGCCGTACGAAGCAATCGCGTCGCGTGACAACCCGTCAATGACATCGACGATGCGCTCGCCCTGCGGCAGCGGCAGACTCCAAACTTGGCTCGACTTGTGAACATTTCCGAGACCGGCAACCGTCACGTGGCCAATGAACTTGGTTCCACCAGCAGCGCCGTTGGTTTCCTCGCGAGTTGAGAAGAAGAATCTGTCAGAGAGCGGCTCGAAGCTCTCAGCTACAGCAAGGGTGTCGGGGAAGAGATAGAGCTGGTCAAACTGGTCGACGAGGCCGAGGGCATTTTGGTTTTCCTTAGGATCCTGAACCGATGCAGGCAGGAGGAAGGCATCCTTGCACGCGCCGAGGAAGACGGTCTGACCAGATGATGCATCGTTGAGGAAGTCACCAGTGAGCGGATTGAGTTGGAAGACACGAGTGCTGATCAGACCCGGCTGGAGCTCGATCTCGGCGACGATGGCCAGGAGCGGGCTTCGTCCATCGGTCGAATGCTCGCGGACGTTCTGCATGAGCTTCACTTGGACCTTGGGTTCAATCTCGCCTTCGCCATCTCCGTAGCCGATGAGCGACTTTTCCCACACCACGGCGTCGTTGGTGAGTGTGTCGAGGGCGTAGATCTTGCCTTTGGAGGTGGCCAGGACGGCGAGCTTGCGGAAGCCAAAGGGATCGCGGAACAGGTGGGAGGTGGTGTTGGCCGCGGCGATGCGAGGCGCCAGCGAGCTAGGTTTCTGGTCCTTCTCCTTCTTGGTGCGTGCAGGCTTGTTGCCCTCCTTGACCATGGTGACGGCGGACTCGGAGGCGGCACCGCTGGGGGTGGGCTTGGCCATTTTGGCAGCCTTGTTGCTGGGAGCCAGGCCGAACTGCTCCAGGCTGCCGTAAGAGCCAGTGACGAAACGCGTGGCGAAGGCGACTGCATAATCTGGCAGGTTCTGGAGAGCAACAATGTGACGAATCAGGCGGCCAACGAAGCCCTCGTGATCAAGGCTGGCAGCGCCGCCCTCGAGGGTGGTGAGCTTCCGCTCGGGAAGCTCAATAAGAACCGCATTGGTGGTTTGTGACATGCCCTCCTCGAGGATCCACTGGTGCTGGTCCTCGAGAACCATGCGAATTGAGCCGCTCGAGGTGGTAAGAACGGTGCGGGTGGCGATCTGATACTGAGACACCTGGCTTGCCTCGAAGGCTGCGCCGAGAACGTTGCCGTGGAGGTCGTGGTCCCACTGGAAGGAGAAACCGCTGACCTGGCCCTCGCCGCCGTTTTTGGCGTCTGCCCAGAGGAAGTGCATGTTGAGCAGATGCTGGCTGCGCTGGAAAAAGATGCGCTGAAGGAAGGCGTTGCCCTGACGATCGTAGGTGCCGGCATAGACCGAGTCGTAGGCGCTCTCCTCAAACTCCCAGAAGCTGGTGAACTTGGCGTCGGCCGAGAGACGCATGACCTCGGCGAGGCCATCGGATCGACGCGCCACAAAAAGACCCTTGTCACCGAGACCAGGGTCAACGATGCTGGTAAAGGTCTCTTCAGCGCGCTTGGGATAGACGACCTGGGGTTGGGCGAGACGCTTGTTGGGCGGGTCGAGGGGAGCGGCGCGCACGGTGCCGTCCTTGTTGAGCCAGGCGACCCAGGCACCAGGGTTGGCGGTTGGCGAAAGGTTGGGCAGCTGGTTCCAGGGCAGAATGATGACATCGGCAGCCGAGCGGACGCTCGAAGTGATCTCGTGAGTGGTGAGTAGCTGACCATTGTTGGCAGAGAGGGTCGAGACCGAGATGGAGTTGAGACCGGAGCCGGTGTTGCGCAGGAGCGAGACCACGTGAACCTTGTCCTTGTTCGGAACGACGCGAATGAGGGAGCGGCGGGAGATGTCGTCCTCGGGCTCCCAGCGCCAGACCTCGCGGCCGAATTTGCCGTCGAGACGACGAACGATGCGGGCGTTGGCGATGGTGACGATGTCGGCAGGCGGGTCGGAGCCGGTGCGGAGGAAGGCGGCGTCGGTACCGGGAACGCCTGTCTCGGGAAGGAGACCATCGCGTGAAGGATGCTGACGGGTCTCCCAGATCAAGAAGCCAGTGAAGGCATGGAAGAGACGCACATTGGCGCCGCCATTGCCGGAAACGACGAGGGCGGTCTCGCCAAATTGCTTTTGGAGCATGAGTTGATCATTGGGAGAGAAGATCTGTCGCCAGACAATGGCACCGTTGCGGGGGTTGAGAGCACCGACAGCGTTGGACTCGGTGGCGACAAAGATGGCAGTCTGTGCCTTGTCCTTGACATCGGCATCGGGACGAAGGATGCGATGGAAGCGGGGCGCGAGGTAGGGAGTTGCTGAGGTGTTGGAGACGTGAGGTACGCCGATACGAGGAACGTGCCAGTCAATCTTGCCAGCTTCCGACTTGGAGACAGCACGCACAGGGGCGACGAGCGACAAGGAAATGAGGCATACTAGCAAGCAAAAGGCCGGAATCCACCGAGTTGGGCTGGCCTTGCAAGCTCTGATCGTGTAGGTCGACTTCATCTCTACCACTACAGCGTGCTGAGCGAGAGAGCCTTGAAGCAATCCGCACGAAGCCGTACCTGCCAGCTGCGCTTGAGGCAGTTTTTGTAGAGTAGGGGGCGGGCTTGTTGTAGGCCAGGATGTATGACCAAAGGGGAGGATGCAAGTGGCAGGGTGATGAGGTGAAGCGTTGCTCTTTTGCGCAATGTACAGTAATGGGACAAGTGACGAGTGCAACACCCTTACACTCGACGCACTCTACCGCACACGCGCAACAAGGGTCGGCTGCTGCTCCTGCTTACTACTACGGTGCTGCGCAATGCAGTGCAGTACTATATTGTACTGTACTGTACTGTACTGTACTGTACTGTACTGTCCCTCTTTCCTTTTCTTCTGAAGCCCGAGCCAGGTGGCCCATGCATGCACCTGGCCTCTCTTGGGTACAGTACAGTACCATCCTCTGCCGTACTGTATCACGTACTCGGTCATCACGTATTCCACCCTTGACCAGTCAACACCGGTCCATCGGTCACCAACCCTGTACTGTACTCTTCTCGCTCCTGTCAGCTTGTACAATGTCATTCATTAATTATATTGTTCTGTTACTCTCTCGAGTCGTTACAGCTCGCCGTATGTGTTGTGCGTGCGAAGGGACTAGGTCGGCCAGGTGCGCGTGTCGCAGACGCGCTACACCGTCGTCTCTTTTATTATTTCTTCCAGACCGCAATAATACAGCTACATACTGTAGTAGGACGTACGTAGGTGCCACTGCACTTCAGTACTGTACTCCTCTTCTTTGGCCTGATCAAACAAAGGGCACAAAAGCGACAGATTCAACCCGGTGAAAGTCCCTGGTTCCGAGCGGCAGACTACGCTTTCTCAGCTCGAACTCGGGTCTCCCGTGCGCTACTCGCACTCTAGCGGCCTTCCCGAGTCTTCATCTTCGGTTGCGCGTACTTGCACCAGGACAGGGCAGGCCGCCTTCCACTTACGTCGACTGCCCGCCACAAGTCACAAACACTACTAGTACTACTACTGTACTAGCTGAATGTCGCCACCTCCGCCCCAACGCGTTCGCGGAGGATCCCTAGTCACATGAGTTGTCGACTCAGCTTTTTGGTATCTCGTCACTGGCATCCGGTAAGCGCAGGCTTGCGTCGTTGTCAAGATGAGTGATCTCAATACCACTAGTCCTTTCTGAGATAACAAGGCGGACGTGACAAGGATTGCTGCAAGAAAAAACACACACACCGAGTCAGGGAAAGCCAATGGCTTTTTGAGTTATGAACGACCAGAAGCCTAACCTAGTCAGAGCAGATACAGCTCGTAGTAAGGACATAGCAAAAACCTGATCTAGCAAGGGCTGCCTGTCCGCAGGTCACGCTTTAACGCAGGGCACGCCCAGTCCGCGTCTTCTTCGCGTTGGTTCTCGTGCTTTGAGAGCTTCGGCAGATGAGGTGGTACAGGACAGGCTTGGCTGCCTGTCTGCTTGAAGTGCCTATCTGCACTTGAGCGAGTACTGCACTAGTGTAGTTGAGTGTAGCTGTAAGTTAATTAACGAACAGCAGGGATGGCGTCGAATCACAGGCGAGGGCTGGCTCACTCTTGTCTACAGTGGCGCAGTACTGGCTCGCTGTATTGTACTGGAGTACAGTACAGTACGTGCTTTTTGGATCACATCAAAGGACATGAGGCAGACACAAGCAGGCAAAGCAAAGTAGGGCGGAGCTAGCCACTTTGCTAGGTTGACTCTCTTTTGACACTACAGCAGCACTGTATGGCACTGTACAGCAGCACTGTGAGCGTCTTGTCGTCTCGGCTCGGTCGCTATTCGCTTGTGTCTCGCCCCCGCAATCGCATCCACCTCAGCCAACGCAGGAGCGCCCATTCACGCCATATAGCAAGCTACTGTACAGTACAGAACAGTACAGTACAGTACCGTAAAGTACTCTGCAGTGCACGTCGGTTCCCTTCGCTACTGCTACGCGCACAAATCCACTACAGTACAGTAGTACTGTACAGTAAAATCAATTACCGTACCGCTCGAGCACCGACCGCTTCCTTTGCGCGTGGGTGCCTTTGGCCAAGTCGTTCAACGTTCACATATCCAGCCAAGCCAGCCTAGCCAATCTAGCCAACCTAGCCAGCCAAACCAGCCAAGCCAGCGCAGCCAGCCATTACAGTAGTACGTATACTGTATTCTTTGGCACTTTCCGTATCGCGGCAGCAGTGGGGCAACATCCCAGCCAAGCCCACTTGGCCAACATCCGCACCTGGCTGACTTCTCGCCCTCGCATCGCAGACATACTACAGTATTACTGTACAGTACTAGCTGCCACTGTACTACTGTAGTACGCGGCGCGGACCCGACAACCGCGACGCATCTCTGCTCGTAACTGCATCCCGATCTCTGATCCCTTTCCACCTCTGCTCTGCTCTGCTCTCCTTCTCCTCGCCCTTGCTTCTTTCCTTCTCACCCTCGTCAACAGCCTGTTCCTGATCTTCTCCGTGCCTTCGCATTCTTTCTCGTCGTCGGCACCCATTCTCGACACCATCCGGTGACCTCGCCCTTCCTCGTCTCACAACTGCGCCACATCTTTGGAAACACCACGTGCTCCTACTCGTTCTCCAAGCCCAGCGCTCTGCTCGACATTTGCCGTGGTCGTCGTTCATTCGTCTCTTCATTCAGCTCTCCTCTCCCTTCATCGTCCGGTACTCGGTTCCTTTCATCGGCTCTTGACCATTCCGGTTGGTCCATTCTGCCCTGCTGCTCCTGCGCTTTTTGCCCGCACAGCCAGCTTGCAAACATCCGAGCATCCGTCTCCGTTTTCTCGACACACAGTCATCTGCCTATCCGCTACATTCGTCCGCTGCCGCGGCCTCTGATCCCGTCGACGGCCGCCGCTGCATCCAAAGCGCACTAACGACACCGCCGACTGCCATCATCTTCATCCGCGACACGCCTTTGCCCCGCAAATTCGCCCTCTCTCATCTCACGGCCCCATCTTGCAGCTCTCGTGGCTTTCATCCACTCAGCACCTCGTTGCAGACCATCCCGAAGAATATCCCCGTCGTTCGGGCTTGTCCACACATCCGTTCTGACTTCATTCTGCACGATCCCTGCGGGTAAGCAGACCTCACATCCCTTGGTCTCGTGGCCTCGCCCTGCTTCCTTGCCTCATTCGGCGACTTTAACCACCCAGGTCCGTCTATCCTGTCACCCACCTCTCGGTTTTTCACCGAAGGCTTCCCTTCCGTCGGAACGGTTGCCAAGACAAAACTTCATCCCACCGAGATCCTGATTTCCTCCCCTCGTCACCTTCAGATCATCGGCTTTGCATTCAATCCAAAAGTCGATCGTCACTGACAGGACTTATCGGCATCCAAATCCTGTCCCAATCCTTCAGCAAAAGCTCCTTTAGCGCTTCATTTCGGTTGACTGCGCCCTCTCACCATCGTTCGTCTCTCGCCTTTCAACACAGAGACACAGATACACACACACACATACACACACACACTTGCAACTCGTCCTCTCTCACACCCAGTCTCATCCACTGCACGACCGTGACTGACTGTCACGCGCTCCATCCTCCTGGCGTGAGCTTCTCAACATCAGGCTCTCGTTGCACCAGTCACCGTCCGTTTGATCCGACCGCCTTTCAGCTCGATCTATCACCCGCTCTGGTGTCCCGCTCTGCGGAACCGCGCTTGCCCGCCCGCCGCACGTCCATCCCCGCCTTTCCTTTCATCTGCGCCCCACCCGTCGTAGTGGTCTTCATCAGACAGCAGCAGATCTTCACAGAATACTTGTTCGTGTTTGCTTGCCCGACCGACTACCAGTCTCACTGTTTGGGACTGGATGCGTAACGATCAGCAGATTCTTTCTATCCTCTTGGCCGTCCCGGCCACCTTTTAGCCGAACTCATTCCGGCTTGTACCTGACTGTCTTGGTCCTTTCAGCTTCTTGTGCTGCCGACCCGACTCCTGTCCTGTCACCGAGATCAAGAAGCTCTCTGAACCACCGTGTCTTTCTCGGCGCCAATACTGCAAGCTTCACTGCGAACTTCACGTGCTGCTTGATCGCCGCGTCGCTGCCACATCAACCACGGCGCGCCACTTTATAAGCGGACTCTCGGGACGTGTCCAGTTCGCCTCGAGTCCGTGTACCATAAGTCGTTCGCGTCCACGACCCCGAGCGCATGGAGCTCAAGCATCACCATGCCCAAGGACGACCCAAACAAGAACAAACTCGGCGGGTCTGCTGACATCTCCGCCAGTGCCACTACCAACGATGATGACGATGTCAGTACCGCGAGTGCTGCTACCACAGCAGGTGCCAAAGAGAACAAACCCAAAAAGGTGCTCCGCGCGTGCGATGCCTGTCATCATCGTCGCGTACGCTGCAATCACAACAATCCATGCGACAACTGCATACGTCTCAACATCAACTGTACCTGGATAAAGGCCTCCAAGGGCAAGCAGGCTTCAGGACGACGCATTGAACTTCTGCGTAAGGGCCATAATCCGGCCGCTGGCGAGCTCGCAGAGCCTTCCGCTTCTACCGCCTCCGGCGTCAATCGTGCTCATCCGGGCATGGCCCAACAATCCGGCCCACTCCCACCCAGTGCGTCTATGGCGAGCAACAGTAGCAGCAGCAGCGGCGGCAGCAGTATGGCGGGCGCCACTACGGGCAGCAATGGCTATGCATCCCACGGCATTGGGCATAGCCCTTCCGCCTCGAGCTCGCGGGTTCTCAACCTACCTCCACCACAATCGCCGCGGCACCTCCCACCCCCAACGTCGGCCATGAGCCCACCAGCAATGCCTCACAGTGCTCCATCACCCAGTCAGATGGTCGCGTCGGGCTCTGGGCTCTACTCGCGGGATGGAACGCTGGCGTCGAGTCGCGGCTCTTTCTCGTCCTACGGCCGATACGATCCTGCAAGCAACGCAGCCTCAGGTCCGGGCTCTTCCGGTGGTGCGGGGCCCCAGCATCCCTCGCCCTCGTCGCACTGGAACAGTCCATCAGCCCGCTCACCAGGCGGCGGGCGGTACTCGGCACATCCAGCCTACGGTTCTGGAGGGTACGCCCCGCCACCGACGCATCCTGCATCCTCGTCCTCACCACATCAACACGGAAGTCATAGTCATCACCATCATCATCATCATCAGCAGCAGCAGCAGCACGGTCACCACAATAACCCTCAGTCTGTCCCTTCACATCATCTGTCCCACACGTCTCCGCACCAGCAGTCGCACCAGCAGTCGCACCAGCAGCAGCATCAGGGACAGCATCAGGGACAACAGATTGGCTTTCAAGCCGGTTCGCCATCGCACGTAGCGTCGCGTAGCAACTCATCAGCTTCACTGTCTGGCGCCATGGGTGCCTCATCAGGGCTCGGTTTTGGCTCGACTTCGGACGGGTTCTCACAGAGCATCGCTGGATCCTTCAACCAGCTCGCGCCCGACGTGGCAGCAGGCTTGCGCTTGCCCGATTTTGGCACCTCGCTGGCCGACTCCTACCTCAACGCCCAGGAAGGAGGCGATCGTCGACGCAATGTGCTACTTGACATGCAGATGGCAAATGGACAGCAACCGCATTCTGGACATGCCGAAGGACTCGATGCCGACTACGATTACGCCTCTAGCAGTGGCAACGGAGGAGGCTGCGGTGTTGGCGGCGGCGTCGGATCACGTCAAACGGTACTTGACGTTTTGGGTCAGTCAAGCCACATGCTTGGCCCCATCTCCACGCCAGGTTCCGTGAGCTACTCGGACAGCGAGTATCCCAGCAGCAACGAGCCACATCCGCTTTCGGACTCGGTGCTGATTCCAAGTATCGCGCTATTTTTTGAAAGGCTACAGTCTATCATGCCCGTCTTTACGCGCTCTTGGATCTTTGGCAAGATTGACCGCGGCGAGCATCGGACAGACCCACAACTCGGTGCTATGCTCATTGCACTGTCGGCTTTCGCGCTGACTCAACCCGTCGAGGCCTCAGACCCGGTCGACAGCTCGGCGCGGAAGCGTCGCGTGCGGCGCCTGCTCGAGGAGTCGGTGAAAATGCGCAGCAGTGCACTCTTTGGAAGCAACCCGTCTCTAGAGGGTATCATGACTTCGTTTTTCATCTTTGGCACACTGTTCGGTCTTGGTGAAGAAAATGCGGCCTGGTTCCGGCTGCGCGAAGCTGTAACACTCGGCTATCTGCTCCGTATCCACGAGACCTCGTCCTACGAGCATCTCGACCGCGACGAGCAGGAGCGGCGTCTCCGGGCGTACCTGCTGCTCGCCATCACCGAGCGGGCCTATGCGATTCAATCTGGCTCCTCGATCACCTTTCGCGGCAATCCGCGCAAGGCCACGGATGCCATACGCAGGAAATTCGACGCTTCCCAGCTGCAAGACTTCCCAAATCTTCAGAGTCGGCTCTTTGACGTGGTGGACGAGAAATTTGTCGACTGTTGGAACCGCAAGTGTCCTGGGCCAGGCTGCGACTACCTGGACGCCAAACGAGCGGTCCAGCTACACCGGGCAATCAAGGAGAGCGACGAAGACGAGCAGATGGAGGCCATGTCGTTCTATCGCGACCGATGCGAGGGCGGCACAGGCCAGTGCCAAGGAGTGGGTGTGGGGCCGGATCGGCGTAAGCCCGGTCACCCACACTCGCATCATCCGTACGCGCCGCCAGCACATTACCAGTCGTCATCTTCGTCGAGCGGCGCAGTGAAACAGGAGAACGACGCACAGCATGGCGGCGGCTTTCACAACGGCAGCAGCGGCATGGGTAACGGAGGGGGAGGCGTGGCGCCGACGGGAGGTTGGGACAAGGCCAAGGTGCAGAAGGCCGATGTCGAAGTAACAAGGCAGTGGCTCTTGAACCGACTCTGGATGATTTGCCGTTCACACGGACTATTGACGGCCGATGCCGCGGAGCATCCCCTGCGAATCGACTATGCAATCGACATTGCCCGCGAGACGCTGCGAGTCTGCAACGCGCTCTCGCTGCGATCGATGGAAGCGCACGGAATCGGTCTGACGCGTAAACTCAATGACATTGCACAGACGTTGGTGATCGTGTGTCGAGACTATCCGGCCATTGCCATGTCGGTGCCGTTTATCGGAGACCCGGTCAATACTGATCCAAACCTATTCGGGCCGTACTTGGGACCCTCGCCTGGCGGCTCTGGAGGCGGTGGACCGGGAGATCAACATTCCCCCTCGGGATCTTCGGGCTTTGGTGGACACGACGCACAGCCCCCGCCGCCAACACTGGGAGTAGTGCCCTTCGACAAGGCCTTTTCGCCCTCGTACGCCATCGAAGCCATTCTTCACAAATACCTCGACCTGTTTAACCGCTTCCGTGGCGGCGATCATCCCTATCTTCCCGAACTCGTCGAGGCTGTCAAAGAGCTTCCCAAAATGGCGGAGCTCTCGTTTGACCGTTTTCTACGTGACATGGGTCTCTTCTAGATTAGACTCCGGACCCTTGAATGGTACTGTACTTCGACATCCAGTCCCGCAAATACCTTGTACTCCATGTATCTTTAGCCATTCCTTCACGCAAGTTGGTTGTCATCTCCCTCTATACTTTCCCTTTGGGTCAACGCTCGCAACGCTCTTCAGCTCTGCGCTTCTCCCGACCTTTGTACTGAATAATACCCGAATTGACTCACTAACCTCTGCTGTGTGGCTTGCGAAAGAACACAAGGTGAAACTATGATTGATGCATAGAAGAAATTAAGCTGCGATGCTGAGTTTTCGTGATTATTGAAGATGCGATGAGAACAAAAGGTGACAACGTGAAGACGAGAGCGACGAGGCTGAAATGAGGGGTCATACGGCCAGGCTAGACTGCATCTTCCAGTACAAGACGAGGCACGACCTGCATGGCGATAAGCTCGTTGAGAAGCAACTTGGTGGCGTAGGGTATGGTGAGCTGAACCACATCCTTGGACGACGAGCAATAGGGGCAGAAGCCGTTGTAGCCGAGCAGGCCGCACTTCTGGCAAACGTGAACTGTGAATGCATCCGATGAGATCATGAGACGCTCCAGCAGCAACTGCGTGGCACCGTAGCCGATTAGACAGTCGCGCTCCATCTCGCCGAGTCGAAGGCCACCGTCTCGCGAACGACCCTCTGTCGGCTGGCGAGTCAGCACTGCTCGTGGTCCTCGTGCACGCGCGTGCATCTTATCTTGCACCATGTGCTTGAGACGCTGGTAATAGATGGGGCCAAAGTAAACGTAGCACTCCAGCTGCTGGCCGGTGATACCGGAGGTCATCGTCTCCTTGCCCGCGTAATTGTAGCCATTCTCGATCAGGACCTGCGACACGTCTTCCTGCTTCGAACCGCCGAATGCTGTGCCGTACTCCAGTGTGCCGTTGATCACGCCAGCTTTGCCGGACAGTAGTTCGAGCATCTTGCCGACCGTCATGCGGGAGGGGAAGCCATGCGGATTCATAATTACGTCTGGATTGATGCCTTGATCGTTAAAGGGCATGTCTTCTTGCGGTACAATGAGTCCGCAGACACCCTTCTGACCGTGTCGCGACGAAAACTTGTCGCCAAGCTCGGGTCGGCGGGTCTGCCGAATCAGTGCCTTGATGAGAGTCTGGTCTGAGTCTGTGTCGGTGATGGCGACCTGGTCGACGTAACCGGATACAGGGGGTTTGTACGAGAGCGGAGCCGCCTTGTAAGACACTGAGGCCGATGCAGCGCTGTTGGATCCGAGAGCACCTGCCATGATGGCGGCCGACGAGTTGTCGTTGGCGTTGGTCGGCGTCTGCTTGTTGACAAAGACGTCTCCCTGCTCGACTCGCTCTCCCACGCCAGCGATGCCGTCCGCCTCGAGAATGTCGTACCGCTTTTGCCGGCGACCCGTAGCCTCGTCTACAGGCGCGTCTGCCAATCGATCGTGAGTGCCATTCGGATACTTGCGGATCACGGTCGACGACTTCTTCATTGTCTGTGCCCGGCCGAAACCTCGATCGAGCGAGGCCTTATTGAGAATCAGTGCGTCCTCAATGTCGTAGCCCGAGAACGACGTCACGGCAACCATGGCATTCTGGCCGGCAGGGAGCTTGTCGTAGCCGATCAGCTCGATCCCGCGCGTCTTGACCATTGGTTCTTGCGGGTAGAGCATCAGGTAGAGGAGCGTGTCAATCCGCATCAGCTGGTTATACCCAATAGCTCCTTGAGCTTGCTTGCCCATTGCGCATTGATAAGTCAGACGAGGAGATTGATCCATGTGTGGATAGGGAATGAGGGCTGCCACAGCACCAAGGATGGTGAAAGGCTCAATCTCGAGATGAGTGGTCGTTCCTGGCTGAATGTCGCGCTCGTACAGGGCAATGTATGCGTCATTCTCCTCGTTGACGTCAAGATACTCTACGAGACCGTAGTGCAGAAAGTCGTTGAAGTTGCGAGCGCCCGACTGCAGCTCGCGGATGTGGTCTCTGGTCACACGGGGTTGGCCGGAGTGGGGATCAACGATGATCACCGGTCGACAGATGCGACCGGCATCGGAGGCGATGTTGACGGTCTGGTGGTGAGTGTTGATGAACACCGAAACAAATTCGGAGATTCGGCCCGCGCGACGGAGACGACGGAACTGTTGCACAAAACGCTGTGGAAAGCGTGTGAGGCCGAGCACGTTACCGTTGAGAAAGACGACAAAGCTGTCTGGACGGTAGAGCTCGGCACCGGTGACGAGGTTGATATCTTCGACTCCCAAGGTGAAGGCGATTCGGGCGACGGGCTCTTCTTCGACATCGGTGGTAATATGGGTGGTGAGCGCCAAGTTCTTTACTAGACCACAAGCTTCACCCTCCGGAGTATCGGCAGTGCAAATGACTCCCCATTGCGAAGTCTGTAGGGCACGCGGTCCCGACACTTTGCGGGTCTTTTCGAACTGCGAGCTGATGCGGGTCATCATGCCGAGAGCCGCGATGTAAGAGAGTCGGGAAAGGACATGCGTGATGCCTGCGCGCTCCATCTTGAATCGCTTTAGACTCCAGTTGCCGGTTGAGATAGCGCGGACGAAGCCAGCAGTGATGTAGTCCCCGTTAAAGTGAAATTGATTGAAGGCGTCGAATTCTGCCGTGCGGTTGGGCTTCTTGAGAACCTTGTCGATGTTCATCTTGAGGTCAGAATTGAACTTTTTGAAGAGGTCCTCAAAGAGCAGAGAGAGTAGCTGTCCCGCGAGCTCAAGACGCTTGTTGCCGACGTAGTCACGATCATCCACCATCTTTTCGTCTTTCATGCACACGAGCACTCGGCGCACCATGCTAGCAATGTAGATGGCCTTGGGTCGGAAGTTGAGGCGCTCGACGGGCACGTGTGCCATGATGACGGTTGCCAGCACCTCGATGGCCTCTTCAGCCAAGGGGCGACGCATCGACATGGGCTTGCGCGAGGCTTTGGCGCGAGACCCGATGTAATCGAGAGCTTGCTTGCGTGTATGGATGCCAAGCCGTGCTGCCTCTTCTAGGTTGATTGCAAAGAGTTCCTTGTAGGCAGCATCGTGACCTGCAACGAGCTGAAGAATTTCGCGATCGGCCTGGATACCCATAGCCTTGAAGGCGATGGCGATAGGGATATCTTCGTGCAGCGAGTTGTGCTTAAGGTATATCTTGCCGTGCTTTGTCAGGACGTAGGACTTGGACTTGCGCTCGTGGGTGGATGAGGTGACCGATGCAGAAACGTTTCCCTTCTTGCTGTCAGCTTCAACAATGATACGATTTTTGCTGAGCTGCTCCTGAATGAGAATGACCTTTTCGGTACCCTTGGTGATAAAGTATCCACCGGGGTCGAGGGGGCATTCGTTCATCTTTGCCAGCTCCTTTTCCGATTTACCGGCGAGCACGCACTTGTTGCTGCGAAGCATGACTGGGATGCGACCAATGGGTACATTGCGCCGACGAACGATCTTCCCGCCACGGGTGTACTCGATGCTGACAAAGATGTGGGCCGAATACGTGATGTCGCGAAGACGGCATTCATGGGGCGTGATGGGTCGATTGAGAGCCTCGGCATCGACACGCCGTGGCTCGCCGACGACAATGTCGGTATACTTGAGGTAGAATTTGGGATCGATGTCGGAGGTTATTTTTTCGTTGGCCTTGATGATGTTTTTGAGCTCGTGGTCGACAAAATAGTTGTACGAGTCAATATGTTGCTTGACCAGGCCTTTGACCTGCAGAAAGGCGGGTACGAGCTGCCACTTGTCCTCGATGCTCTTGATGGGATCCATGAGACCTTTGCCCTTGTAGTTTGCGGCCTTGAGCGCGGCGATGGGGTCGTCTGCATGGCTGTGGTGGTGGTCGGACAGCTCACCTGTGGCCTTGGCCATCTCTTCAAGGCTACTCGGCAGCGGCATAGCTGGAAGCTGATCTGAATCTAGGGGGAACGAGACGAGGTCTCGACTCCGCTAGCCGTAGGGTTGCCTGAAGGTAGGGACCGATCGTGGTTGGAAAATCGAATGGCTGAGTTACGTCGCAAGATAGCCGGCAAAGCAACGACTCAGCCCTACGCTGCCAATCACAAAGGCCTGGCCACCTGACAGACTATACTGCGTCACAAGCCTTTGACGAATACCGGCCAAAAGTTGAACGGGTGCGCTACGGTGATGCGGCTTGTGCTGGCCAAAGGATGTGATGTGCCGGGTGCAAGTGGAACCGAGGACTGATGGCGAGCTTGGTGGCGAGGAAGGCGACTCGGATACTGCCTACGTGCGACAGTTTGCAGGGCGTGACAAGCTCAAAGTTTGGTGCCCTTACAGTTTGGTTGAGTATTACGGCTGGACTTTGGCCGGCTGTGAACCGAGGAAGGGAGTGGGTGCCGAGAGAAAAGAGAGGGGCGGTGAGACGATGTAGGGAGTTGGTTGAAAGAATTTGCTGCTGGTCACCATCATGCCATCAGTTGATTCACTAGCCGCTTCCACCGTATTTGCCAACTTTACAGTAGTCGAACACGATTGCACCGTTTTTCGACTGGTCAGTCCGCAGTGGCTCACGTTCTTCCACATTCATTTTTTCGCCGCTCCATCATCGTGAGGATTAATGTAGCTAGGACGTACAGTACTCCTACGGTACTGTACTGTCCCAGATTTTCAGACTACTTTCTTCTGTGGATTTTTTTCTTTCTTGGTACGATACTGTACACCAGTCTGTAGCTTCAGCAACGCCTAAGTGCTAATTTTTGGTTGCCGAAATCCGCGGGCGCGTTCATCGGCTATCCCGAGACTTGGAACTTCTGGCTGAAGACCTGTGTCGCATCGGTGATTCCAATTGAGTGTTAGGCTGAAGTAGAATCATAGAGACCCTTTTGTGGGACGGCAGATCTGGCAGATGAACGGTGGTACTGTCCTGTCCAGTGCAGTGCAATGCAGTAGTCGTCGCTACAGCTTGAAAAGGGTCAGTACAGTAGTCTGTATTGTCTCGGAGCTAACAACACCCAAGTAAGCCGTTCGATCCAAAAGCACGGCAGCTCCTCAAATCCCAACACACACACACACACACACTCCCACACGCACATCGCAAAAGGACCCTTTTTTCGCAATTGCCATACACCCAGCCCCCTCACTTCATCCTTGCTGTCTCACCGTCGCTCTCCTCTGGTTGAACTTCATCGTCTATCACATCACGCTTCTGGCAAAATCGTCAATCAGTACTCTCTCTACGTCTCAAAGCAAGGGTCAAAGTTTCTTATCGCTTGACAGCCATCGCGTCTTACCCTCAGCAACACCTCGACAGCCTCAACACAACGTACATTTTGCAGCGGTATCGAGCCTTCCAACACGCCCTAGCATCGGACTTACACCAATCATTCCCGTTCGATCCAAATATTACACAGCAGAGAGGCCGACAAGCGTCACGACAGCGTCGACATATCTACTGCCAAAAAATTTCACCACAATGGTCGGCAATCCGGACAGCTGGATCGATCAACTGCGGCAATGCAAGTACTTACCTGAGCCTGACATCAAGGCACTCTGCGAAATGGTCCGCAGCATCCTCATGGAAGAAAGCAATATTCAGCCCGTCTCGAGTCCTGTCACCATCTGCGGCGATATCCACGGCCAATTCTGGGACTTGCTCGAGCTGTTCCGCGTTGGTGGCGAGCCCCCGGACACGTCCTACATCTTTATGGGCGACTTTGTCGACCGCGGATATTTCAGTCTTGAGACTTTCTCGCTACTTATGGCGCTCAAGGCTCGCTTTCCGGACCGCATCACACTGCTGCGTGGCAACCACGAGAGCCGACAGATCACGCAGGTATATGGCTTCTACGACGAGTGCCAACGCAAGTACGGCAACGCAAACGTGTGGAAGAGCTGTTGCCAGGTGTTTGACTACCTCAATCTGGCCGCCATCATTGACGGCAGAGTACTCTGCGTTCACGGAGGCCTGAGTCCCGACGTGCGCACGTTGGATCAGATTCGAATCATTGCGCGTGCCCAAGAGGTTCCACACGAGGGCGCCTTTTGCGATCTCATGTGGAGTGATCCAGACGACATCGATACCTGGCGAGTTTCGCCGCGTGGGGCGGGATGGCTCTTTGGATCTGCAGTGACAAAGGAGTTCAATCACGTCAACGGCCTCTCTCTGATTGCACGCGCGCACCAGCTCGTGCAGGAGGGGTACAAGCTCATGCACGACAACAATATTGTCACCGTCTGGTCTGCTCCTAACTACTGCTATCGATGCGGAAACGTGGCTTCCATCTTTGCCGTTGACGACCTGATTGCATACGAGAGCAAGAACAACTCGGCGGGACTTGTGTCGACTGATGCCAAGCGTCAAGAGGACCAGCAAGCTGAGAACGGCGATGCTGCGCAACCGAGGTTATCGACGTCTTCGACGTCGACCTCGTCGGAATCGTCCGAGGACGACGACCATCCGAGCAAAAGCGTCATCAGACACTCGGGCTCGAGTCACACACCCTGGCAAGCGACCGAGTCCAACTTCAAGATCTTTGACGCCGTACCGGATCAGAACCGCACAATCAGCTTGCACAGCCAATACTTCTTGTAATACACAGTTCTTGCGCCTTATCTGGGCCCGAAGGGACGATGAAAAGCAAAGAGGCGGCAAGACTGGTGATTCGCCTCGCCCCAGCAGACACGTATACATTTGTCACTCTCTGTATTTGTACACATCGACAATTGCAATCTCTCAGGCTACTAGCCCATGGATCAGTCCACACTCTAACTTTTTCCTCACAAAATCATCGTACTTCTGCTACACAGGAATGCCGGAAATCTTGGGCAAAGGGTTGCATGCATGCGTGATAGAAGAGACAAGGTACAAATACATGGGGTGTGCGAAGGGGAAAAAAGGCCAAATGGGGTATAGATGGTGTGGATGCGGAGCAAAGTGACGGGAGCAGCGGGAGCAGTCTACGAAAAGTGGATTCCGAGTTCGTGAAAGGTGGCAAGGAGCTTGAGGATGTCGTCGATGTCCATCTTTGCGGCTCTGTCCTCGGAGGCGCCGGCCTTTTGGAGAGCATGGCTGACGAGGTTGGCGAAGGGTTCGTCGGAGGGCATGATTTCCTTGACTGCGCAGTAGGTCTTGTAGTTTGCCTCGAGCATGTCGATGACGCCTCTAGCGTCAAAGAACGAGGCACGGACCGTCTTGTTCCTTCGAGAAAAGATGATGCGGGTCAAGCCGTCAAACTCTTCGAAGGGAATGGGCGGTGGTGGGTTGAGAGGGGTGATTCGGACCACCGACGACTCGACCTGGGGCGGAGGCCGGAACGAGTTGCGCGAGACCTTCATGATGTGATCCACCTTGGAGTACAGCTGCACATTGGCCGAGAGTCGACACCAGAGATTGTCCCCGGGCCTTGCAAGTAAGCGCAGCGCAAACTCGCGCTGAAACATCAACACCGCACAGCGGAACAGCGGACGATGCGAGAGTAGCTTGAATACCAGAGGCGACGAGATCTGATACGGCGTGTTGGAGATACACACGTCAAAGTAGGGCAGGTCGGTCTTGCAGAAATCACCAATCATGATGTCGAGTTTTCGCTGCTCCGGTCTGAGCAGTGCCGAGTCGAGTCGACAGAGAAGGAAGAGGAAAGACATTCAGATTGAATCAGTTACGCTGTCCCTTCACGACAACGACAGCACGATAGGCGCAACAAGCAACCGAACAGAGACGACAGCGGCATGTGACGCGGAAGCTCGCGCGCGCTCGAGGAGGGCTTAGAGCACAGCGGAGGGTGGGGATCAGCTATCTCGGAAAGTTGCCGCATTGTCCAAGTGCAACCTTGGGCTCGTACGAAAGATGGTAAATGTAATTGGATCATCACGTCAAAGGGAAAGGGCTGGGAGGTCGGAGAGCAGTGAAGGGCATACTTCATGTGCCATCGCTGTGCTCTGCTGTTGCTGTGGTGTGCTTTGGTGCACTCTGCACTCTGCGCCCTCCGCCAAGCCAAAGCCAAAGCCAAAGCTAGAGCCGCTGTCTTTGTCTCTGTCTCTTAGCGTTCTCTGCACTGCCGCTGCTGCTGCTGCTTGCTGCTGTAAGGAGGGCATGGAAGAATACTCACTTTCCCTGTACACGCTTGCTTAGTTCTGCAGCCATGCGTGGGTCCATTTCGACAACGGTGGTCTTTTTTGCCTTTTCGAGGATGCGGACGGTCAAGTTACCGGTACCGGGGCCGACTTCGAGAACCATGTCGGTAGGCTTGAGGTTGGCCTTGTCGACGATACCCTGTGCAACAAGGGGGTTCTTGAGAATGTGCTGACCGAACTTGTCGGTGTTGAAGATGGGATTCTTGGTGGTTGCGCTCGAGTTCTGGTTGGAAGCGTGGGCAGCTTGGGTCGAGGAGTTTGCGGTGCGTGCGGAGCCGGGACGAAGGCCAGAGCCGGCCGCCGACTCGTGCTGCCTCGACAGCTTTGCCGATACTGCTCGCGGCATATTGAGTGGATATGGACGATGGTAGAAGAGTGATCCGACGCGGCAGATGGCAAGGATGAGGAGAGAAGGGAGGCGAGGGAGAATCACCTTTGAGTCTTGATGTGTTTGCTTTTCAGTACAGTACACTAGTACAGTACAGTACTGTACTGTCCACCCTTTGTTGGCACGGCTGTGGCCACAAAAAATTATTTGGTGGGCCACTTGCAAGCACCAAAAGGAAAAAAAAAGTTCAAAGAACAAAGTCACACTAGTGCACTAACAACGGTCGGATCCGATTGGTGCCTACAGTAATTTTGTGTGTGTGTGTGTGTGTGTTAGTGTGGACGAAACCGATCGGGTCTAACAGTCGCGTTTGGTTTGGAGACGCGCACCACCGACACCGAGACGGGAAGCTCAAAAGGCGAGAAAGAGAGACCACATTAATGATTCTATACGCAGCCAGCCAGCCAGCAAGCCAGCCTGTTACAGTACTGTGTGTACTGTACAGTTACAGTAGTGGACAAGTTGACCTTCTGATGCGCTTGAGCCAACATACACATACATTCACACACACACACACACACACACACACACATCTCTATCTCGACTCAGTGTAGCTACAGCACTACTGCTTTGCTCGCACCGTCAACGTCGAGAAGCACCTCCCACAACCAACACACACCTCTGCAGTTACAGTCACCGAATCTCCTTGCTTCATCCCATTCATCCTCTCTACCGCTACCGAGCTCGACTCTATCACTCGCAACCACCAACAGCACTCTTCCGACCCTGGTTCCCATTCCACTTATTCTGATCGCGCTGGCTTCTTCATCCCGTGTGTGCTAGGCCTGTCGCTTGCCAACCCCTGCTGCCGGCGGCACCCTTCGTCAACCCGCTAGCCACTGTGCATGCCTTTGGCCGCTAGACATTCGCCCATACATACAACCAACAGCCAGCTCCCATGAGTCGGCCGCGCTTCTTCAATGCTCCCCGCAAGGGCGAGAACTTTGAACTTCGCGCAGACCTCAACAGCGAGTATCGCGATCGTCGCAAAGATGCCATCAAGCGCGTCATTGCAAACATGACCGTCGGCAAGGACGTCAGTGGCCTCTTTCCCGACGTCCTCAAAAACATGCAGACCGAGGACCTCGAACAAAAGAAGCTCGTATATCTCTACCTCATGAACTACGCCAAAACTCAGCCCGAACTCGTCATCCTCGCCGTCAACACGTTCGTCAAGGACTCGGAAGACCCAAACCCACTCATCCGTGCCCTCGCCATCCGCACCATGGGCTGTCTTCGCGCCGAAAAGATCATCGACTACCTCTCCGATCCCCTCGAAAAGGGCCTCCGCGACGAGAACCCGTATGTCCGCAAGACCGCCGCCATCTGCGTTGCCAAGCTCTACGATCTCAAGCCCGACCTCGCCATCGACCGCGGCTTTGTCGGCATGCTCAAGGACATGGTCGGCGACTCCAACCCCATGGTCGTCGCAAACGCCGTCACCGCACTCACCGACATTCACCAGACGGCTCTCGAAAACGACCCCTCGGGCGCCTCGGCCGTCTTTATCATCGACTCCGACATCCTCACCAAGCTCCTCATCGCGCTCAACGAGTGCACCGAGTGGGGCCGCATCGCCATCCTCAACTCCCTTGCCCGCTATCGTGCCCGCGACGAAAAGGAGGCCGAACACGTCTGCGAGCGTGTCATGCCGCAGTTCCAGCACGCCAACGGCAGCGTCGTCCTCGGTGCGGTCAAGGTCATCCTCATTCACATGGCCAAGGTGCGCAACAACGACGAGCTCATCAAGCAGCTCATCCGCAAGATGGCCCCCCCACTCGTCACCCTCATCTCCTCCGCGCCCGAGGTGCAGTGGGTTGCGCTCCGCAACATCAACCTCATCCTCCAGAAGCGTCCCGACATCCTCCAGACCGAGCTTCGTGTCTTTTTCTGCAAGTACAACGACCCCTCGTACGTCAAGCTCGAGAAAGTCGAAATCATGATCAAGCTCGCCAACGAGCGCAACGTCGACATGCTCCTCTCCGAGCTAAAGGAGTACGCCTCCGAGGTCGACGTCGACTTTGTCCGCCGCGCCATTCGCGCCATCGGCCAGTGCGCCATCAAGATCGACGCCGCGGCAGAGCGATGCGTCCACGTCCTCCTCGACCTGATCGCCACAAAGGTCAGCTACGTTGTCCAGGAGGCCGTCGTCGTCATCAAGGACATCTTTCGCAAGTATCCGCGCAACTACGAGGGCATCATCCCCACCCTCTGCTCCAACCTCGAGGAGCTCGACGAGCCCGAAGCCAAGGCCTCGCTCATCTGGATTCTCGGCGAGTATGCCGAAAAGATCAGCAACGCCGAGGAGCTTCTCTCGCTCTTCCTCGACACCTTCACCGACGAGCCCTACCAGGTGCAGTTCCAGACGCTCACCGCCATCGTCAAGGCCTTCCTCAAGAAGCCCGACGGTGCGTTGGCCCAGCAGATTGTCCAGCAGGTTCTCGAGAAAGCCACCAAGGAGTGCGACTCGCCCGACATCCGCGACCGCGCCTTTATCTACTGGCGACTCTTGTCGTCCTCGGACTCGAATGCCGGCCGATCCGTCATCCTGGCCCAACGGCCGCCCATTTCGATTCCGACGACAACCGTGCCCCCGGCCCTGCTCGACGAGCTCGTCTCGGAACTCTCGTCGCTAGCCAGTGCCTACCACAAGCCGGCGAGTACGTTTATCGGCAAGGCGAGGTTCGGTGCCGATGGCATGCGTGCCCGACCCGACGGTGCAGATGCGCACGAAGACGAAATCACACGCGAAAAGGCGCTGGCTACGGTCGTGCAGGGCCAAAAGTCGGAAAACCTGCTCGACTTTGGCGACGACGACGACCCCATCGCCTCGTCGTCCTCTGCCGCGGCGGTGGGCAATGGAAGCAGCAACGGAGGAGCCGGGGCTCTGGGCGCACTCGCGGGTCTGGATGATCTCATGATGGGCACTTCGATCTCGTCGCCAACGACAACGTCCCAATTCGGCGGGGCAGGGGGATCTACAAACGGCCGATCTGCGTCATCTTCAATGTCGCTGTCGGCTCAACCGGGCAACATGGGCAACGGCCTCAACGACCTCCTGGGCCTCTTTGACTCGGCTCCCGGCGCAGAACAGCCCGGCGCACAGACTGGCGTCCAGGCCCTCACCGCCCTCTCTTCCTCCTCACCAACAAACGCGTTTGGCCAGTCTCCACTCGCGCCAACCCCCTCCAACGCCTCCCAACAGCCAGGCCTGTCCACGCCAGCGACGACCACCACAACAGCAAACTCTACCAAAGACCCCTTTGACTTTTTCTAAGCCCTTTTCACCCTCCCCCCCATATTCGCCCCACATTGTATCGTCGTCGACTACACTGTTGCGATACGACACGAGCTGCAACACTGGTAGTTACCCGATATTTATACCGCGCACATGTGTGGTGCATCTGTGCGCGCGTCATCCACAGGCATCAGTGGTCGAACTGAAATCGGGCTTGTTTGACCGAGTTGGCAAAGAGAAAAAAAAAAGGACATTATGATACAAGCAACGTGGAGAGATATAGAAATAGAAAAGAAAGAAAGGGGGGGGGGGGGAAGGAAACTCTTTACAAGGGGTTCTCTTTTTCATTTGTTTCTTTTTCTAGACCGAGAGCTCGGCCTTGCCGGCGTTCTGGATGGCGGACGAGTAAGGCTCGAGAGCGGGCTTGACCCACTTGTTGAGGAAGCTGGTGACCTGCTGTTCGGCACGGCCGGTGAAGGACTTGGGGTCGAGGAGGGCGTCCATCTGCGGGAGGATGGGGGCAAAGTAGGCGTCGGCCTTGATTCGGGCGATGAGGTCGTTTTCCAGACCGTGCTCCTTGACCTGTGCGGCCGCCTGGTGGGAGAGGACACGGATGCGCTCGTGGCACTCCTGACGGTCGCCGCCGGCCCGGACCATGGCCATGATGACGTTTTCGGTGGCCATGAAGGGCAGCTCGGACTGGATGCGGCGCGCAATGATGGCAGGGTAGACGACGAGACCCTCGGAGACGTTTTGCAGAATAGTGAGGATCACATCGGCAGTGAGGAAGGCCTCGGGGATCGAGAGTCGGCGGTTGGCACTGTCGTCGAGCGTGCGCTCCATCCACTGTGCGCCTGCCGTCTCGCGGGCCGAGTTGACCGCGTTGCCGAGCCATCGAGCCAGGCCACAGACACGCTCGCTGCGCATCGGGTTGCGCTTGTACGCCATGGCCGACGAGCCGATCTGGTCCTTCTCAAACGGCTCCTCGATCTCCTTGAGGTGGCAGAGCAGACGGATGTCGGTGGCCATCTTGAGCGCCGAGGCCGAGAACGAGGCGAGCGGGTTGAGCACGTCGATGTCGACCTTGCGCGAGTACGTCTGTCCGGTCACGGGCATGGCGTAGGGGAAGCCAAACAGCTCGGTGACGCGCTCGTCGAGCGCCTCGACCTTGTCGTGGTCGCCATCAAAGAGGGCGAAGAACGAGGCCTGGGTGCCGGTGGTGCCCTTGACACCGCGGAAACCGAGGTCGTCGCGAGCGCGTTTGATGTTGCGGAGATCCCAGAGGAGTTCCTGGATCCAGAGGGTAGCACGCTTGCCGACAGTGGTGAGCTGGGCGGGCTGCATGTGGGTGAATCCGAGGGTGGGGAGGTCCTTGTACTTGTCGGCAAAGGCGGCGAGACGCTCGATGACAAGGGCGAGCTTGGGCAGCAGCAGGTCGAGGCCGCGGCGGAGGAAGATGAGATCGGCATTGTCGGTAACGTAGCAAGAGGTGGCACCCAGATGAATGAAACCAGCAGCCTTGGGGGCAACGAGGCCAAAGACGTGGACGTGCGCCATGACGTCGTGGCGACGACGCTTCTCTTCTTCGGCGGCGAGTGCCATCTGCTTGTCGTCGAGGGTGAGGTTGTTTCTCATCTGCTCGATGGCGTCCTCGGGGATGTCGAGGCCGAGCTCTCGCTCGGCAATGGCGAGATTGAGCCAGAGCTGTCGCCACGTCGAGAAGCGGGTGGCATTGGAAAAGAGACCGGACATCTCCTTGGACGCATAGCGCGACGACAGCGGCGACTGCCAGCTCTCAAACGACGACATCTTTTTTTTTATTAGGCTTTTGAAAGGTAAGGGTCGACGAACAGGATGACGAGGAAGGTGGTGTAAAAGGGAGAAGAGAATAAATGTATTGTGGGAGTGTGCAATCAATCCAATCGAACTAATGTGATGGGCTCGGATTCGATTGGCCTTGGCCCAAGGTACGTAGACAGTGGACGTTGGCAACGCTGCTTCTGACAGCTGCAAGTCAGGCGATTCAAGAGCTTGCCGACACTGTACTCTGTAGCATCGTCCGTACTTTACTACTGCACCTACTTTTGGACAGTGGATATATGGATGTCCGTTATTCCTAAATTTTTCTGGTTGGCCTGTACTGTAGTACTGTACCGTACTACTGAACATGGCTGCTAAACTTTTTTTTCTTTCTTTTCCTTCTTCTGACTTTTTGACACCGAGTGTGCACCCTGTTGCTTCCGTCGCTTGAATTGGCTCGACCGTCAGATTCACTTGCAATCTCACAGCTCCGTCCCGTCCTCCACGCCGAGCTTCTCCCGATGTTTCAACTCTATCGGGACCCGCATTAACCCTGCGCGCGTCGCGTAAAGTTGCGTTGTACCACTGCAACACACACACACACACACACACTCAAGAAACTCACAAACGGCCCTACCGAGTTCAACACTCAGAATTGCCCAAACAAAAAAAAGGTACACAAGACACATGTCACCTGCTCGAGCGATACCATTTGCTTTGTAAGAACAATCACATGGCGAGCGTCTCTGTAGTCAAGCCGAGCCAGTCACTTGTCAACACAGCGCAGCAGCGCAAGTCATCGATAGATAGTCCCGCTACCCTATACTGTCACCGACATCACTGTGAATACGCCTTCTCCACGAAACACTTTACCGCTATTCTACGGCTTCCTCTTGCAAGCTGAGCCAGATCACGCGATGCTGGCATGTCGCGCCAATCTTCACCCTCGGCTCACCGACAGCCAGCTGCAGTGTCGCCATGGTCACACAAATTGCCACAGTCACAACAAGAAGAGCAGCATGGAGACAGCACCGCCACGTCCTCAGCTGTCCATCTTGAGCAGCCATCGTATATACAGCCCGCGGTGGTCGCTACATCCGACGACGAGGAGCGCTTCCTTCTGTCGCCATCACAAGACGCTAGCGGCTTCGCCGACAGCTGCAGTAGTCGGAGCTCATCGGTTGCGGACGCATGGCCAGTCGAGCGGCAACGCAGCTCGGACGAGGCGAAAAGCGAGCAGAATAACCAAGAAGACGAGGTGGTACTTTCAGTGCAGCAGCGACTCAGCACGGCCGAACAAATCGGATCTGTGTCCAAAAGCCCAGTGGCGCAACAGACTTCTGCGCTCGGTCTCGCCACTGTATCGACCGACCTAGCTGCAGCAGCTGCGCCATCTACACGCAATCCAAGCCCCAATACACTTTCCAGATCACCAGCATCGCCCACACCTTCACCACGACGACAAACATTGTATCGATCGCTCATGGACAGAGACCCGTCTTCATCACCACCCTTGCCTCTCCTCAAGGCACCACGACGGCATCGACCCACTTCGCCTCAATCGAGCATGCAAGTCCCTCTACCCTCACGTCAAGATCAGACCCACAATTCGTTGGATCAGCAATCGTCCGCACCTCTGAGCCGCCCGCGCTCACCTCCTAGATCGACACAAACGCCAGCGTCACCCTCCCCGACGGCAGGTCCTTCCAACATCCGCTCCTCGCCCGCTCAGTCCACACTGCAAAACGATGAAGCAGTCGCTCGGGCCACAGCAGCGCTTCCGCCAACTCCTCCTCGCCGGCAATTACGTGAGCGAAAAGCCCAGCAGCTCAATCCCTATACGCTCGAGGCCATGAGATATCAGCGCACTCTTATTCGCAACGACTGGCAGGATGCGGTGGTCAGCCAACGAGAATGGCATCGCCAAGAGCGCCGACGCATCGCAGAGGAGGAAGCAAAGGCACGCAAGGAGAGCGAGTCCAATTCAAACAACGACGAGACCCAGAGTCAGTGGCTTGTCAACAGTTCCGGACCAAGCTCCGAGGTCGATCCAGACGAATCAGTACCTGCATCATCCCAAGGGCCCAATCCAACCGAAGCGCAGCACGTTGTTGTAGAGCTTCCCCTCGTAAGGCCAAGTCCACCACCACCACGATCTCGGAACGACACGGATAATGCCGTTGTGACCGCCTCTGTTGACGTCAACGGAGCTGGCCCAAGCCGCCTGGCACCCAGAACAGCGGACACCACGGCGGTGTCCATCGCCAAAAAGACCTATCGCAGTCATGCAAAGGCTTCAGCCATGTCGACGGCACAAGCCTCAATTAATTCGAGTTCGCCTTCCATGCGCAGACGCCTGTTGGGAGAGTCATCAACCAGCTCAGATTCTGACGCGGAACCGAACCCAGCTACTGGCACAAACGAAGCAACGTCTTCTCGTACACCTGTTGAACGAGGACAGGTCGCCCTTTCAACGCCAGCCCTCTCGCATTCCGCATCGAAGGAGGGCAACGGCCTCATACAAACCGCCAGACACAGCTCTTCGCCACATGATGTCATGATCATTGACTCCTCGGAAGACGAGCGGCCCCTTCCTCCTGCAACCCTCAGGGGAAGACCTAGGCGAAGCCGGTGGTCTGGCGACGGATCAAGCAGTGACAGCACAGACTATGAAAGGCGATTTCGGCAGCTTAAAAAGATGATGCCGGCCGGCATGGCGCGCCGACACATCCGCGACCTTCGTGCAATGCGTCATGGAAAGGCGTACCACCCAGACGGACACGTCTCTTCTGCTTCAAGTGATGGTGGTCAGGGGGACACCACCATATCTCCGACCCGACCGGCCATTGCAGAAACGCCCACCACTAGTCCTCTTGATGCCAACGGCGAGCTTCGTCCTGGAGAGACACGCAAGCGCTTGCGCCGACACGACAGCCTCGAAGGTCGAGACGCGCTGCTGCTGGACCCGAACTCGGATTCCAGCTCGTCTGACGCATCGCTGTCCTCCATAGCCACAGCGTCGGCAGCCGCAGGTCACCCGTCTACCGACTCCGGATCGGACACGGATGCAAAAGTCGTCGCATGGTGGACATCCAAGCGTCATGTCGAGAAAGCATCGCACCGCGAGAAAGACGCAATAGACCGCATGCTCAGCCGAACCGCCAGATCGGCAAATGTGGCGGACGAAGCGGCCCGCAGCAAAGCCAAGAGCCGCGGTGGACGACAAGAAGAATACCGTCCCGACAAAGATTATCATCGATCCTGGCAGCCTCGACTTGACAACTATGTTGGAGGACCAGCCACAGCGGGACCATCACGGGATATTGATCGGAACGGAGGCAGCCGAGCTCGGCGAAAGACACACGTACGGGGCGATGACGCCACCACAATCACTGCAAGGCTAGGCGTTGCGCAGAGCGAATCCAGACGCATGAGCAGCAAGAAGAAACGCAAGATGGATCCTCGAGTTGGACAAACGAAGTATTCCCACGCAGGTCCTCCGCTGAACCCGCGCAACCCTCCGACTATTCGACCTCGGACACGGCCACGCCTCGATCTCCAGCTCGACGAAGTACTGTTCATAAAACGTCCACATGAACTGGACCCGCAGAAGAACCAAGAGGACGCCAGACCGATAGACGATGAATCGACAGATGATGTGCTACTTCTGCTAGGTGATGCAAACATGACTGATGTGTCGCTGCCTGCTGTAGATCCACGATTGGCACAACCAAGAAGGGCGGCTGCGCGACAACACCAGTCGTCTCACACCTCGCCCAGAGGGCTTCCCGTCTTGGACGGCGTACCCGGCTCTCCATCTTCGCCGTCTACACGCTCCATGGACCGAGGCCATGCCGGACTACGCATGGGGAACGCTGCTGCTGTTGCTAGCCCTCAAAGCCCCGTCGTATATCTGCACGCGGAGCAGCATGCACTCATCCCAGTCGGTCATCGCGATGCCGAGGCCGACATGGCCGCGGAACACTGGGATGACTTCGAAGGTATTCGCACCGACTTTGGCATTTCTCCGCTTTCGGCAGGTGCGGCCCTTCGCATGAGCTCGTTTCTGTTCCGGGAAGGTTACCTTTCCGAACTCATCAAGCTGCCAGACAAGTTGGTGCAAGGCCAGGCGCTACACAGCATCTGGTCGGAGGACTCGGAGCTGCATGTGGGCGAGGTAGTTCTGACGATGCGGATGGAGCACGACGTTTTGCATTCGACTCTGCCGCTTCTCTTGGACCAGATCAGAATGACGATTGATTCACGAACGCAGGGTTCCGACACGGGACACGGTCTCGGTACGCGGAAGTACCTCGCCGAGACGTTTGCCTTCCTCGGCACATGGCTAACTACAATGGCTATGCAAAGCACCGACGAGGCGGCCTGTACATTTCGAACCTATCGGGCCATCATGTCACGACTTGAGCTGCTCCAACAGAACCTTGCCGTGTCGGCGTCGAGCGTGCACATTCGCATGGCAAGTCTGCACATATGCTGGTCCAGGTTCGAGCTCTGCTGGCGGGCACTGGCAGTCGTCGATATGCATCCTAGCTATGCGCTTGAAACTGATGCACCCACGGTCGACGAGCTCCTGGCTTTGAGCAGGACGCTAATGTCTCTGCTGCTCTATCACGGACTGCATCGAAGTATTCGAGCGCTCAGACAAGCTTCACGGTCAGGCGGCAGTCTCCAAGACCGCGTCGAACACCGAGACGAGGATGGAAATGCGGCTGCGCAGATGGCTGACGCTCGTGCCGACGGGCGCCAAGATGAGTCTGCTGCCATGTGGATTGGGGTGATTCATCTACTCGGCTCCTTCGAGAAGGGTCGTGGCGTCAATGACTGTGCGCTTTTCTGGTCACAATTCATGCTGGCGTTTGACAAGTGGGACTCTGCGCTCAAGCAGCGTGCGTCGCTGGTCCGGAGCGAGAGTCTCTGGTATTGCCTGTTTGGTCTCAGCGCCTTGTCGCAGATCACACCCGACTGCCAGATTCTGTCCAGGCATGCTGGTCTGCGACAGTGCTGGAACCTTGTCGTGAAGGCAATATCGCATATTCAGTTGCGACTCGAGGAGAAGGTCGAGACAAGAATGTCGTGGGTCTCCATCACTAAGCGAGACCGCTATGTGCGTGTCGTTCTGCAACGCTGCTGCCTGCTTGCAACCGAGTGGGGCTGGAGTATGGAGGGTGCAGATTCGACTCTTGCTCGACTGTTCGACATCTTTAACAGTCACAGACTCAGCGACTTGCCATCGGAGGACCGGCACGACTTTCCGGCTTTCTTGCGCGACTTCAATATCAGCAAGTTGGAGCTCGACAGCCGCACCTGTCGTGATGAAGAGGCAAACCGAGAGCCGTGCTATCATCTGTTCATCCGACTCCTTGCACGTGCAGGACGAGAACGGAGAGACTTGTCTGCCGACCCTCGAGACGGTGACAAGAGCATTGCTCGTCTACTTTCACGCATGACACCAGTCCGCGTGATGCCATTCACACGCAAGAATGTGCCGACCAGCTCAGAGCGAGCTGTGCTCTTCAATCACTATACGGTTGTGATGCTTTTTCTGCATCTTGTGCCATCGTCCTCAACACAGCGGCTGCGTCAAATCCAGAGCTTTCTCCCATCGTTCAAGGATGCCGATTTTTGGAGCCAGGTTACCAGCATACGTGCAATGATGTACGTGGCTGTCATCTTTCGCCATCACCATCTCGAGATGACACCCGTGACCAAGTGGTTAGGCGAGACCATGGAGACGCTGCTGCGCGAATACACCGAGCTCGAGCGCACAACAGGTCAGTTTGAGCGCCAACAGCAGCAAAAGCAGGCAAGAGGTCAGCTCGACAGGGCCGAGGCTCCGGCTAAGCTCGCCTCTGTGTTCGAGAATGCTCCAGCCCGACAGGCAGCCCTCAAGCGACAGCAAGAAGTAACCAGGCTCCTTGTGGTTGCACTCAGATCAACCCAGCACATCATCCGTCATGCAAACCTGGAGAGCGGAGGTGGTTCCGAGAAGCGGCTTCCCGATTTGCATCTCTTGCACTTGTCGTGGACAAAGCATCTGCTCGAGGCACAGCTTGCCATCGAGCCTCTGCTCGGACAAGAGGCGCTCAAATGCATCCAGACGTTTCTGCTGGAGCGCATCAAAGTGCTGGAGCCGTTCCAGCCAAAGCCCCTCAATGCTGTGTCGGGCTCCCAGAACCCTGCAGGTGACAAGGAAGAGAGCCAAGATAGCTTTGCTGATCTTTTCGCGGCCGAAGACGAGTTCGACTTTGAGGATCCGCTGCTCATGCAGCTGCTGGACGGGCATGATGATCAAAGCCGCCAGCAGAAGCAAACATCACCGGACGGCACAAATCCTGATCTAAATGCCGGAGCTGCGTCGACTCAGAAAGCCTGGGATCGTGCCTTTGCCGACTATGTCAAGGAAATCATTTCGCCTTCGCTGTTTCAGCTGCTCTCCAACATCTATCACCCGGATCGCCGTGCCGAGACTGGTAGCACGGGAGGCGGCTTCTCGCTCGGCGTGACCGAGAGGCTCGACGACGACCGTTTTGCCAGCATCGACGAACGCGAAGGCAGAGGCAGCGGCAGTGTCGATGTCCGACAGCGTATGGCGCAGCTTCTAAAGGCTGCCGAGCGGCGCAAGTATCTGGAATTGGTGGTGGACTGTTGGGCCGGATGCGGACACGTCCTGGTCACCAATGGCCTGCGGGACTGGACGTCGTACCTCGGATTCGGCAACGAGTCGTGGAAGCGCATTGACGATCCGATCGGTCGACGCGACGTCGGTCTGCGATTCTTGCAAAACGTGGTCAGTCTCGATCCCGCGGCGGCTTGCAAACGCGAATGCGAGTCCGAAATGATTGCCGTCTGGATACAGACTGCAGTAGCTCGGGTTCTGTCGATTCAGGACATCTACACCCTTTCGCTGATCCAGGCAGGTCTCGGAGCTGAGAGCGCAAAGATGAGAGCGACAGCGACTGCGACGACAACGATCCTGCTATCCGATCTCGCGCGTCGTTGGTCCCATACACTTCAGTCCACGTCGACCGACGACCAGGACTCGACGTGTGTCATCTCGACGAGCAAGCTCGATCTGGACCGCTTTGTGAGTCTCCGATCTCGGCTTCTGCAAGCTACGTTTGCAAGCCTGGCCTCGGCAAGCGGCGGGATTGTCTATCCTGCGGTTTCGGCACTCCTCTCTTCGATCCGAGTCTATCTCGACGACACGCCTTCACATGCAACGCACAGAGACTATGTGGCCTTTTGTCAGCAGACGCTGGAAGATTTACGGATTCATCTGGCCAACTCGCCTCTCTTTGGCTCGCTCAGGCCCGAGTTTGACAATACCTCTACTGCGGTCCACCGTCGAGACGCTGCGATGCAACAACAACAGCAGCAGCAGCAGCAGCACAGAATCACGAGCCCGGATCTCTGATTTTTTTTCTTTTGGCACCACTCCCTGTCTCCACCCAGCATTGATTCAAGTAGCCAACCTGGCAACGTCTTTTGTAGATTCTGCAGTTGTAGCGGCGCATATGGTCTCTCTCTTTTTTTTCTTTTTCTTTTTTCCCCCGCAATAATAGAGCACTACAAATCAATCACGTCAGGTCTCAAAGCGTCCAGCGTCCATTCTCGGCGAGTCTCGAGGCCGTGTGGAGTTGGATGTGGGGGGGGGGGGGGGGTCTCGTATGTCTATGGCGTGACGTGGTGGCATTGACGTTGCGCACATGCTGAGAGTTGACGAGAAGAAAAAAGAAAGAAAACGGGGGGTATAGTGGGCGAGATTCGGAATCTAGTCTCTGTCGTTGGCTGCAGAGGAGAGCGTATCGAGGACGCGAGTGAGGGTCTGCAGAGCGGGCCGAGTAGAGGCCTGAGCTGGGGTTGAGCTTGAGCTTGAGCTTGAACTCGAGTTGGAGGTCGACGTCGAGGTTGCGGCAACAGTCAGGCCCTGTGCAAGCGAGTAGACGTTGGCCGAGGTAGCAATGCAGGCGGTGGCAATGGGTGCAAACGTGGGAGCCGGAGGGGTGTTGAGATGTTTGAGCACGAAGTTGGCCGCGTTGAACGCCACGTTTGCTAGTCGCTCGAGCTGCCACTGTAGCTCTTGGAGCGAGTCGGTTGCCCTGCCCAGCACGGAGCGTGTGCGGGAATGGCGGTAGAGAGCCGCGTGGAAAGTGTCCGACGTTGGGAAGTTGGCGTACTTGGGCAGCTTGGGCCAGCCAGCTTGGCCACCAACATCGGTGCCGTGCACAGACAAGCCTTGCCTGCCATCACCACCGTCGTGGTCGTGGTCGTGGTCGTGGTCGTCGTCATCGTTGCCGTCGTGGTTGTAGTCGTCCTGCAGATCGCCGTGCAAGAGAGCATACACCCGAACAAGGTCCTGGCTCGCACGCTGTGCTACGCCTCTTGTGCTCTTTGCGCATTCGCCTTTGTCGGCATCGACATCGGCATCGTTCTTGTGATGAGCTCCAGTTGGCTCTGGGTCTCGATTTGGTCGTGGGTCCAGTCTGCGTCTGGTTCGGCTGCCACCACTCGCGTCGCCGTCTGCGTTTGCATCGCTTTTCTCGCTGGTCGACTGGTCATTCCACGACTTGTTCTTCTCGACTTTGGCCCCAAGACTCCCGGCGAGGACATCGTCGCCGTCGCAAAGCAGAATCGCGCGCAAGTGTCTTCGTACGCCATTGAACGCGGAGAACCACGCCGCCGATCTGAGCTGCGAACGGTTCTTGTACCACAGCTGCGAGACGAGCGTGTGTTCCGCCTCGAGTGTCGCGAGCGTCGCGAGGAGGCTCTTGATCGCGCGTCGCAGCTCGCGGATCAGCGACGGTGGGTCGAGTGTCTCTCCGTCTCCCAGACCAGCGGATCGCGATGGCTGCAACGTCGTCGGCAGAGGTGCCGACGACACTCTGGCTTCTGCTTCGGATATCGATTTGTTCTGTGGCGGCGCCCGAGCTGAGCCAGAGGCCAGACTCGACGGCGTAGACTCCCGAGACGAAGAGCTCGAGCTTCGGCCAAGGAGCAAGTCTCTGGCCAGTGTCGATGCGGATGCTTGCTCTTTTGCTCCTTTTTTCTTTTGCGCCGGCTCATCTTTGAGGGCTGCCTGGGGCTTTGTTCTCGATAATGTCTCTACATGCCTGTCAGCTGATGTTGCGCCGGCCTGCTTGCGAGACTTTTCCTTCTTGTTTTGCGAAGCGGAAGGCAAGGCAGAATCCAAAGACGACCGAAGCAGGTCGACTGCCAGGCCAGCGGTGTCGGAGCGTCCATGTGCCGCTAGAACGGCACTTGTCTTTATCTTCTTCCTTGGCTGGTCAGAACTCCCATTGGCAGAGCCCTTGTTCAGAGTCCCGGCATTCAAACTCGAGCCGGAGGCAGACGACGCCGTAGTAGGCTTGCGTTTCTTGCGCGCAGTGATCAGCTCCTTTTCTTTCGGCATACTCTGCCTCTCTCTCTCTCTTTTTTTCCTCTTTCGAGACTCGCCGGCTCCTCGCTCGAAACGCAACGACGGTGTGGATAATGGTGTCTGACGAGAGAACACAGAAACTCCAATTGCATACATGAAAATACAGTAGACTGCCGTACTGAGTGTGGACCCTTGTCATTTCCATGCATCCAGCTAGAATTCTCGCAAATGCCGCTGTCAACCACATCCTCCGAATTCCGTGATGTTTTTTTTTTTTGATTTTTTTTTCTCCCTGTCCGCATGGCCTCCACACACCTAATCCCACCCCCCAATCCCAACCCCAACCCCGACACTCACACTTTCATCCTGCACACAGCATCGAGTCAGGACCCAGAGACCCGACTCGCACCTCACACGCCGAGATGCTGTGCGGGCGTCGAGGAATGTGTGTGATTGATGACGAGAGAAAAGCTCTTGCGTGCCTTGTCTCGGGCCCGGGGGCCTACTGGATGTGTACAGGGGGGGGAAAAAAGGGTCCAGGGCGAGAGAGAGACACGGCGTTGGTACACGGAAAAAAACGGATCAGATGAGATCGGGTGGGGTATCGAGGGGCAACATTGAGCAAGAGTGACGAAATACACGTGAGATGTTTGCTATTCAAAAGTGCCGTGAGGTGCGGTATGCAGTGTTGGTGTTGGCACTGGCCTGCGTTGTGGCATAGGGATCAGAGTAGCCAGTAGCATTGGGTGCGCCATCATGACCGTAGCCGTAGCCAGCGTGGTTGCTGCTATTGTTGTTGAAGCTGCGACTGGCGCGAGTGGGAGTCTTTGAGCTGCGGCGCGTGGGTGTGTCCGGAGTGGCGGGTGAAAAGGCGCCCGCGTACGACGTGCGCTTCGGATCTGGTAGCGGCGGGGACTGCGTGGCATGCGACGGCGGTGGCGGCAGCGAATGGTGTAGCGGGCTCGAATTGTAGCCGTAGTTGGCGCCGGCACCAGCCTGGGGCATGGGTGGCAACCGGCTCTCTCGGCGTACATTGCCCGGCCGTCCTCCGCCACCGCTTCCGGGCGTATTGGGGTGGCTACCGGCCACAGAGCTGCGAGCAGGACTACCCCCGACAGCCGCCTGCAGTGTATGCATGGTCGCCATCTGCTGCTGCAAAAAGTCTCCGGTACCCGGGCGCATGCGAAGCAGCTTCATGGCCATGTCCAAGGACCCGTTGGCTCCCACATCCGCCTCCTCTTCCTTCTTCTCCTGCTTGCGCTTCTTGATGGTTCCGAGAGAGCGCTGGTTGAGCACCGACTTGTTCTTGGTGCGTCGCTGGGTACCCGCACGGCGCATCTTGGCCTGCATGCCACGCACGCACTCCATCATCAGCTCGTCGGTCGACTGGTCGTGCAGCAGCAGATACGACAGGATCTCGCGATACTTGGGCCCTTGCAGCACGTCCAGAGGCACGCCGTGCGTGATGCCGGTCTCGGCGTCAAACGCGTTAAAGTAGTTCTTGAGGAAGCCCAGCCACTTGAACACAATGTCCACTTCCTTGTCCGACAGCTGTGCCATCGAAGACGGCGTGTCTGACAGCGGTGGCACCAGGATGCTCTCAATGATGTTGAGCACCTCCTTCCAGACCTTGGTCAGGACCAGCTGCGCCTCGGTCTCGGACAGTGTTCCCTTGAGCGTGGCCAGACACTCGTCCAGATAGTCGAGCAGAGGGATGATGGCCGCCTCGATCTCCTGATCCGTAAGCTGTGCCGGGCGGTTCTTGGGCTTCGCCTCGGCCTCGACGGGCGGGATCATTGAGGCGTTGACATTGGTGCTGGCCAAGGCCGAGGCGTAGAGCGCTTTGACGTTGCCGATCGCCTTATCTAGGTTGATGCCACTTGTCCTGACTAGCGTCTTGAGCAACGAGCGAGACAGGCACTGCCGGATAAAGACCGACATCTTGTCCACAATGATGCGGACCATGTCGCTCTCGGCACGCTTCAGCGAGCGGAATCCACGGCCAAAGTAGAAGAGGATGTCATCGCGCTCGCCTTCCATGCTGACACGTAGCAGCAAGCGACCCTGCGTATCGAGATTGAGCCACAGCTCGTGCGAGAGGAAGTCGCCAAAGTAACGCGGGTCGAGACGCAGATAGGCCCGTCCACACAGATTGTGGTCGCCAACCAGCTTGCGGTCCCACACGGTGGCGGCCAGCCACATGGGCTGGTCGACGTGGACGTCAAACACCTCGTCCCAGCGTGGCTCCGAGCTCTCGTAGATCGTGCGTGTCTTGGCAATTTTCTGTCCGCGCTCGTCGCTGAGCGTGACGAACGAGTCGATGCGGGAAGTGGCACTGCTGTCTCGGATCGGCTGCAGATTTTCACCCAGCACGATCTTGATGGAGAAAATGTATCGATCACGACGACTCTTATCGGGCAGCTCGGGTCCGTGCTGCTTGATGATCTCGGCCTGCTTGTCGGCATCGATCTTGGTGTAGAGCTTGTCCAGCAGAACTCGGGCCGCCTCGATGTTGTTGAGTCGGACGCACGAGGTCGGCTGGAAATGGAACGGCTCGACCTTCTTCTCGCCCGCCAGTGTCTGCTTGGCCTTGACCATCCAGGCTGACTGCTTCTGTGCCATGTCCTGACCCTCGGCCGTGCGTGGGAACATCTCCTCCATGAACATCTCTTCGACCCGGCTGCAGTACTGCTCCACGGCACGGCTGACGATCTTGGAGAGCGTTGTGAGGAAACGCGCATTCTGGTAGGCATCGGGCCACTTGAGACCCAGGATAAAGTCGACTGGCTGCTGGAGTGCGCCGAAGAGGTCGTCGATACTGCTGCTGTGGGCGGCGCCCTCGCTCTCGATGGGAGTGAAGCTGTCATTGGCGATGGCGTTGTGCACCCACTCGGACGTCTTCTTTTCCGAATTCATCAACCAGTGGCGGATGTGCGGCTCAAACCAGTCGGTGAGGCTGAAGGTGAGCTCGCCTTCCGGACAGAAGGCCTTGTACATGCGCAGCAACGCCTTGATGCGGTTGTAGAGTGTGAAAATGTCTTCAAATGCCAATGGCTCTCGTTCGCGGATGGCCGAGTCGACCACCTGCTGCTTCATCGAGTCAAGATCGTCGAGATAGAGCGGCACCTGCTTTTCGAGCACGAGCGAAACAGGATCGACCGAGCCGAGCACGGGCTCGGGGTATCGCTTGTCCATGCGCTTGGCGCCCTTCTCGAGCCATTCGAGCAGCTCTACAAGCGGCACCACCTCATTGGTGACGACCTGCGAAAAGAGCTCAGTGGTCTTGGCGGTGTACTCGTGGATGGCCATGATGCGGATGGCATCCTTGAGCTCCTCGACGTGGTTGTCGAGCGGCACAGGCAGGGCATCTAGCCTCTTGTCTTGGCGCACGAAGCCGGAAGAGTGGATGTCTTGGACCATCGAGATGTAGGGTTGGATCTCGTCAGGCTCGACATTGTGAATGTCCTGGAACGTCTCGTAAAGGAAGCGTAGGAACGACTCGAAAAGCGACGAGTAGACGCGCACGAGCAGCTTCTGATCTAGCGTCATCCACGCGTCGAAGTCGTAATCGTTAAGCGTGCGGGTGACCGTGGTCAGCGCCTCGGAAACGCAGTCCAGCGGCACCTCGCCGCTATCGTACTTGCTCTTGATCACATCGAGATTTGCGACACTGCGGAACGACGACGAGAGTCGCCAGCGCTGTGCACACTCACTGAGCAGGTCGATGTGTCGCTTGGTCAGGATGCTGAGCGACACCTCCTCTTCCTCAGGCTGGTGCTTGATCATCTCTAGGTCGTAATCGATGCAGATCTCCAGTGCTCTGCGGTAGTACGCACGTGGATCTGGCGGAATGTAGACCAGAGGCCCAAACGTCTCGTCTTCCGGATTGCCAAGCACCTGCTGTATTGTCTCGGAATCTGGCGTGGCAGTGGCACCAGCACCGGAGTTCGAGTCGCCAGCACCGCTTGCGCCTTCGTACGAGTCTGGACGTGAGCCAGTGGCACGCGAGGCGGAGCCTGTTGTCGCTGCAGACGTGCCAGGCACGTCGCCCGAGGTGCTCTTGAGGAGCTCGGGGTTGATCTGGCACATTTCCATCATCATTTGGGAGAGTGAGGCGAGCTCCGAGGCACGCCAGCGCTGGTATGCGTCCTCCGAGGCAAAGTCTTCCTTGCGCCCTGGCCAGGGTTGTTGCAGGCTGATGTTTTTGACGCAGTGCTTGAGGTCGGTCATGGCAGCCTGCTCCGTGCACGTGCGCCTGACAAACTCGACATCTTGGCGCAACTGTTCGAGATCGACAGAGAAGAGAGCGCCCACAGTGCGTACGAGGCTGCCCTCGGACAGCGGATCGGCCATAGTCGCGATTTGACTGGCGGAACTGGCTCTACGACTGGTGCTGTTGGATCCCGGGCTGATGTGGTTCTTGCTTGATGGTGCCGTAGCAGCAGAAGCAGCAGCGGATGCAGAAGACGTGCCATTGGAGCTCTTGGCAGGAACAAGCTTGGCCGAGTAGCCCTCGAGTCGCTCGGTGAGCTCCTTGGGCACGCCGCTGACAGTCTTGAGGCACTCGCGGATGATGGTGACAAACTGACCGACCTGGTTGTTGAGCTCCTGCTTCCACTCGTCACCCTGGGCGCGCTTCTTGAGGCTGCCCTGTGCAGTGGTGACAAAGATGAGGATGAGCTCTTCGATCTTGCGGTTCTCCTTCATCTGTTTTTGGAATGAGGCTTCCTTGAAGGTGCCGTAAAAGATGCCAATGGTTTGGCGGAGGCTTTGGTCTTTGAAATGCAGGTCTCTGCCCATGGCAATGAGTTCAAGACGGTCGTTGAGTCGCTTGATGAGCTTTTCGGGAAACCTTGCAGCTTTACTGGAGCCACCGACGTCGCGGACCATGTCTGCCAGGCCAGCGAAGCCCATCCAGCTGTCTCCTTTAGAAGAGCCATCGGAAGTCTTTTTGGAGGAGCTCGACGAGGATGCACCGGTTGCCGAGACAGATGAAGAGGCAGAAGCGGCGGCGGCGGCAGCAGCAGCTGCCTCTTTTGCCTTTTGCTTTGCGTCGATGCGAGCCTGACTGAGGTGGGCATGGTAGGCAACTTGGAGAAGGAAGACGTAGACATCGCCGTCGGTCATCACCTCCTTGGCGTAGCCGCTTCGATTGCTGCGTGTGCTGCGCGTCGTCATAATGGGCGGTTCTGGAGGCAATGCCGAGGCAGCCTGTTGGCGTTTCGATGGCTTTCAAGCTGCGCAGTCGCCGATTCCCGTGATTGACCTAGCTCAGTACGCCCGGGCGATGTGACGGAGCGGGAGCATCAAGAATATCGGGGAGGCGGTGATAGGATCTATGACTGCGTCGCCGACGTGATCAGTGTGCGCAGGCTTTCGTTTGGTCGTGAGAGCACATCGTCCGGTCGGATCGGGAGAGGTTTAATTAGCTGACGTGGTGAAGTCGGATGCGTGCCGAGCGTGACGGCAGACTGCGGCCCGTAGTGTTGAGTCTGTCGGCGAGAATGAGTGACGCTGATGGGACAGCGGTTGGAGACGAGATGCCGGTCGATGCTGGTGGTTGTCAGGGCCAGTGGGCTGGGGCAAGCAAAGATACACCAAGGGTCTGAGCGATTGGGCCTTGTCAGAGTGCTTTAGTGTGATTCGGGCTGAAAGTGCACACAGCAGCTAGCTCACCCACCGACTCACTCCCTCACTCACTCACTGAATCACTCACTCAGCTGCTCAACCGGCGTGCATTCCGAAAGTCAGTCCAAAACACGGTACAGTGCCAGTAGACAACTCAAGGCCGAGCTGCTTTGGACTTTGGGCTTTGGGCTTTAGGCTTGGATTAGAGGTGGCGCCCGTGAGTCGCGCCTCTGCCTCTGACGGGTAAAGCAGGCGTGTTGCTTGCTCAGTCTGTGCGTCATCGCAACACGCACAGAGGCGCACCCGGCAAGCCCACAACAGTTGAAACATTCCGAATGTCAGATTTTATTATTCAACAATCTAAGATCGTACATTCCTCGCGTTGGTCTTTTCCACGTGATGGTGTATGGGTAAGGAAGGTGTGTTCCATTTCCGACCGTTGTCCTCCGTTAGGCCCCACTCTTTTTTTTCCCGTTCTTCTTACGCCGCCAGCCAAGCGCCAACAGACTACTGTAGTGTACTCTTACTGTACGGTACTGTACTCTACTGTAGTATACTGTATTGTAGACATCGTATCTGGTGCACTCGACCGCGCTTTCGCTTTCGCTTTCCTCCCTGCCTCTGCCTATTCGTCGTCAATCTCATCCTCCTCCTCCTCCTCTTCATTCAGTCATGGTCGCTTCGTGTGTGGTACGAGGCGCTGCCCAGCGATCCAGTCGCGCAGGGCTTGCGTCGCTCGCATCGCTCCGATCTGCACCTATTCTCGCGAGCTCGGTATCTGCTTCTGCGTCTGCAGCGACATCGACGTCGGCATCGACACTGGCGTCATCGTCGTCGTCGTCGTCGTCTTTCCTACGATCCACGTCACGACTCCATACTTCGGCATACGCCTCTTTGGCACTCACAAGGTCCGGCCCTGCATTTACCGTCGCCCGTTCTTCGCTTCTCACGGGCTCGGGCTCCTTTGCGGCCCCCGTCGCCTCGCGCAACTTGTCCTTCTGGGGCTCCTCGAAATCCAATCCTGCACCCGCATCTACAGCCGAATCCAATGCAGAGACCCTCAAGGATGAAGCGACCGAAAAGGCGGAACAGCTCATGGAGTCGGCAGGAGAGCAGCTGCAAAATGCGGAATCCGCAGCATCCCACGCCGTCAACAGCGTCGAGAATGCCGCTGCGGACCTCTCTTCGTCTGTCCAGGACGCTGCGTCGTCCGTCTCCCAGCGCGTGTCGGAGAGCGTCTCGCAGGTGGACGCGTCGGCAGTCAGTACAGTCACAGAGGCCTTTTCGTCGGCAATGGGAGTCAAGGTGGGAGAGCTGGTCGAGGCCGGACTGGCGCACGGATATTCGCCCGTTGGCTGGATCACGCACCTTCTCGACTTTGTCGGTACCAACACCGGTCTGCCATGGTGGGGCACGATCATGGTCACCACCGTGATCCTGCGTCTTGCCATCGCCCCCATCAACATTGCAGGCCAGAAGAATGCGATCAAACTCGGCAACATTCAGCCCCAACTCAAGAAAAACATGGACGACATCAAACACTACAAGGCCACGGGCGACCAGATGGCCATGCAAAAGGCCGTCTTCGAGACTCAAAAGCTCATGCGAGAGACGGGCACCAACCCATTGAAATCGTTTGTCCCCATCCTCTTCCAGTTCCCGCTCATGTTCTCCTTCTATCTCGCCCTCAAGCGCGTTGCGGACAAGGGTCTCGAATCGTTTGCACACGGCGGTCCCTCGTGGACCATGGATCTCTGCCAACCTGACCCGACGTATGCGCTTCCCATTGTCTCGATGCTCGCCACCCTCGCGGTCGCCGAGGTGGGCTTCAAGACGGGCACCACCGGCCAGTCGGACCCCAACCAGGCCAAGATGATGAAGTACATCTTCCGCGGTTCCATGCCCGTCATTGGCTATATCGCCTCGTCCATGCCCTCCGGCGTCCTGGTCTACTGGGCAACCACAAACATCTACTCGCTCCTCCAGCTCCTCACCCTCCAGATTCCCGCAGTCCGCCAGCTCGCCAAGTTCCCCAAACGCATTCAGCACCCCAAGAACCCCTACGAGCAGCCATCAAAGGGCTGGGCAGACACTTTCAAGGCCGCCCGCGACAGAATGTCTGATTCGGCCCCCGCACAGCCCAAACCCGTCACCCCCGTCTCCTCCTCCTCCTCCTCCAACACTGGTTCGGCCTCGGCAGGTTCCCGTTCCGAAGCACTCAAAGAGATCCTCGACGACAAGGCAGCCTACGAGTCTGGCGCCCCCTCGGCCCGCGAGGCCGAACTCGCAGCCCAGCGAAATCGCGAACGTGTCATCAAGGCGCGTCAACGCCGCGGCGGCCGTCGCTAGGTGCTCCTCCGACCCCCTCGCTTCTGGCCTCCCCAAGAAAAGCTTTCTCGCATGTATTCTAGATTTCGCTGTCTTTATGGCGGTGATCCACCTCAAAATTTCCCCCCCACTCGTTACACCTTGGGTTTGTTTCGCTGGTTGTTTGACTGACTACGTGTGGCAGTTGCCGTATTCTTGCGCGCAGATGGAACGATGAGCATTGCTGGTGGGGTATCATGGAAAAATGGGTTACTACGCACATCACGGATCGTTTCGGAGCGGATTCGAGGATTTGAGAGAGGCAAATGGCGGACTGGCCGCACCGCGATCGAGTGCCAGAGCAGCGCTGGTCTCGGCCTCGTCTGTCGCCGCCGCAGCTGTATTGTTTTGATCGGCATCCTCAATGCCGTCGCTCTGGTCGCTGTCGGCAGCGCCATCCTCGTTGCTCTCCTCGTCAATGTCAGGCACATCCTCGGTCATATCCCGCTGGCTTGGACGTGGCAGCTTCTTGGGTTCCCAGATGTTGGGGTGAAGAAGGCGTTTCCAGTACGGAATTCGAACCCCCTCTCGCTTCATCCGGATCAGCTCGTTTCGACTCTTGTCCTTCAGCTGCACGTTGTTCCAGCGCTCCAGCGTGCGCGAATCTGTGCCCTCCATCCCGTGCCGCTTCAGAATTTCCGAGTACACCTTGAATTTGGGGTAGATCTTCTTGTAGCGTGCCAGCCTGTGTAGTGCTGACAGCAGGCACTCGACCTCGGCCTGAGTCCATCGCTGTCGTCCGGTCATGTTGTGACCCGTGATGTAGAGATTCGTGCCTTTGTATGGCTCAACGCGTATCTCGTCCTCCCCATTTGAGGCAATCTGGGCCCTGCGCCTTTGCGCTGCTCGCTGAGACGAGCGACTGACGCCTTCGTCTTGCAACTCATCCATTTCCTCCTCGTCGTATTCCACCGGGTCGTTCTCCTCCCGGGCGCGACGCCTTGCTGCCAGCTGCTCTGGCCGGTAGGGACCTATTCGTCGATGATTGACTGCGTCCGTCTCTCTGAGGATGGCACGGACTTGATTCACATCACGCGGTGGCATCCCTCCGAGCGGGTCCTCGTCGACACCGAAAAGCAAGGGTGCCTCATTGTCGCCTGCCGGATGGGGGAAGCTGAGTATCCCCGGTCGAGGCTGCCGATCGGCCAGGGCCGCATCTCGCGCGGCTCTACGAGCCTGAATTGTCGGGTCGTCGTCTCCGGCAAACTCCTCCCCTTCCTCCGGCGTGGCGCGATCTCGAGGAGCGCCCATCTCTACGTCCTGCGGCTGAAGTGTCGGTCGGCCGCGCCTTTGCCAAGATTCTTCCGCTTCTTCTCCGTCGATCCTTTCCGGGTCGACCAGCCGTCCTGACACCGTTGAGACAAACCGAATACGATCTGCGTCTGGAATGCTGCCATTCGGCCGCCCACGCCCAAGCCCAGGAGCTTCGGAGCTCGCAGGCAAGGGCTCAGCCTGCACTTGAGCCGCCCTCGACCGTGTTTGCCTTCGATTAGCCTGGTTATCACCAGCCTGTACGGCAGCAGCTTCGACCACGCTGGCGACGATGGAGGCAACGTCAGCGTCGACTGGCGGCTTCTTGGAAGAGGATGCTGCCGCCTCTGCTGGTGCGGACTGCTCGGGTGTAGCCGGTGCGGCGCTCACACGGATCCGTGAAGCCCGGGCTTTTGCCGGGCTGAGAGATTCCTGCTTGGTCGAGTTGCGCAGGGAACTTCTCGTCCCGGTGCGTCGAGCCGTCTGCCGCTCCTGTAGCGATGGTCGTTCTTCCGTCTCCACTTCCGATGCAATTGCGTTGGACGCCGCCGCGGCTTCTGAAGCGACCCGATTGCGCGCGCGAGATCGCGTGAGACGTTCTGTAACCATGACTTGATCCGTTACTTCCGCTACTGCTACCTCGAAATTAGGCTCTACGGCGCGCTGTTTGCCTTTGCTGCTCGGCGCGGGTTGGCGGGCCGCGCTTTTGACGGTGCGGTCCAGGAACACGTCCTCTTCGTCCTCGCCCTGCGAATCGAAGCGAGATTCGCGCACGGCTTCCCGGGTGCCATCAAGCATCCGGCCGGCAAAGCGCAGACCTGTAGACTGTCGCCGCACAAGTCGGTTCTGGCTATCAAAGCCGAGACGGCTGGCTTTCTGCTTGGATGGAGAGTCTGGGAGCTCGTGACGACGGACTGTGCGGCTGGCAGCATCCAGCTCATCGCTTTGGCTCTGATCCGTTGTTGGAACTGACGCTCCACGAGCTACGCGAATATTTCTTCCACGCCCCGAGGCGGTCAGCGCCGCCGAAAAGCGATTGCCTAACGTCTTTGCCCGGGGTGGGCTCGAGGCCAGCTGAAAGTCTACGCTCTGAGCCCTGTCTGCTGACGCGCGTCGGCGCAGCTGCCTTTTGGTTGCTGATTTAGGAGCTTGCCGTGCTGTTGCGGCTAGTTTTCGTCGCGCTTCAACGTCGCTCTCTCCGTTCTCTGTCTCTGTCGCGGTGGCCGTTTCGGCTTCGGTGGCAGTGTCTTCTTCCATCATGATCTCTTCGAGCTCGCGCAGCTTTTGCGAGGTCGAAAGGTCAACATCGCGATTGAGATTGCTATGTCGCGGCTGTGGCAGAGCAGCGAGGCGAGATGAAGATCGGGGCGGTCGTTGCGAGGTCTGAGCCTGGCTGTTGTCATCCATCATCTGGTCGAGCCAGGTGACGTACTGGGATGCAAATGGCTGCGAATGTTGGGACGGCTGGACCATTGCCGCTTTTGGAGTTGATTGGCTTGGACCAGGTGCAATGCTGGAGCCATCATCGAGTCGGCCGTCGGCTATGGAGCTGGAGGCATCGATGTGATCTGGCAGGTCGGACGAGGAAAACGTGCTAGACTCCCGCGTGAGACGACTGATGATTTGCGGCAGGGTGGTAGAGTGCATGCCTGCATCGACTTCGCGCACCACATCACGCACGTAGCTCGTCAGGTCAGCCGACATGCGTTGGTAAGAGAAGCGCTCCATCATGGCCGAATAGTCGTAGAGCATATCCTGCAGCACGATTTGTTGCATGTTGGAGAAGGTCTCGTAGCGTTGTACGGCGCGCTCGATCTGGGCGCGGGTCATTCGTCGCTGCGTGCGGACCTGCTGAAGGGTATGGCGAACCACATCCCCACTCATCAGATCTGACAGATCCTCAGCGACGACGGCTTTTGCACGTTCTTCGTCGAGCTCGCCTGCGCGGGCCATTTGGACAACACGCTCGAGTCGATGGATAAAGATCTGAATGCTCAAGTCGAGGAGCATGTTGAGCACCTCGTCTGTGATGGGGCTGTCGAATGGAAGGATGGACCGCAGAAACACTCGGCGTGCATCTCTGAGTTCGCCGAGGCTGCGCAGGGGCGCATCGACGACATCCTGGACGGTAATGGAGCGACCATCGCGGCGACCATACTCGCTCGGGTCGGTGGGCAGTTGGTGGATGTAGTGGACGAATGTGGCGCAATTGGCCATGCGCATGGCCTCTTCGAATGCATCCGGAATGGCCTGTTTGGCGTGTGCAAAGGAGCGGGTGACTTGTTGAACGTCGATAAAGTGGTGCACGTATTGAGCCTCGGCGAGCAACTGATTGGTCTTGTACGACTCGAATGGTGCCCAGTTGCGCATCATCTCGCCGAACGACTCTGGCTTCCATCCCTGGGTGTAGAGATCCATGTAGAAATGCAGCACACCCTTGGCGTTGATTACCAGCGCGGCGCATCGCTCCTCGATGCTAGGGATGTCAAGACGGCCATCGGCGCCGGCCAGCGACCTGCGCAGGCGTTGCGGCGGCGGCCTGGAAGCCATTTGTGCGGCGTTGCGAAAGCGCCTGTTGATGTGTGAGACGTGCGACAAGCCTGTCTGGAAGCAGGATGTGGTGGCTGCGCTTTTGACTGGCGCCTACGTCCGCAGACGTGGCCAGGATCAAGAAAGGGCTAGGCTCGAGACGCACTTACTCAATTATGCCTGCGAATGCCTAGATGTCGGGTTGGAGGCGACTTCACGTAGCAAGGCTGCAGTAGAATTTGGGTTTGATACCTCGACCATGCGGTAGTGCATTCGCATGTTGCCCGCAAAGGAGGCGCAAGCCAAGATGAACGAGTCGAAGGAACCGCTCTGAAAGACGGCTTGTTGCGACTTTTCTGGTCGGGCAAAGCCAGATCAAGTTAGCTGTATGTCCCTGATACAGTACTGTACTGTCATACGGTATACTGTACTGTACTGTACCGTACCGTACCACTAGCTGTACTGCTTGGCCGTAACGAGACGTGTGAAGAGAGCCAGGAATACGCTGAAATGAATAATATATATTTGATAGATTAGTTTATTACAGTATGCGGAGGCATGTGTGGGCTAACGGTACGTCGCAACAAAGGATAAAATAAATATATATAAAATCAAAGAGACGCGTCGAGGAGGCGAGCGAGACGCGTAAAAATACACAAAGCGCGGTCGAGCACAACCAACCAAATTCATCGGCTTCGGCACCCGCATATGTGTTGTTAGACCCCTTCACCACCTTTGGCCTCCCACCGTTGTCTCCGCGGCATGCAGCTTTGCAAGCACGACACACGCTCACAATATTTATATGAATGCTGCTGATGTCTTCCCGTGTTGCAAGACATGCGACATGTTAATGCTCTATTTGGAATGCGGGAAGAAGAAAAAAGAAGAAGAAAAGGGTGACTAGCCATACTGGTACAATTTGCGGAGTAGATGGGGAGCAGAGAAGCGGTAGAACAGGTGCGTGCACTGCGAGACGGGGCAATCCAGGCGAGACTCGGCACATTCTCCACCTTGGTTCTAGATGATTAGAATTAATGGAATGCACATGGGTGCAACAGATTTTTGTGGCATGCAGAGAACGGTATCAAGGCCGACAACAGTCGACACAGCACCATCGTGAGACCGGCCAAGGGTACACGTTCTTGATCAGGCCGAGGCCGATGAGCAAGAAAAGGGGCTGCCAACGGCGCCCGCGTCGTACGAGTCGCGGATCGAGATAGCACTGGCCCAGACACCCGCTACACAGAGCACTGCCGAAATGGCGATGATGGCCATGGCCAGGACCAGCTCACCCGTCTTGCGCCATGTCGCCGTCCAGCGGCCCTGGTTCAGGTAGAGCCACATGACGGCGCTAAGACCCGTGAACAGCGACCAGAACAGTGCCGCCTCGAGACCCAGGAAGGACGAGAAGAAAGGGATCAGCTCGGCCAGGATAAAGCCAATGATCCACGTAAAGGCGTTGATGGCGGTCCACACAATCCAGCCGAGCGTGGTCGAGTTGTGAATGTGCTTGGGTCGCGAACGGAACACGATCAGATAGAGGTGCTTGTTGGCCACCTGTCCACTCTCGCAACCAGCAATCAGGATTGTCGGCAGCGCGAGACCATACGCGATGCGGCTTGTGGTAAACGAGAGACTGTTGAGACTCGGCGAGAGCGTGTACTGGCCCAGGTTGTGATAGACGACACCGCCAACAATCAAGTAGAGCACCAGCTGGACAGCCACCAGCACAGACAGACTCTTGCGGAAGTCGGTGGGCTTGCGCATCTCGGAAATAATCGGAAGGTAGCTTGGGATCGCACCAAAGCTGACAAAGAGGTTCAGCACGTAGAGGAAACCAGTCAGGAAGTCGGCCTTGATGCCGGGTGCCGGGCCGAACGCCTTTACCGTGATGGGTGCGGCGCCTTCGGGAGCGTTGGTAGGGCCGGTGATGCCGCTAGCAATCATGGCAAAGATGACCACCGTGACGATTGAGGCAAACGAGACGAACGCCGAGATAGAGAAAAGCTTGTACGATCGCGGCAGGGTGAAGAGGAACGAAATCACGGCAAACACAAACGCCAGGATGATGGCACACGAGTGCCAACCGAGCACGAAGAACGCTTGTGCACCGAGCAGCACGTGGTTGCCCTGCAGGAAAATGGAGAAAATGAGCTGAGCAGCGCCGAGGAAATGCGCTCCGATAGGTCCAAACATGAGGTAGCCGACGTCCTGCAGGTTCTGAACACCCGGGAAGCGCATCTTGAGATGGTAGTACTGGTCGCCAGTGTAGTAGCAGATGTAGGCAAACAGAAAGGTGAGGAGGATGAAGGGCACAACGCCCAGGGTGACTGCCACCAGCGGGATACTGAGAATGCCGAGAGCGATGGCGTATGCCACCATGTTGAAGAACGAGCCCTTCCAGCCCAGTGTCTTGGGAATGGCGGCGTGATCGGCCGAGGCGGCCATGTGCTTGTGTTGAAGCTCCTGCTTGGCCATTTCGTCCATGTCCTTGACCTGGACGTTCTGCACGCCCTTGAGGTTGGCCTCGTACATCTCAGCGCTGGGCTGACCGAGCAGCTCAAAGACGTAGCTATCCTGCCACTCCTTTGCCCTGTCACCCGAGGGGAAGAGGAAAGAGGATCCTACACGACGCTCATCGTCGATCGGCTTGCGCTCGGGCGAGGGTGAGCCGGAGCGCGCTCGTGCATCAGGCGTGTTGCCATCGACGCCACTCGAAGTGATGCTGTCCGAACTTCGGCGAGCTCCGGAGGCGGTGGCTTGGGGCTGCTGCTGCTGCTGAAGCGACGACATGATGTGAACACTGAAAACCTACTTGAGAGCAACAAGAACCGTACCTGACAGGAACCCGAAGGAGAATGGAGGGACTACTACACGCGAGCTTTGGCCTGTTTGCTGGATGGTACAAGCGTCACGACGTCTGGTGATCAGGCGAGCACAGATTATCCTGAGCTTGCGTAGTCTGATGACAGAAAGTCTGTTTACGCCGCTGTTTGCGCCACTTTGGAAGCACAAAGAGAAGGATGAACCGAACTAGCGGAGTTGCTGCAAGGGTTCAGATGAGAAGAAGGCTATCAAAGGTAGCCGAAATGAGTCGGTAGTGTCGATGCTAATAAAGCTAAGGGCGAGAACGAAGAATAGGACGGGACAGGAGGGAAAGGTAAGGCTGGAAAAGGTGCGGACACAAGATAGCTGTGACGGGACAAGGATGGACTTAAGAAGGAAAGTAAGAAATGGGAGAGAAGAGGACTCGAGGTGGTGCTGATGCCCCAGGCCGTGCTTTGCCCTCACGCATGCAGCTCCCGAGATCCAGTATTGAGGCAGAGGGATGCAGATTGGTTGCTGGGCATGCAAAGCGAGCGTCGGAATAGGTGGGTGCTGCGAGTCTATTGGCTAGGCGGGGACACAACCTCAGTGATGGAGAATCTAGAGTACTGGACAATGCTACACTGTCCATCGAAGGATGAGAAGCTAGAATGCACAGAAGCAGACCGTCTAGGTCTCGATGCAGCAAAAAAAAAAAAAAAAAAAAAGACGGAGTGGACTCTGCGAAAGGTGGGCGGGAATGGGGGGGGATGGGGTCCTCGCATGGCATCCGACTGCAGTAGCAGCAGAAGTTCACCACACTCGTATGGCGCTAGACGGTGGCCACGCTAAGAGATGTGGGCGCTCAATGCTAGAGCGATTTCGGAAGGTGCGGTACAGTACTGGCATCAAGGACATAACGCTGCCACACTCGCCCCAAATCCTCTCGCCGTTTTTGCCGTGGTACAGTCAGGCTTCGGCCCTTGACCACCGTCGTCGTGTGGTCGTTTCCCGAGCAATGTATACGGGCTAGCGAGGTCATGTGTCACCCACATGAAAGATTTTATGGCTTTGGTCCTCCGCGTATTGCATCGACTCGCTCACTCGCAGAAGAACCCACTTGGAGCCCTGAAGATGCCGCGTAAGGGTCGATACCAAGCTAAGGTGTTGTTGAATGTCTGTCGAAATTCGGTCAAGCTCGCTATCGCTATCAACCAGGACGCTTGATTGATAGCCGGGCAGCCGTGGCTGCTCCGAAGCCTCTTCCCCACTCGCGCCCGCCGAGGCATTGACCCACACTATTCGAACATTGCCGACAGACTGCGAGAATGAAGCACGCAATACTTCATATGCGGATCATGAGAGCAGGTCCGGCGAAGACTCGAACGCATTTTCAACGAAAAGGCTGTCGTCGATTGTGAAGCTTAATCTTGGGACATGCGGAGGAACCCAGACCGCCATGTGTTGCGATTCAGGCTAGTCAGACAATCACAGCTACAATAGAACTTGGACAGTGAGCTCGGTCAGAGGCGATGCATGGTGTAGCCAGACTTGATCGGGCTGGCTTGGCCACCATGTCTGGCCGGTCTAATGACAGTGATGACAATCCACGGCAGTAATGCTGCCCGACGAATGACCCATATAATCCGTATCGAGGGCTATGTGCGTTGTAGGGCAAGCCGAAACTGGATGCGTCGCAACCAACATTTTGTTTCTGGACCTGTAACGTCACCTTGACCTGGTAAGCGAGCCAGATTCATGCAGTGCCGCTGGAATCGCAGGTTGGCCAATACCGCCGCAGTGTGCCAAAAGAAGGGGACCAAAATTTTCCTCAGACTGACAGACGGCAGTGGTGCATGGCCTGCAAAATGTAGGGGTGCACGTCACGTCGTCGTCGGTAGAGGGGCAGCGGGTCTGCAGCTCGAGCGCTGCTGGAGTCGAGCGGAGAGTCAAAACGGCGGTTTCTTGACAGGCCTGGACGAATGAGGTTCGAAGCGTCACGCGAGTGTCGCTGCTTACGTTGAGATCGGCTTCGGCTCAACTCTCCGAGGAAACGACCTTTTCTTTTTCTTTTTTTCCCTTTTTTTTTTTTTTTTTTTTTTTTT
>KZ819197.1:711096-832805 GCA_003144125.1 Testicularia cyperi
TTTTTTTTCTGTTGACGTTCCTCTCCTTGAGCCCAACCTAAGCCCGGCTTCCATGTTAAGCGCGGTCGTGCATCTTTGCACCTCCGTTGATTCGCTGGGATAACTGTGCACCTTGCATAGCCAAGCAAGTGGCCTGACCCATCGCAACAACATTCCACTAGGAACTCGTGTAAGCTGTTCCGTGGCAGTCTTGAATGGCTCGATCGTCAAATGACTGGAGCGCATCTGACCCCGCCTGCGAGGGCGAGGGCTGAGCTCGCCAGGAATCGCTGTCGCAGCATTGCAAGACCACAGTAGGGTTGCACTACGGCCATCACAGTCTACGCATTGCCTTGAGCCGGAAATGACACCAGCTCGACCGCACTTGGAGGTGGGACAGTCGAGCAGAAAGAAAGGGGGCGTTGGGTGGTTGCACGCCCCACCGGAGGGTCGCCGACGCAGCCAAGGCGCCACGGCCCGACTATTTTTTTCCAAGATCTGCGACGTGCGGACCGGGTGCGGCCCAGCACGGCGCAGCGCGGCACCAAAGATCATCGCTCGGTGGATTATTTTTGTTTCTGCCCCTTGTGACGTGGACACCTCTTTCTACAGCTTGACTCCCTGCAACAACTGAACTTTGGTACAGACTTCCGACAGTCCGAAGCCCTTTTCACCTCGCCTCTCTTCAACTTGGCTACGGCCTTGATAAAAAACAGACTCGTGCAGTTTCACATTGATAGACGACTTGGGACTGGAGCACCGAACGTTTGAGGCTAGAGAAGCGGACTGTCTGCCGGGAGGAAGGGCCGCGCCAATCGTTAGCAGCCTCGTTTAGAAGATTGCGTCGGAGGAAAAAGAAAAGAAAAAAAAAACAAATTAGGACCATCGGAGTTTTTATCTTGTTTTTTCATTTTTTATTATTTTTTTTTTTTGGAGATTCTCACGCTGTGCAAGCTGTAGGCTTTGCAGCTATCGCATTGCCGCTGTGCTGAGCAAATTTACGATTACAAGTGCGCCAAGATTTCTCTTACAACGCTAGTGAATACGCGCTCATGGTCCTCACCTCGAGCTGTCACAATCACGGTAACCGTGGCAGAGGCGTTGGGCAGAGTTGGCAAGGCTGTGAGGTCAGAGTCGCTCCTTTTCTCTGATCGTGACACGAATTGGTGCGGCGACTTGACCGGAAGGAGCGCCGAAACCCTCTACCCTTCAAGGCCCAAGTCATGCCTGGAGACCCTGAAGCGATTTGCATTACCCTCGTGTCCGTCATGAGAGTAGGCACAGAGAGACCACAACAGGCACATTCATTCTATCACTCGGTTTGGATAGTAGCGTGGTTAGAGGGAAAGCACGTTGCAGCCAGGCCTGGCTGCGAGTAAAGCAGTGTCAGATCTGTGAAATGTTTGCTTGCCCGTCGACTTGCTTGCCGGCGGCGTTGTAGGGAGATCCGCAACGCAGCGTCTCGGTCCCACCGTGATGCCCGCCAACCGCGGGCAATTCTAGTCTCGACTCCGACGAATCCGTCAAATCCCCTCAAATCCGAAAACTGCATCTCTCACCCGACACCAAGAAACAGATGTGGGGTACATCATCTTGCTGTCTTCTTTACCTCCTCGCCTCTTCTTGCTCTCTCGACTTGCTCTTCTTCTCTGTCTTGCCCCCCTTCCTCCGCCTTTCGTGATGCAAATTGTGGGGTCTGGGGAAAGCACACCCAGGTGCAACGCTGTGTTTCGGAAGTGTAACGGGATGCAATGCACTGTATGATGGGTTCGAGCGTTCTTAATCGACGAATGAGACGCGCAGCTCCGATGCGTTGTTCACTTTGTGTTTAACATCGTCGCTCAATGAAGTCTAACCCCGCACTCCACAGTTGCACGTCCCCAGTCCTGCTCCCTCTTCCTCTTCTTCTTCTTCTTCTTCTTCTTCTTCTCCTCCTCCGCATGCAAAATCTGATAGTATATTCTTCCCTGTTATTGACTCAGTCCGGCTGCATTGCACAACAGACGTGTGATGATCTTCTTACATGTTTGGCACGAGCTTCCGATTCAGCGACCTGTGACTGTCAGGTCAGCCTACGCACGTACTCCGTCTTTGATTGACTGAGCGACCTGCCTCCGCTCTGAATGCCGATCGGCGTTCAAGCGTCAGCCGCTTACACCGACTCAGATACAGCACGTTTCATCCAAATATGGCTCGCTTCGGCCTCCGGCTGTCTGGTAGACAGTCCCGACATCCGAGCTTGGCGTCCATGCCTTGCTGGTCATAATCATCACGGAGGAAAAAAGAAGCTTTGGACTGCAGGTCGCAATGCTATGATACAGGCCTTGGTGCGGCTAGAAGTACAAACATCCAGGTAGTGCGATGAAATCATTCTCATTGAGGTTGAAGTGAGATGCCTCGACTTGAGTCCTGAGGCTCCGCTTTACATTCCAACGAGCTTTTTGGCCATCGAGATCTTATACATGGGCTGCCACCAAATCTGTATCTCGTCGATCGACGAGATACATGCAAGCGCAGGGGCCCAGCCTGGGCCGACGAATCCCTCTCCCGCTACTCGGCCGTGGGCAGGAAGGACGAGGCCCGGTGAGCGTTCGTCGACATTGCTGATTGCCTGAGGCGCTCTCAATGGCCAGGGCGTATGACGCCGGAAACCGGGTGGCGGTGGACGCCATGGAATCGCACTGCGTCCCGGATCGTCGATAAAGGCCCGCCAGGTCACCTGGCCCCGTGGGATGTTGGGATCGCCCAGAACCTTGACTGCTTCTAGAACCCGAGCTCCGGGGCGCGAGGCGTTGCGACGATCGATCCGCATTTGGATGTACATGTCGTCGTCCGACAGCAGCGGCTCGGCGGGCCACGCTGGAAGCCTCTCGTCTTGCTGAAAGTCGGCATGTGTCAGCTCACGTGCCCGGATGTAGAGCAACTCCAGACCGTGAGGGCCGTACGTCATGCTGTAGAGTCCTTCGATCAGCGACCAATCGAACTCTGGATGCGCAGGATCGTGGGTCGGCAGAGGTCTTTCATGCTCGTATTCGACGTAGTCAGCATCAGCACCACCGATCGAGCGCACAGGCGCGGTCGATGTCGCTCCTCCTGAGGATGGCGAGCCAGGCGAGAAGGACAAAAGCATGGATGAGCCTACTTTACCTGAAGCTGAAACCTCGGGTTGTGCTTTCGGCCTCGGTCGCGAAGTAGCCGAAAGCCGAGGAGGATTTCGGACCGGGAAAAAGCGTGGTCCATCGTCGAGCGTGTGTGTCTGGATCGGCCACGGGCGGTATGGCGGCGGTGGACTCATGGTCAGCGAGTCGATCTGGAGGTGCTCCCCGTCCACGAGCCAACGTTGACTGGGCGACATGTGCTCCACTATTCCCGAGTATCCCACAGTTCTGTGTTGGAGGCGGCTATACGGCGGTGAACGGATCGCCGGCATTAGCGCAGGAGATGGGAAAATCGTCGGAGGCAGTGGCACCACCGTCAGAGGAGGCTGTGCAAATGGCGCATTCCGGCGCTCGGCATCGGCGTAGGGCGTCCACGGTCGCACATCGACCTGCACGCGACCATCATCCGAGTCATTCGTAGGGCGAATCGAGACGGTTCCAGACAGCGGGTAGATGAGATGCTGGCGGTCTCCCTCGGTCTGTCGCTCCGGCTGAAGTAGGAATCTCCGAATATCGAGGCGGTCTGGATCGTCCTCGTCGAGATCAAAGTCGAAACCGACGTTGACCGTTCGGACTGGAGCTGCAGCTATCTCCATCATCGCATCTTCGAGCGTCTCTTCGCTCATGGGGCTCGTATCATTGTGTGGATCGAGACTACGAAGCCACGATTCGCTGGAGATGTAGGCGTCGACTGAGGCTAGATTGTTCGTCGGGGTGCTGCTCTGCGCCTCGCCATGGGGCTTTGCACTGGCGTGCACTGTAGGCGTATCACGACCCTTCGTTCGCTGTTGCTGTGAGAGCTCGACGGCATCGAGCCAGCTAAAGTGCCAGAGATTCTCGGTACGGATACCGGGCTCGCACAGATCTGTTCGAATCTGAGTCAGGCTCCGGCGCAGAATGGTCCCTTGGCCGATCACAGTAGATCCGGGTGGCATTGGAAAACCAGTCACGTTCGACCAGCGCGGCATGTCGCTGTCGAGACCCTGCAGGCGATTGGTGAGATATACACGCTGACACACAAATGCTGGGCAGCGGCTTGAAGGAGACAATGTGGGTGATGCACCATCATCAGAATGGCCTGATGGCGGTTTCCAGAAGGCTGGATCGAGCACAACACGAACCACCATGCCGTAGAATGGCACGTCTGACGCCCACCAGCCCAACAATGACTCGCAGAGACGAACGAAGCGGGTGTAGACATCATAGTACGACGACGCGCCGGCAAACATGTCGAGGTTCAAGCGCTGTCCATTCGGTGCGGTACCGGTATGCTTCGAGTCCATTTCCTCTACGGTCGGCCATGACGGCGGATGTATCGCCTCAGCCTGCAGACCAAAGTCAGGATGCCAGAGAGGCAATGCGGATTCGAAGGGGTGTATCGAAGGCCCCCGAACTGGGGGACTGAGCTCGTTGAAAATTCTGTCAATGATGGGCTTCCACAGGGCATCCTGCAGAGCCACCTCTCTTAGTCGCTGGCAGGTTGCAGCCACCCTCGCAAGAGAAATTACATCGAGCGATGTCAGAATGTCGAGCAGCACCTCGGACGGCAGACCCGAAAGGCAAGGGCCATCGATTCGAACAGACTTCTGCCTTGCACCATTGGCGGAGTAGGCGTAGCTGAAGTGGCCGTTGGTCTTATGACGAGATTCGGGGAACTCCATGTCTCCTTCTTTCGCAGGAATGGCGCTTCCAAGTGTATCGAACGGCTCGTCCGTTATGGCCTCAGTGGTCGGAAACTACCTCAGCGACTCATGTGCCGACGCACTGTACGCTAGCGCCCTTGCTTTCTGCTCGTCACGGCGAGGCCGAAAGAGGCTGGCCTGATTCGCCAGCTCTCCTCGGAGATGTATCCGATTCTGATGCCGGTAATTCAGGGTACCATGCAAGCTGCTGAGCAGACACGAAGGCTACGATTGAGGGTCTTCTTGAATGCAGACGAGAAGGTCCCGTGCTATCAAAGCAGCTTTGAGAGACTGATGAACGAGAGACTGATGAACACCGGGATTTCGGCGTAATGTGGTCACTGCCCAGCTACTACCGAGTCAAAGAGGGCAAGGTTCGGCGTCCAGAGACGGTTCTCTAGCGTTGCCTGTTACGCCTCTGTTTGACCTTTGACTATGAGCTCTTGAGCCGGGACGATGCAATGATCTCGAGTTCGAATTGTGTCTGGCAGCTAGGATCAGGCGTGAGATCAAGCTGAGTCGATGTGACTGAAATGGTGATTGGCGTAGTGTGTGCTTTGAGACGAATGAGCAAGCGTGGAAGGGCACAATGCGATCCTGGCTAGTATGTCGTAGGTGTGACCCTTCTTACGTCGACGTTGTCGGAGCGGATGCAGGTGCTGGCTGCAGGATGCACTCCGGAAACGTCAAGAGAGAAAGTGGAGCACGGCCTGTTTTTTCAGTCAAGTTTGTTGCCGCCGCATGGAAGAGAAAGTCTCCGCGCGTTGCGCGTGGCGTGCTACTGTATGTGCGCATGCCGGCGTCTTTTGCCCTGGTTCTGCGACTCTGTTAGACTTTGACCCCTGAGTAGTCCATCTATGGCACAGTACAGTTCTGAACTGTTGCTGGACAGTAGCTTGAGAGTGTCTGATTCTGAGCTCAGCCTAAGGGTCCTCCAGTCTAGACATCCCAGGTCTGTGTACAAGGCTTGGGTCCAAATTGATACGCGATGACGCGTGGTGTCAGATCCAGAACTGAATTTTTTGTTTCTGTTAGACCCCGAAATACCACCAACGTCGCCGTTCTCATGTTCAAGGGATAACGACAGAAGAAGGCAATTTTCACGCACTCGGATCGGGCCGACGATAGGGTGGACAAGAAGGAGCTCGGGACAGGTAAAAGAAGGCTGGCTCTGGCCCCATCGGACGTGCCAAGGCTTCTCAACACTGTGGATATTGACGGCATCTTGCGGGAAGTGGGATGGTCATTCTGGCGGAGACATCCGTTCACGCTGATCTACAGTACTTCATGGGCACAACCAGCAAGCAAGACGGGGGGGCGGGAGGGTCGGCAGCTGTTAGACACATCAAGAAGCACTGCTAGATTTTCCTCGAATTTCGGATTCGTCGGGTTCGGGCGTTGAGGATGGGAAAGACACAAGGCCCGAGCCCATCGCGAGGGTCGTGGTCAAGGGTCTCTCGTCAGATTCAGGGCAGGCGAGTCCCTTCCTCAGCCTGCATGCATGTTTGGTCGATAAAATCGAGCAAGTAATTGTTGGGCGTGTCAAGAGGCGGCACCTTCCCAGCTGAAGCTCCGATCTTCTCGATCGTTTTTGGACACACCTGACCCAGCACCAAATCGTCCAAGCTTTGAAGGACCGTACTGCTTCGCGCGCTTGCAGGGTTTTTCGCCGAGGACTCTTGGCCGGGTCGCAAGTCCACCTGTGACTAACAGAGCGGCGCGCAGCGATCAATCGGGGTTCGACGAGCTCAGCAGATGGTGGCGTATGTTTAGAAACGCCTTGCGGACCATCTCGAGACGTCTGATTGCTGACGAAAGAGTTCAACCAGTCAGCCGTATGGACGTGCATGTTGGTTTTGGTGGGTGGGTGTGCGCAATGTGCCTATGCTGTCGGAACAATGCGCAACAGAAAAGGTTGGCGTGAGCGTGGCCACGGCCGCGAGCCAAAGTCCGACTTCTCTGTTCCTTGAGAGGGTCGACAGCAGCGCTGTAACGGCAGCAGCCGAACCACCCTTCCTGCCCAGCCCTGGAAGTCGGGCACAGCGGCCAACTCCTCCGACAGATCAGAGGTACAGTACTCGCGCCACGCTTTGTCGATTTTCGTACCGTGCCGAGCTCTTCCCGTCACTTGGGTCGTGCAGCCGCCGTCCGCCCATTTAGCACTTGTGTTTTCGTCACATCTTCTCCATCAACGTCTTCGTCTTCTGCTACCGTCATCCTCCGCATCTCTCCTACGGCTGTCGCTCAGGCATCCACCATCACATATCCACAATGATCTCTGGTCTCCTGTCGCGATCGACCGTCGCCCCTGTGCGGGCCTTCCAGCCCTCGACGTTGCCACGCGTGGTCTCTGCCCTTCCCCGCGTTCAGAGCCGCGGCCTCGCCACCGGCGCCGAACCCTACGATGTCGTCGTCATCGGTGGCGGTCCCGGCGGCTACGTCGCTGCCATCAAGGCTGCCCAACTTGGTCTGAAGGTGAGTTGAAAGAACACAAAGAACTTGGCGTCAGCTTCCCACCACATGTCGCTCGTTTCTCTTTCGGTCGATTGGGGTTAATATTGCTTGTTGCATCTCATGCTGACCATGGACATCGCTTCTCTTTACTTCCTTTGCAATTTTACTCGTACAGACCGCCTGTGTTGAAAAGCGAGGCGCTCTGGGCGGTACCTGCCTCAACGTCGGCTGCATTCCTTCCAAGGCCATGCTCAACAACTCCCATCTCTATCACCAGGCTCAGCACGACTTCAAGAACCGCGGCATCGACGTTGGAAGCATCTCGCTCAACCTCGAGACCATGCTCAAGGCCAAGTCGAGTGCCGTCACCGGCCTCACCAAGGGTATCGAGGGCCTTTTCAAGAAGAACAAGGTCGACTACCTCAAGGGTGAGGGTAGCTTCAGCAGCCCCACCACCGTCAAAGTTGCCCTCAACGATGGTGGCGAGACCGAGGTGGAGGCCAAGAACGTCATCATTGCCACTGGCTCGGAGGTAACCCCCTTCCCCGGCATCGAGATCGACGAAAAGCAGATTGTCAGCTCCACTGGTGCTCTCGAGCTCCAGAAGGTGCCAGAGAAGATGATTGTCATCGGCGCCGGTGTTATTGGTCTCGAGATGGGCAGTGTCTGGAGCCGCCTCGGTGCCAAGGTTGAGGTCGTCGAGTTCCTCCAAACCGTCGGCGGTGCCGGTATTGACGGCGAGATTGCCAAGACCTTCAAGAAGGTGCTGGAGAAACAGGGTCTCAAGTTCCGCCTCGGCACCAAGGTGGTTGACGCCGAGAAGAAGGACGGCAAGGTGTACCTGAACGTCGAGGATGCCAAGACTGGCGACAAGACTCAGCTCGATGCCGACGTTGTTCTCGTCGCCATTGGCCGACGACCCGTCACCAAGGGCCTTAACCTCGAAGCTGTTGGAATCGAGAAGGACGACCGTGGCCGCATCATTGTGGACGACCAGTACAACACCACCTGCAAGGGTGTCAAGTGCATTGGTGACGCCACTTTCGGCCCGATGCTTGCGCACAAGGCCGAGGAGGAGGGCATTGCCGCCGTTGAGATCATCAAGGCCGGCCACGGCCACGTCAACTACCAGGCCATCCCCGCCGTCGTCTACACGCATCCTGAGGTCGCATGGGTCGGAAAGAATGAGGAGGAGCTCAAGCAGGAGGGCGTCGAGTACAAGGTTGGCAAGTTCCCCTTCCTGGCCAACTCGCGTGCCAAGACCAACGCCGACTCGGAAGGTACCGTCAAATTCCTCGTCGAGAAGGAAACCGACAAGGTTCTCGGTGTCCACATCATCGGCCCCAATGCCGGTGAAATGATTGCCTCGGCCGTGCTTGCTATCGAGTACCAGGCATCGGCAGAGGACATTGCACGAACCTGCCACGCTCACCCCACGCTCTCGGAAGCCTTCAAGGAGGCTGCCATGGCCTCGTACTCCAAGGCCATTCACTTCTAGACGCCCGCAAACCTGCATAATGCATTATTTTTGACTCCTCTACCACTTACCATCATCGACAACGGCTGCGATTTCTCCCGTCCGAAAATGGGAAGGGTGGGCTCTGCAGATACGCTGTATTGTATAAATCCTGTTTCGGTTCCAATGCCATCGCATTATTTGCATTCCTGTTCGGCATTGGTGGTAGGACTTGTACGCCTCTTGAAGAGAAGATGCTGCAGGTGGCAACTGCGTGGGTTTGGCTTTGCTACCACACTTAGATGATCGCGGTCACATGCGAATGAGGTCTAGGCACCGAAATCAGCGAGGATACTACATCACTTTTGGCGTCGAATAAGAGACCCAGATCTGCCCGAATCACAATGTACGTACCGAAAGATTGTTTTCGAGAGATCCAAGCTTGCCCCTGATGCTCGTGTCGATGTCTCACGCACGTGGTGCACGGCAGAGAGACTCGATATGGCGGAGCCCACACCCGTAGCGTGCACAGACAGGAGGCTGGAAGAAGGCCGCAATTGATTAATAGAATAATGAGGAATATCAATAACGTTCTGTTTGATTGCGGCGGGGCGTCCAATTCGTGTCTCGCGTCTGTGTTCGCCGGACCCTGGACAAAGACTGCAACACAGCACAAGCGCAGATCCGCTGCCCCGACAACCAATGCTGTTGCATACAAGTCCTAGTAGTTACAGTACAACGCATGCTTTCCTGCACGCACACACACACAGCTTGATCCGACCCGCAAAACTTACTGAAGTGTTTTCGTCTCGTCTAAGAACCCCTTTCTTTTCTACCATCAGAGCCAAATGGCCAAAGGGCGAGAAAGATCAGGTGGCTGATTGTCTGCGAGCTCAACAGCATCATTTCTCGTAACCTCTGACCGGAAAACGTCCAGAGAGACGGACAGGCTAGCGGCACAGAAAGTCGGAGTACGTGAGGTGCACAGAGCTGGACAGGGTTTGGTAAGCTAGATCGACGGGACGCAAATCAGATCTCACGTAGATTTTCAAGTTGTGCGAGACAAGAAAAGAAGAGACCCTCTTGACTCCGAGGTGCCTGAGTCAAGGCAGACTAAGAATAGAATTCGACAAGCAAGAACTCGAGATGCGACTTGACAGCTTACCCCGGGGGGGTGCACACCGCATCTGCGGGTCGCTGCGCGACGGGAAAGAGTGATTTACACTGGCTGATTTGGAAGGCAGGGGAAGGTCAGCTGCGAAGAGTGACCGGCACAGATGCAAGCTAAAAGCAGCATCTGTGTAGGACAGCAGACGTGGTTCGCGAGATGCGCGCCTGGTCGACGGCTCTGAAGCGCGGAGGGCCCGAATTTCTGATTTTCTTGCAGCCACACCCGCTCTGCCGGCGACGTGAGTCGCAGCCTCGCTAGGCGAGGCGAGATGTCTTACTGATTGTTTCCACTAGCCCGTATTGCTGCTCGCTCGCACGCTCGGCGCAAGCAAGCAAGCAAATCGTTGTGATGGGTGATATGCGACACAAGAGAGCTCTCGCTGTTCTTGTCCGCGACCTGTTTCCCACGCTTTCTACAGAATCGGTCCTCTCGTAATTGATTGCACAAGGCAGAAGGGTCTGAACATGGCAAGTTTTGCAACTAGGCGGCGATAGTCGGTGGTGTGTCCAGGTGTTCGACATATCGTCATGAGAAGCAGCCAGCAGAACCCTCAACTCCTCCGGGATCCCGTGCAAGTGCAGAGACGAGGAAGAACATAATGCATTCACAGGGCGACAGAGCAAAGGCAGCCGCTGACTGGGATCTAGATGGCTTTTGCTTTTCTGAGCCTTTCAAAAGCTCGGCGACCAGAGCCGTGGAAAGTGAAAGGCCGCAGCCATTTCAGTAGTAGTGCAGTTGCAGCCAGACGGGTGCAGAGCAGTGCAGTGCAGTGCAGTGCAATGCGTCGCGCCGTTTCCTGTGCTGTGCGACGGAGGAGCAGCAGCAGCAGGAGTTCTAATCCGCTCTGCCGCCGCAGGGCCCCACGTCCCGTCGCCCAATACGCGCAATGGGGATGTCCAAGCGGCGACACTTGATTTAGACGCCTGTCTGACCGCTGCCACCGCTCACCCGGCCTTCTGCCTCGCTCGCGCCCGAATCGGCTGCTCACATACTTCTTCACTTTCCATCCCATCCCTTTCGTGCGTCGTCGTCATTGTCCTACAACCTAAACGTGCCCCACTCGCACTCGCGATCCCCAATCTGCTTCCTCGCGCACTGAGGGCGACTCTTCATTTTGCATCCGGCCGTGTAGACCTTCTTTACCTTGCGCGGCACCACGAACACTTCGCCTGGATTCCAACGACATCGTCCCTTCTACGGTTCTTTACTTCGCCTGCAGAGCATCGTCACCGACCAAAACCGCCAAATTTCACTGCGACGCTTGATCTCCGACCGTGTGACGATTTAGCGCACTTTCATAAAGCTCATAGTATCTTTCCTCGCATCGACGTGGTCACAAAAGTACGGCTGGTAATAGAGGCGGATTGCGCGAACAGGCGTTCTCACTTCTTCCGCCCCACCAGACTCAATAGATCCGCTTGGCTATCGAATCTCCCCGATGAAGTGCTTCATTGCCTAAGCTGATCTTGTTCATGGCTTCAGCTCTGTAGTACCACCACCGGCGAAGCGGAAGACGACCCGACTCCAGGCTGGCTGTGCTCTTGTTCCCCACCTGCATTCTGCCTGCTTTCTCGCACAAGCCATCGGATTCCGCCCCGAAGGTTTCGATCGCTACGCCACTCACTTTGTGAACCTACTTTCAAGCTTCACACGCATTCGGGCCGTAGGCGGTCCGACACACGAGCAAGAAAACCGTACCTCCAACCCTGCGCACCAGTATCGAGAGTAGCCTTTCGGCCATCGACAACAGATTTTCCTGTCGCCCTCTTTGCCGGCCGAAGTCTACTCCAGAGCTTAGCGGTGCTCGGTCGGTGCCCGCTCGTGCGTCGCACATCGGCAAAATCCCAAGATCCTCGAGGTCGATCCTGGCAGCTCCTGACGCACTCGGTACGGCACCCGATCTCTGCCTCAGAGCGCCAGCGCTTCGATTTCCCTTGGTGCTGCCAGCAGGCTGAGAGAAATCCCACTTTGGCAGCCCACCAGGTCGCCGCTTGCCTCCCACATCGTGCGACGCCGAGCCACATCCGACAGTAATACACATTCGGAGTACATCTGTCCGCATACAACTCAATAGAGGCTCTCCGCTCCCTCTCGGCATTCAGGTTCCTTTCTGTCACTGCATATAGCAATCTGTGCCGGAATTGGAACGATGGACTCCACCACATCACCACCGGTACTTGTCGGAGAGCCCGACGGGGGTGACAAGCCGAGGATTCTCGTCGATGGTCCTGGCGGCGCCGACACCAAGCAGGGTGCCAAGATTGCATGCCTCGAATGCCGTTCCGCCAAGATCAAGTGTTCGGCGCCAACAGATGGTCAGGTGCCCTGTAAGCGCTGCGTGAAACACCAGCGCGAGTGCCTGTTTGAAAAGCACAAGCGAGGACGAAAGCCCAACAAGCGCTTCTCGGTGCCTTCCGACCTTCGCAACGCCGGCCGTCATAGTGACGAAAACGGGAACTCCTTCTCGCCGCAGAGCACTCGCCGACCCTCGTCAACTGGCGATCCCAACGACCACATTCAGCACCATCAGCATGCTCATTCGCACCAACACCAGCAGTCGCACGCGCACCAGCACCCGCATCTTCCATCCCATCCACCATCACATGCGCACCCGCCACACCTACAGCAGCAGCAGCAGCACACCCCTTCGTCGGCACATCATCTTTCGCGCAATGGCAAGCAGGACAACGTCTTCGCTACTGATCGGACTCACTTCAACGACGGCCACTGGAATTCAAATCCCTCTGGCTACGGCGGTCCTGGAGCACCCAGATCGGCGCATTCGACGTATGCTGATGGCGACCGCTACCATACACCACTGCAAAAGTTCGGCAGCGGCCCAGGCAGCGGTAGCAGTGCGGGCAGTGGGAGCAGCGGCAGCGGAGGCGGGCTTCCCGTATCGATGTCGGCCCCCTCGGGGCTCAGTGGAGCTGCTCATGGATACTCATACCATTCGGGCTCTGCTCAGACACATGCTCCGACGCATCACTCTCATCAGCAGCAACCGAGCTCGTACGCCGGTACCAATGCAGGTAGTGGGAACAGTAGCAACAACCTCAGACACCCCGCCGATGCGCCTAGCCCGGGTCGCTGGCGAGATCCGCCAGGCCCGCCGCTCGGATCTTCGCCACACAGCTCGCACTCTGCCAGCAAGGCTTTTGGCTCTGGCAAGAGTTCATCACAGCATGATACTTATGCGCACGGTCGCAGCCGTCCATACCCTCAAGGCAGTGGCCCGGTACATAACCACAGCTATGCTCAGTGGGATAGCCAGCTTGGTTCCGAAAGAGCTGCCAAGTCTCGGATCGACCTTTCGCCCTCGCGTCGGCCAGAAGGGCAACCGTCCAACCAGCACCAACGCCAGCAGCAATCCCAGTCGTCCTCCCAGCCTCCGCGATACTCGCATACAGACGGTGCCTCCCAAAAGATGTCCACAGTCATGGCCACGGGAGAGGAGAATGTCCGCTCTTCGCCCAAAGGTCGCACACCACGCACGGCTAGCTCAGCCTTACCACACCAGCGTTCGTCCAGCCGCAATGGCGGCTATGACCACGATGCCGACGAGGAATTTGAGGACGAGCAGGACGAGCTCGAGGATGATGCCGATGCCACGCGCGAGGAGCATGACAACGTCCTTTCCAATCCGCTCAAGCTTCTTGCACAGGCATCCGACGCTGCCGCCGCCAAGATCGAAGGCAGGCGGATCGAGCCCAGCAGTCGTGGCTCACTAGCCGCTGTCGAAACCATGGGACTCTTGCAGCCAGCCGCCCTGCCTTCGACGCGCATGGCCGTAAGTGCGGCAGTGAACCTCACAGGACTAGGTCGTCCCTTCTACGGGCAGCGTCCCGAGGAGAGCCGCTCGCACCCCCGAGGCTGGGCTTCGTCTCGCGTGTTGCCTCCGCTGCTGCAGTCCGCAAACCGATCTGGACACTCGGCAGCGCCTATGCCCGATCTCACAAATCGATCTCAACCATCGTTCTTGAAGGACTCGATGCGCTCCAAATCCTTTCCCGCCGGTGAGCTCCCACGCGGAGATGGAACCGGTAGTGTCGCGGACGAAGCTGATTCGTCCGCCGCCTCTGCGAATACGCCCGGCGTTGGCAGTGGGGTGACCGTGTCAAAGTCTGGCACGATTTCGTCGCTCGGCAGACCCAACGTGCTGACGCCATCGACCCTGGACCACGAGGCTTGGGAGTATCGCGAGGGCAAGGCTCAAGCGCGCCGAGGTTATGGCTCAGGCGCCAGCCCTGGCAATTTCAGCGCCGATGCCGCCACGACAACCAGCAGCACTTCCGCAGGAGCCTTGGCCGGCGGACAGAAGGCGATGGGCGTGTCGGGTATGAATGGGGGCTCGCCAGGTGAGATCATCGAGTCGCCCGCTGACGAGGTGACGACGGCGATGCTGGGCAAGCGTAAGCGGGGTCGCTCTCGCATCGCACGTGGCGGCACGCTGCCCGTCCGACGACGCAAGATGTCGGAGTGGGACACCGACGCCGAGAATGTTGAAGGGGGCGAGGACGACCAACTTGCCGAACCGGCAAAGGCCAAGCAGGTCAGCATTGCAATTGCTCCTGCCGGCGCTGCCAAGGATGCCGGTGGCATCACGTCAGGTGGTGAGGGTGAAGCGGGTGCATCTCGCAAGGGCTATTTCAACCTCAGTCTCTTCCACAGTAAGAACGACGATCACGAGGGGCTCGATCCGGTTGAACTTGGATTGGTCGAACTCAAGGATCTTGAGCGTCTCTTTGACATTTTTTTCGCGCGCATCAATCCTGTTCTGGATCTGTTCGATCCGTTCTTGCACAGTGTTGCGTTTGTCCGAATGCGCTCCGCCTTCTTGACCACCGTCATTTCGGGAATGGCAGCCCGCTTCAGCGATACTGTGCAGGACGCACAGATCGCTTCGGTGCTCGACAAGCACTGGCAAGAGAAGTTGCTGCCGATGATCCTGCTCAATGGTTATAAGAGCGTCGAGATCAGTCAGGCATTCCTCATTCTGACGACCTACAGCCGACCTACAAACCGCCTCGTCGACGATCGATCCTGGCAGTACCTCGGCTTTGCCATCAGAACTGCAACCGAAGTGGGCGTCAATCGCAAGGTGACACCGAGTGAGAATCTTTTGGGCAACGAACAGGTGGCGCGAAGGGTTCGCAACCGCGAGAGACTCTGGTACAATCTATTCTTGTACGATCGCACGCTCAGCGCTCAGACCGGCCGTCCATGGACTATCACCGAGGACCGTATGATCGTCCAGAGCTCCATGTGGCACCGACAGGACTTTGCATTGCCCGAAGATGTGTCGCTGGTGAGTCTAATCAAGCTGCGCAGGATAACTGCGCAGCACACCGAGGCATTCGACACTTATCTTAGCAGTCCGGATCGGTTCGACGAGGCGCAGGCAGCCACGGCGCTCGGCGTCGGCGGTCAGAGCCAATTCGATCGCAGACTGGCAGGTCTCGAGTTCTTCCGCAAGAATGCCAACGCGGATCTGGAGAAGTGGAAGGAGACGTGGTGCATCAACACGGAGGAGAAGATCAAGGAGGTGGACACCAGCACAGCAGCCGGCAAGTACCTGGTGCGCTGGGCGCCCACGGCCAAACTCTTCTACTACCACTCGCGGCTTCTGATCAACTCGCTGGTGCTTGGCGCGACCGAGCAGTACCAGGACTTCATCTCCGGCTCATCGGTGTCGGTCGACTGCTGGACTTCGGCCATCTCGCTCATTGACACCGTGCTCAACGACTTTGCCGAGGAGGCTGTTGTCACTTGGTCCAATGATCGAGTGGTGATGGCCGTCTACGCTGCTGTCTCTGCTGTCCGTATGACCAATCTTAGCCACAAGTATGCCTTTGCCGACAAGGAGACGCTGCTGGCCCTAGTCCGACGCCTTGCGGTCAGCATGACCAAAGCTGGCAAGACGCCGCGACACCGCAACGGCTCGGCTACACCCTACGGTCGCTACCTCAAGTCGGTCTTGGCTGCATTTGAGCCCGACAGCAGCAAGATGCTGAATCAAGAGGGCGAAAGTGGTTCCGCTGATGCTTCAGCGACCGTAGTGGGCCTCAGCGGTGTGGCGCAGGCACAAACGCCGGGCAAGGACAGCGAACAGGCCACCTCGCTCAGTACCAGCAGCTTGGCGCCCGGCGACAGCCGCTCTGCCGCCAACACCCCTGCCGCCGCCAACGTATCGACCACTGTGGTCGTCGATGCCTCTGCGATCGTCGATGGCAGCAAGGATATGCTGGCGGTTGCCGGTCTGACACAATCCGGCGAAGTTCAGGCTGCCATCAACAGTGAAGACAAGGACGTTGAAATGGCTGAAGTCGACGCAACCACCAAGGATGGACCTGCGATTGGCGCAAGTGGAGCACGTGAGGAAGGTTCGGACAGGAACCTATCTCATGTCAACGGCAACCGCGAGGCCAACGAGAGGCAGGTTGCAGCGATGGTGTCGACGAGCGAGTCTTCAGTCATTCCACTAAAGCCTGAGGACGTCGTCAGTCAGATCTCGGCCGGAAAGACGCTCGACATGCCGTTGATCATGACAGAGAATGGGCTCGGCCTTGATGCCCAGGCGGCGTCTGACTTGGCGGCCGCGGGGGCACTGGCGCTTGGCAGCGATGCCGGCAAGCTCATTCCTCGTGTCGATGTCATTGATCCCACCACAGCAGCGGCGGCTGCAGCCGCTGCTGCGGCTGCCACTGGAAGCAGCGTCACTTGGCCCACGCCCGAGTTGAGCGTTCGTCCCATTTCGTCGTCCTCCTCTGCAGCCGCTTCGGCATCTAATGGTCTTCTTTCCACGCCGGACTCGTCACTGATGCTGGCCAACACTCTGGTTGGTCCGGGCTCGGAGGCCGTTGTGCAGTCCAACTCGGTGTCTGGCTCCGGAACCGGATCTTCGCTCAGCATCGCATCCACGAACGCACCCACAGTCAACACGAGTGGTGCACCAGCGGCCTCGGCCGCCACAGCTCAAGATGCATCAATGGCCGCGGCCGCTGCCGCTGCAGCAGCTACGATGCCCAACGTGGTTGACGATCCAGAATCGCTCGAGCGCATGTGGGATTACATGACCGCATTCGAACACACCACTTTCTGGCAGCCCCAGTCGGCGTGGAATCTGAGCTCCTCTGGCCAGACCCATCAGCACCATGGCGGCTCCTGAACCTGATTTATCCATGGCAGATAACCTTTCCTTTTTCTTTTCCCCTGTATACTCTCTCATCCGCCTCTCACATCGAAGGCTTCACCTTTGTATTTGTTGTTGAACGTAATGGGCACTCTTCTCTTGTGATGGAAGAGAAGCGACATAGCTTTACGACTCAACGCGGTTCAGATGTTTGTGCTGAGATAGTTTGGATTGCGGAAGTGAGGAATGGTAGACGGGGTGGGCGAGCGCAACTTGAAAAGTATTGCATGGGAACTGGTCAGGAAAGATGGTCGAGCTTCGCCAGTGGTTCACCAATATGCAATCAGGTTGAGAGAATGGCAGGAATCTCAGGTTCAGGCGAAGCCGGGGCGGGGGCCTGAACGAGGAGGTCGTAGTGGCCTGGTCTGAGGAGCATTGTACCGATCTCGGTGATCTGGCCACCCTCGACTTCAAAGCGGACAATGTCGCAACGGTCTGGGTGCTCTGCAGCTGCTCTTCTCTTTTCGGCTTCTGCACCGGGCACGGCTATTGAGGACGAAGCGGCTGTGTTCGACACGTCAGAAGACTGTTTGGCTTGGGAAGAGGAATCGTTGTCGGTAGAGTGCTGGATCTGTTCTGCGGGAAAGTCCTCGTCGAGCGGAGTCTCGGGTGGAGCCTGATTCGGAGAGAGGTAGGCTACATCGAGCGAGACTTTGAGTGCTCGCGAGAGCGCAGTGATCTGGACATGGTCGGCCTCCTTGCCAATGGCTTCGACCTGATTGGAGCAGAAGGTGGCCATATCGGGCGGACCAGCATCCGTAGAGGCAGAGTCTAGTGAGAAGAGGAAGGGGGTGTATTCGTCAGCGTTAAGCTTGAGACAGGCCGAGGTGAGGAGACGGAGGTAGACAACGATCGAGTTGGACTGCTCCGGGTCGTTCATTGCTTCGAGAAGAGCCTGCTCGTTGAGCTCCTTGGTCTCGGGATCTGTCGAGTACATGCGGCTCATGAGCTGCTTGAGAGGCTCGTAGAAGTCGGTGTAGACCTCCTCGTCGAAACCCGCCTGCTTGAGAAGTTGGAGAGTGGATTCGACGTGCTTGACGGTGAAGTGGTGCATGGGTCGATCCTTGATGGTCATGATCTTGTAGATGAAGGCGAAGGCAAATGCGCGGTAGAAGCAGTCGCCATCACCCTTTGCACGGCGGATGCCAATAAAGCCAGCTTGCTCCTTGAGCCAGTTGATCTTGCCAAGGAAGGCATCGTTGTTGGCGTACTCCTTTTGCAGGACCTCGATGGGCTCGACGGACGAGATGAGAGGCTGACCAGCCGACGACTCGGCCTTGAGCTTCTCGGCGAGCTCGAGTCGCTGGGCGTCTGAGAGCGACTCGAGTGCTGTGTTGTGGTCGACTCCCTCCATGGTCGCGGTATAATATGATAGCGAATACGGACCTAGTTGCAACCAAGACGGTGGTTGCTGACAGCAAAGTATCAGGCTAAGCTGCAAGACAAAAGCGATCGCTTGTGATGAAGCCGATGCGTGTAAATTTTTCTGTTTCAGGCTAAGTCTACGTTCCCGACCGATCGATGGGGCGGATGGCTGACGAACTGCGGTGATCAGACTGTGAATATGACAGTTGCGAGGGTGGCGAACGAGTGTGGCTGAGTTGCGATGGTAAGAATGGGCAGCGAGGTGGAAGAAGACGTTACGGACGAGCCGACACTGTCGAGTGCAGTCAAAGTAGCGATACGTGCATTCGAGTTCAGCTACGCACAGGTTGGCTGGCCAACTAGAGTACAGTACCGTAACTACCATAGCCTAGCTTGCCTGCTGCGTGGATAGTGCGCACTGCACTGTAGTCCTTTCTCCTCCATACAGTACAGTACTGTACTACGCGGCGTGCCTTTGTGGCAGACGCTCAAGCCACGGTTGAGACGCCTGCCATGTCTGAGTCTACGTACTAGCTGTATTATACTCGAGTTGAAACTGAAAAGGCAAAGGTTGGCACAAAACCACTGTATTTAACCCACGCTCCGATCTTCGCCCATCATCATACTGCAGATATTCGAGCAGCGAATTTACTGGCAGGCAGTTCAAGCCACAGTAGCTGCATGCCAAACGCGACATCGCCGTCAGCTCGAATGTAGAGTGTCAGGCCGTTACCGCTCTCGGCTCGCTGTTAGGTCGTAGTCGCTGTATGGAACTCGGAAATGGCACCAAAAGGCCAGGCAAGCAGGAAGGGGCGCTCACAGCGTCAGAGCAGCCTTAGCTGGTCTGACCTGCAGCAACGGCGGGGGTAGCAGTTGGAATTTTTTGTGTCGGTTTTGCTTCAGGAAGAAATCCACCTGTATGTCCAAAGTACGAGGTAAAGACGTTCGACATCTTTGTTATCCACGTCGATATCCTCACATCATCGACAAGTCAGCTGCGTCGGGCAGTCGCTCATTCCCTATCGCATAGACTCTAGCAACGGTACGCCTTCAGACACAGGCTTACTCCGAACAGAGGGAGGATAGAAAACGATGCCGCCGAAGGGATCTAGAAAGTCCAAGGCTGCCGCGCCTCCGGTCGAACCAGAGTCCATGGACGTCGACGAGCCCTCGACATCGCAGCCCTCTGGAAGCATCGCCAATGATCCGGTCGCTTCAGCCATCATCTCTTCCTCTTCCACGTCGGCACCAGTAGACAAGCGACGCATGGTAGAGATCCACCCGGAGCGAGTTGGAGCTGTTGCGGCCACCGACTTCCCGCTCCACCACCCCGGCGAGGACCACTCCTTCTCGCTTGAATCCGTCCAGAAGCAGCTCAAAGTCATCGTGACACGGCTTTCGGATGGAAGGTGCGAGCTTGACATGATCGGCGTGGATGCTTCGATTGCAAATGCGGTGCGCCGGGTGCTGATGGCCGAGGTGCCGACAGTGGCCATCGAGCACGTGTATATCTGGAACAACACGTCCATCATTCAGGACGAGGTGCTTTCGCACAGATTGGGACTGGTACCTTTGCTGATTAATCCCGACAAGGTATCAATGCGCATGCCCGGCGACGACGCAGATGACAGCAACACGATCGTGTTCCAGCTCAAGGCAAAGTGCGAGCGCAATCGCGAGGCAGCTCGCGGCGAGACGGATCCGGATAAGCTCTACATTGGTCACTATGTCTTTTCAGAGCAGCTCGTCTGGGAGCCCAAGGGTGGTCAGGACGAAGACTTTGCGGATGACCCTCCACGACCAGTACACGACAAGATCCTCCTGGCAAAGCTGAGACCGGGGCAGGAGCTCGATCTCGAACTCCACTGTGAAAAGGGCATCGGCAAGGACCATGCCAAGTTCAGCCCTGTGGCTACGGCCACCTACCGACTCCTTCCACACATCTCCATCCTCCAACCCATTCCAGACGAGCATGTCGACAAGTTTGTCAAATGCTTCCCACCAGGCGTCATTGGCGTTCGAGGTGCACCGGGCAGCCGGGAGGTGTTTGTGCAGGAGGCGAGAAAGGACACGGTGTCGAGAGAAGTTCTTCGTCATGCCGAGTTTGAGGACAAGGTCCGCCTCGGTCGTGTGCGTGATCACTTTCTCTTCGATCTGGAGAGCTCGGGCATCATTCCGCCCCAGAACCTCCTTCCTGAAGCCATCAAGACTCTCCGCTCCAAGATCGGAACTCTCCGCAAAGCACTCGACCACCTGGAAACTCGAGGTCTTGACTCTGCCGCAGTCGCATAGACAAGTCGCTGCACGCATCCGCCTGCAGCTTGTCTCTTCGCTCTTCGTTGTTTTCATTCTTGGTCATCTCTCTTGCACGCATGTACACTTACGGTCTCAGTCTCACAATTATATGTCTAATCGATTATACGAGAAGTGCTTTCCAGGGCCAAGCTTCAGCAACGACGAGGAGGAAGCTGCAACTGGCTTTGAGCGTTACGTATCCGTTCAGACACGGATGAAATACTCTGATTAAGCAAGTAGACTGATGTAAGAAGCTGCAAAGAGCAGCATAGGCGCGTTTGGGTGATCTAAAAGGCCCGCCCTTCTTCCGACATGATTCGCTGTTGCACGCTGTCGACCTTGCGGTGGCCCTTTCCGCCTCCAAAGGTAGCCCACTTGTCCTTGAGCGCGTCTACGGCATCGCCTCTCGAGACCCAGCCATGCGAGCTTGACCGCTGCTCGATACTCGGACGTGTGTATCCGTAGCTCGCGGCATACGACTCTGGCGTGTCCTTTTCGCCGCTTACTGATGAGGCAAGCGACGTGAGGCGAGTTGTGACACGGAAGGCATATCCTACGCAGACCCAGACGCCGCCGAGCACGCCAGCGAGTCGGACGAGGAACTGGACAAATGTTGTCGAGCGCTCCCGGATGGTCATCTGCAGTGGCTCGATGTCGTACTTGATAAAGATACCCGGAACACCACGTCCGTGCTCCACCTGCCGCGTGTAGTCGGTCGCGGAGTACTGATGCGTGTGCAGCTGTCTTCCACGCGCATCAATGAACAGCGTGGGGACCACCGAGACAAAGTATTGGAACACGGTGAAGTGCTTATATGTCGTCTCTACCGACGAGTCGAGCGGTTGAGCAATCTCCGGGAAGTAGGGGCCGAAGCTGAACTCGTGAATCACATGGCTCAGATTCATCAGTCTGTGGTCCGTGTGTTCGAAGGACAGATAGCCGTGCCCGAGCGTGGTGATGTGCAGATTGCCAGTCACGCGCTTGACTTCCATGCTTCCATAGATTCGACATGCTGGACCGTCAGGCACGAGGTGCGCAGTCTTTTTAAAAGCGAGCTGCTTGCTAAATTTGCGGTTCTTGGACTTGCGACGATAGAAGGGCTTTTTGCGTGCCGCATTGATGGCCTTTTCTGCCGACAGCTCCTGCATTGGTAGCGCATCGAGTCGGTCGGCGTGGCCGATCTCGAATGTGGTGCCGTCTTTGGTAAACTCCTGATCCGAAACGTGAAGACGATCACCCACGGCATCGCGTACGTCGACAGTGAGATAGTGGCACTTCATGGCCACTGTCATGTCCATGTTGATCTGCATCGTAGACTGTACCTGGCTGTCCACGGCGAACGAGTAGGCTCGCTCGCCATAGAGGTAGGTCGAGAGCTCGGTCCAGAGCAGATAAAGCAGCGTCAATGTCGATATGATTGTCAAGACACCTCCCTTGGAGGATCGTTGTGTGTAGATCGACTGAGTCTTGGGGAATGCATCGAATTGGCGGATCTTGGGTAGCTTGTCCAAAGAATCTAAGAGGTCGGCCATCTTGACACCACACGCAGTCGCAAAAGCCTCGCCGCCCCGCTCTTATCCCGTCTGGGTTCTCGGACTGATTATCCGATGCGTACTTTTGCTGAGCTGAGTGGCCCTTCAAGCTCGTCTGTCCGTGATGGTGGAGGAGAGGAGAGTGAGAGACGGCCGCAATCGTGGATCGAGTGACCACGCCAAGCACCGTGCTGACTTCGGATGTCCCGGTTGGCGCTTAGGTCCCGCGAAGATGAGTAAGTCGAGAGCCGCGGTGGTACAGTAAATTCAGAAATCGAATACCGTGATCACAGTGTGGAAAAAAAGGGGCGCATTTGGTCAGAGAGATGAACGAGGATGCGATCGGCGTAAAGGAGGCAGCGAATGAACAAGTGAGAAAGATGAAGATGAGCTGCTCGCAAATGAGCCACACGACTAGCTAACGACTGTAGCTACTTGCACTTTCTTCCTGTCGCCGTTGCTGGCGCAACAGCCCACCGCGTGCTGCCGCCCTGCTCGGACCGCACGGCGTCTCGGCTTTGGCCTCGATGCCACGACACCAACGGACCGAGCAAACTGGATGTCGGCTTGGAACAGAGCGCTACTGTGTGGCTTGCGCTCCACGTCTCACTTCTTCAACGCCGTCCCACACGCCCGTAACGCGCAGGGTCCCCTGGCTGTGAAAGATTAGTTGTTAGACCCTTGACCTTTCACTACTGGTTTATTTCGCACACGACACCCTGAAGACGGAGAATCAAGAATGGCGTGAACTTCTTTCGATTCCTCTACATCACCGTCAAAGGGTCGCAGTCTGACTGAGACACAGAAATTCTGTACTTATTCCCAAGCTCGTGTCGCAGTTTGTGCTGCAAAACATCTCGGAGATACTTCCTGAACGTTTGAGGAGCGTCAGCGTAAGCCATGCGCACACGGAAACAAGTAAATGCAATGGTCAGTGGGCTTGCAACAGAGTCAACAACGAGAGACGTGATTTGACAGCCTACCTTTCTGTGTTTGAGTGGTTGGTAACAATGACAGAGGCGCCTGCCGCTTTGTACGCCAGGACTTCGTGATGTGACAGCTCGCCGGTGAGGTACAGATCGGCTTTGGTTCCGCTGAAAACGCCGGAGCCAGATCCAGCACATACCGCGATCGTTCTGATCGGTTTGTCTGAGGCCATGCATCCCTGCACGTATGGAAGGTCCAGATTCGCCTTGACACGCTCTACAATATCCTTGAAGCACACTCGCTCTTCGACTTCGATCAGTCGGCCCATGCCAGCAAGCGAGTTGGACGACCCATTTTTGGAACGGACAATGGCAGGGTGGGTGTTGGAGCTGAACGCTTCTAGCGCTGCCTTGTCCGTCATCTCTTTCAGCGGCTCGATCTCGGTGACTACTAGTCCAAGCCAGTCGTTGATGCCTCCCAAAGTAGCATCGAGGCTCGTGTGCGGGCAGTACACGCTGACACCTGCAGCTGCTAGCCTGAGTAAGCTGGTCTGCTGCGGATCGGCAAATGTAATGGACTTGAGGCCGCGGAAAATGATCGGATGATAGACAATTGCGACCTTGATGTTGTCCGGAGAGGCAAGAATCTCGTCGCAGACCTCGGTGGTCAGGTCAATGGCCAGCATAACACCTTCATCCTTGCCGATAGATTCAGGGGAGCGAGGCGCCTGCAGGAGGATTCCGACATTGTCGAACGAAGTATCGGCCAGGTCCAGTGGTGCAATTCGGTTCATTGCCTCCACCGTATCCGCCAGAATAGGGTTGGCGCGGACCGATTCGGTCACCCTCCAGTTTGCCTGCGACATTGCAGAAGAAGAAGTCGAGAACGAAGCAGCGGGATGGTGGGGTCGAGTTGGCCGAGTTGTAGCCGGAAGAGCCGTGCGCAGGCGTGTGCCGTGAAGACCTGGCCGGATCACAGGGGCGATTCGAACACGTGAAGCTGACAGGAAGAGCATGCAGCTGTGTCTTCCGAGCCTGGAGGATCAAAATGCTGCAGCGAGGTGTCCTCGGAATGGTTGCAGATGCCCAGGTGGCAGAGAACACGTCAAGGATATCGTCTGTCCAAGCAAAGACAGAGAGATGTCTTTCCGCAATCGTCCCGTGCTTGCCTTTGTGCCCACTGCAAATAAAGTCGGAAACAAAAAGTGGAGGAAAATCGTGGCCGTAAAATCCAAAACGCCGTATGCAGAACAACATGGACATGGAAGTCTAACATGTCATTTTGAGCGGCACGCAGAAAGCCAGGACTATACGTGTAATTTGACTTTTCAGGCGCCGAGATGCAGCAGAGGGCAGCGAGCCAGGTAGGGTCATCGATCGGCTCAGCTAGTCCGAAGGGGGCAGAGGCTAACCACGGCAGCAAGCTAAGGTTTGCTCAAAGGGGCAGCTGCTTGGGACCTGAAAGTAAGTGACCAGTCAAGACGCGAGGTAGACCTGCTTGGCAACAAAACACGCGCCCGAACCCTTTTCCGTTCGGCGCAAGGGCACGAGGACACAGAGGTGGGTCCGCCTTGCGCCTGCCTAAGGCCACTCATTTTACCGCACGTCTCACGCAGTTGCTCACACACCGCCCGATTAACTCGACTTGAGCCTTCTCTCCTCATCGCTCTCACGCTGCCAAAAGCACGCGGGCAACTGGCCATCGTCATGATCCCGGCCCTTTGGAACTCAGCCGAGCACGCATCCTTTGCACTTTTTGCCTCTCTATCATCGATTATTATACTAGCGGTATGGCATGCTGTCCGAGGCCGTTCTGATTTTCGCTCTTCCCCATCACCCTATTCGTCGTTGATCGTCACAGCATCATCTGCACACCCTCGGACGCTGCTTTGCAGACTGCTCACACTTTCAACACAGGAGCCATCATTTCGCTCGCTTACAACTTCGGCTGAATCGACCTCTTATCACCGTCAATCTCGACGCAGACAGATCTCAGAGCAGCTCATCAACTATCTGCTTCCTCAATTCAACCTTACCCGCCGATTTGTCTTCAGCCCGAAGGACCCTGATTCCATCTTTCGCTCCGGGCTCGTAAGGTACACGACTGATTGCCACCCAGTGTCCATCCTGAAAGGGAACGGCATCCAGTTAATAAAACCCCTTGGACGATCCAGGGCATTGCCAACCATTTGATTCGAGAATTACGAGAGACTTTCTTCGCCCATCTTCTGTCTGTTTATCTCCAGCATGGCCGCTGCACAGAGAAACCCGAGGATGCTTCAATTCAAGCTGGTGCTCCTGGGAGAGTCAGCAGTCGGCAAGTCAAGCTTGGTGCTGCGCTTCGTGAAGGATCAGTTTGACGACTACCGCGAAAGCACCATCGGCGCCGCCTTCTTGACGCAGACTGTCAGCCTCGACGCTCAGACGACAGTGAAGTTCGAAATCTGGGATACTGCAGGCCAGGAGCGCTACAAGTCGCTTGCACCAATGTACTACCGGAATGCCAACTGCGCAGTAGTCGTTTACGACATCACCCAACCATCCTCGCTGGACAAGGCTAAGGCCTGGATTCGCGAGCTGCAAAGACAGGCTGACCCCAATATCATCATTGCGCTCGCAGGCAACAAGGCCGACCTCGCGAGCACCCGTCGCGCGATCCCAACGGAGGAGGCAGAGAAGTACGCGGAGGAGGAGAACCTGCTGTTCCTCGAGACCTCTGCAAAGGACTCGCACAACGTTTCGGAGCTCTTCACCATGATCGCCCGCAAGCTTCCGCTGGAGCAGGCCGCAGATGCGCAGCGAGCCTCGGCAGCAGGTCGAGCGGGCGCGGCCGGCGCCACTGCGGGTCCAAGACCTGGCGTGGATCTGCGTGGCCAGCAGCAGGGTCAGCAGCAGGACGCCTGCAACTGCTGAGCTAGCGTTGCCCGTTGTCCACCTCTTGTCAGTACCGACACACTGTCAAGTGACGACACACGCATCTACGGACCATTCTTCTCGACTTCTACTCCGTCTGCATCATAGCACGGAAGTGTTCCATGTACATATGATACCTCCCAGTCCCCCCTATACTTACCCCTCCCGTGTGATTCCATTGTTCACCTGTCGAGATTCGTTCTTCATTGAATGACACTGACGCAGCCAGGTCGTCCTGACTCTTGGATGTGAAGTTGATATGTACTGGCTGTTCTCTGGAGGCTACAGCTAAGCGAGGGCATGTTGGGCTGCGAATGAAGGCTGAACTGTTGACACTATCTGCGACGATTGGCAAAGTAAGTCAAAGCCTCGAAGAGTCACCGACTGGAGAACGGCAAGGCGAACCTCATAAGGAGATCACAGCGGTGCAACCGACCGAATGTTAACAGGATTATGGGGGTGCCAGAATTGCTATTTTCAGCATAAGCCACACATTCCGCCTTTCTACTGTGTAATGCCTCGGCGGACCCTGGGAAATGTTGTTCCAGGCGTGTTCAAGGTGTTTGGCGATGCCGACTGTTGAAGCTGTGACGTGCAGGTCGACCATGTGATGGCACAAGGCTATTCTGAATCACTGGACTTCCATTCGCATGGCAACTGTGACAGTCATGTCACCAACGCCTAGACGGCCTTTGACGTCGCATTACAATCAAACGGTAGCAACGTCTGCATGGCACTGCTGTAGCCACAATGGATGCGGTGCTCTGCAGTGTGAGCTTTTCGAAGGACAGAGACAAGGGGTGAGTGGAGGCAGGCAGACAGGCACTCGGCCGGCAGAGAAGTTTGAGAGAGTACATTACCTCTCTAATCCGCAATCCATATGCAAATCACTTTTACCGAAGGTTTTGTGTTGTTGGAATGCCGGCGCGAACGGCTCCCCAATTGTGCATAGGCGGCCACATTACCACAATACTGCGCAGTAGAGTACGGTATACGGTATCGGACTGCTTGCTTGGCCCTGTAGCCCCCCCGCGACGGGATGAGGTTTCGGGCCTGAAACTGCCACCGCTAGCAGGCCAAACTTAGCACACGCGAAAAAAAAGGGTAAGCTGTGCTGCGCTCCTGCCGGCCAAGCACAACAACAGGCAAGCGAGGGCCAATTTCTGTGCCAACCAAGCTGCCGGGTCGTAGCCGTCAGGCCGAGGTCACAGCACTCTGCCGTTACGTCTTGTGCGTGCAGAAGACAGCCGTACTGTACGTTTTACCGTCGAGTCGTAATATCAGCTACAGTACTGTATTCTGTACAGTGTCACTTGAAAGGTGCCAAACAAGACACAGCACAGTACTTACACACACCCCTCTCGTACACGCTCAGGAAAAAGCAGAGCAATGTGGAAATAGCAGTTGCGGATGTCACTTGCACCCACGCCTCGCTATTGACTTTTGCACTGCCGCCTCATCTTCATCGGCTCGACTGTCGGTCACACCTCACCACGCTCGATCTCGGTTCACGCTCTCTCTTCCTCTTTCTTTTGTTCTCTCACACACACTCTCTTTGTCTCCGCACAGCAACTGTATCGCATACTCCTAGCTCCCCATCATCACAAGTCAATCTTGACAAGAAAGCACAGGCACAGCAGATGGGCGATAGCGCGGCGGCCCCGATGCATCACATGTCTGTGCGGCTTCCGTCCATATGAAGAAATTCTTCAAAAACAAGGATGCCGCCGCCGCGGCAGGGGCCATCAATCCCCTGCCCCACGACACTTCATCACCGCCGCCCATCGTCTCGTCCTTCGAAGCTCCGCGCCAGTTCCAGCAGTACCAAAGGGCGGCCGAAGAGCGACGGTACAGCCAGGGCCGCGACCTTGCAGACCCCCACTTGTACCCCACCACCATCAGCGGCGGTACCACATCGAGACACGGCCCACCACCGACGCTCCATGCAACGGAGCTCAGGAATGGCTCTTCCATGCCTCCATATCGTGCGCAAGCATATCCAGTATACTCTGCAGACAGACCGCACTTTAGCGGCGACGACGCGCAAGACGACGACGACGACGACGACGACTACACCGGTGAAGTAATGATTGCGCAGGGCCGTTATCAAGAGACGGTGCTTTCCGAGCCCAAAGACAAAGGAAAGGCCAAGAAGAAGTTCTTTGGATTTGGCGCCGTAGCCAAGGAGGACAAGCTTGGACACGAACGATCTTCGCCTGATGCCGTAATGCAGACACGCTCGAGAAGTCACGACGGCATGCCTTCATCATCTCTCGATTATCCCGCTCCGGCCTCTTCGAATGCCGGTCACAGCGATCGTTATCGCGAAGGAGGCTGGCTAGACAAATGGAATAGACGCTCTCAGCTTGCCGCCAGCGCAAAGCTCCAGGACAGGGAAGCAGAGGATCTCGTCGTGTCCAAAATCGGCTGGATCTGTGCTCACGCCAACAACGAGCACGACTGGATGGAAATCCTGCCGCTTGTAGACGTTGTTGCACGCTCCGACGCCGCCAGCAGAGAGGCCTCACGATCTCTGCGTAAAGAGTTCAAACACGGCGCGGTCGACGCGCAACGCCGAGCTGCTCGCGTTTGGGCGCTTCTAATGCTCAATACTAGCGACCGCTTTCGGTTGCAGGTAGCCAACAAACGTTTCCTAGAAGTGGTAGAAGACACCATCGCCTCGTCCAAAACCCCACTCAGCGTCAAAGAGACAATGTTGCGTGTGCTTGGCGTCCTGGCGTTCGAATACAAGGACGATTCTGACCTGGCGCTTATCACCAAAGCTTGGAACAAGGTGCGCCCGAGCGATCGTCCAAAAAACGGCGAGCCCCTCGCCGATGACCTCTTCGAATTCCGCCTTCCGCAAGCCTCTCGCGCCTCGCTCGATCTATACACAGATCACCGCTCTAGACCACCGTCGAATGGGACTAGTACTCACCCGAGCCATCGAGATCCACGATATCCGGGGCACGACCCACACCCGCACCAACAACCGTACCCCGAGACATACTCACACCCTCAGCAAAGTCCAAAACGCCGCCGGCCGCTGTCTCGTCAGCTTGTAGGACAGCAGCCACCGCCACTACAGCAGCAGCAGCAGCCGCACCCACCGCCTCCCGCTCATGCGTATCATGAGCAGACGACGGTGCTTATGTCGTCCCCACGCGCAGCTGTCGATGCTCAGGTAGGCTCGATAGATGAAGCCCACACCTCAGTACGCTGGTCACATCAGCCGCAACATGAAGCGCATTTTCTCCCACCATCACTCCGCCCAGCTGGCGGCGTCTTACCAGGACAACAGCGCCAGACGGGCGGCGGTCACGATGTGGTACAAAATTTGGAAGACTTCGTCGCATCCAACCCCAACGGGCTCGACAGCCAACAGCATAGCTTGCAAGGCGTCTTCGCACCACTGCCATCCTCCGTGATTGCCTACGAAGAAGACGTTCGCAAGTTGCATGAAGAGTGCCAGATTGCCCGCAGCAACGCAAATGTGCTTATTGACACAGTTTTGCACGACGGTATCGCCTCACAGACCGAGGAGCTGGTTGATGAGTTCTACAGCAAAGTCGTTCGTTCACAGGAGCTGCTGGCATCCCAGATACCTTGGGCCTCAGCGCAAGCTGATCGTTCCAGGGAAAGCTTGGATCGCCAGCGCGCCATCGCAGCGTCTGAAGGTCGGCCAACTCCCCCCATGGGCGAAACGCCCGCCGAACGACTATTGGGTGATCTTCTCGAGTCGCATGGTCGGCTTCTCGAGGCATCAAATCTGGTTGACGAGACGCGTCGTCGCATCGTGGAAGAGGAAGAGGAGCGCCGTGTCACGGAGAGGAGCAAAGTTGAAATGCGCATCGATCGCAGCGCTTTAGCACAAGATGCAGCTACAGGCCATCTGTACGACATTAACACTGCACCAGGACGAGGCGGATATTTCGGCGCCTCTCTCGACGTTGACACCCACCCGCAGGCATCCACCTCTCGCTCTGCCTCACCCAACGCACCGCCGCGGCAGCCAGCCCATGCTCCCGACTATGGCTCGTCTCCGACGTATTCATCGTCTGGCGCGACGGGCGATCCCGGTTCCGGCATCACCTCACCGCAGTCACAGAACGCCCGTGGACCTCGTCCGCTTCCGGTTCCCCGTTCAGAGCCATCTTCGGACAGCAACAGCGTGCGCTCAGGTGGACTCAGTGTGCGTTCGTCCGCCGTTGTCAACGGTCCGACTTCGAACCACCCACCACAGCATCAGTCTCTGGCAGCCAAGATCGGTAAGACCGATTCGCATGCCTCGTCACGACTGTCACTAAGCCATTCGATCGCTTCAGTTGGCTCGGACACTCGCTCGCATTCGCGCAACGCCTCGATTTCGTCACAACCGGCTTCCAACAATCCGTATCGCTCAGCCATGGGTCCTGCGGCCGGCTCGGACACGGCGTTGCGTGGCGCGGGGGCAACTTCGCCAACACACGGACGCTCGTTGCCACAGACTCCACCAATCCTGAACATTGCAGCTGCCAGCGCCGCCACTACTGCTGCCAAGGCAGGCAGCAATGGAGGTCATGGTGCCTATCCGGGGGCCAACGGCCACACCGATGAGCGCGAGGACGAGGACGACATCAAAACACCCGTGGTCCCGTCCGAAAAGGCGCTCGGCAAACGCAGGGCCGTCTCGATTCACTACTCTTCACCGCCGCTCCCGGACTCGAACAATGCTCTTACACCGCCCCCGTTGCCTCCACAATATCCTGTCCAAGCCATGGGTGGTTTGAAGTTACAGTAAGATGGCCGTCAAGGCCGTTTGCTCACGGTTCGCCGGGACAACCCTTTTCTCTCCTCTCGCTCCGCACATTTCACGTTCTCGTTCTGCATTGCATCTATCAGTTAATCCTCGTCATCCTAAATCTGCGTTACAACGTTGCCTCTCTACGCAACCACGGCCTCAGTCTCAATATTGGTCTTTTCTGGAATCACGTGTACAATTACAAAGAGCATCTGTTCCCTGCATGCATTCATCTCAACGCCGTATTTTTGCATTCGCTACCCTACACGTCTGTGTGCTGCCGATCTGTTAATGTGAAACGCTCGATGCTTGTGTATCTGTCGAGAGGCGTGAGATGTCTGGGGCAGAGGGGGCCGAGGTGCGTGCACTGCAAGTTTGTTTGGGCAATCGCGTGCAAGTGAATTCCGAACGCTGCACGAAGAGCGAGTTTCTAACCGGTTGTGTCTTTGTTTGACTTGCTGGCTCGGTTGGCCTGGTCATCATCGTCATTGTCGCTGTCGCCTTGAAACACGCGTTCTGGCTGGGTATCTTTGTAAGCCTTGGTGTAGACTGGGTCTGCGTCCTTGTCTGCGTACCTGAGCAGGGCTTCTCTGGGGTCCTGATCGCGGGAGCTATCTCTGTAGAGATTTTGCACGACGTGCTGGGTGGCGGCTGCACCGATGCGGCCGCCAGTGCCGCGTCCTTCTACGGGACGCTGCGGCATGCTGGTAGCCGAGGGATCTTGGCGGATCTTTGCAAGTTTGCGACGCTTGGCCGCTTCGCTCTGCGGCATGTCTCCCGCTGCGGGAACGTAGATCTCCATCTCCTTGTATGAGACGGACGGATCGACGTACATCGACGACGGCTTTGGCGCACGTCCAACAGCCATGATGACTCCTTTTGTTGACTTGTCCACGTCGTAGAATACTCGACTGCTGCCGTCGCGCAGTGTGCAGAAGAGTTGGTTGGTGACCGAATTCCATGCCAGTCGCACCGGCACGCTCGTCGAGACTGGATAGCGTCGCACAATGCCAAGTTCCGATCCGCTATGTGTCGCAAGCGCTACGACAGAGCCGCCGACTGCCGATGTCTTGGCTGCCTCGTCATCGTCGTCGAGCACTTTTGCGTTGCTGCTCCTGCCGCTGCCACTGAGGTCGGACGAAGTACATGTTAGTAATGTTTCACCATCGAACGGATCAAAGATCAGCTCCGTGTGCGCCGACGAACTCGGCAGCCCGGCAAGCGTGCTGACCGGAGCCCTGAAGCTGCGTGCATCCCACAACTTGACGGTGCCGTCGCCTCCACGACTTGCAAAGACATTGTCCTTGGCGGGATGGACAGCGATGCTGCTCGTGATCGTCTCTGGCTCGTGCGCCGAGTCGACGCTGCCTCGGGGCTTAGCGTGGAGGTTGGAACGCGTGTCCCAGAAGCTTAACGAGCCATCCCATCCGGCAGCGTAGATTCGCTTTCCATCCAGGGGACTGTACTGCATCGCGGTGACCCTAGTTCGGTTACCGCGCACCTTGCTCTTGAGCACAATAATGTCGATGTGACCACGTGCCATGCTGGCCACATCCCACAGACGTACTGTGCTGTCTGAGCCACCCGTCGCAAAGACGCCTGGTTGAGTTGGGTGAAATCGGCCGCAGCTGAGGTCTGAAATGTGTCCGGTCGTATTCCTCATATCTCTCAGGTACGGGTCTCCCTTACGGCAGGTATCGACCTCTGCTCCATCTCTCGTAAAGACCTTGGCCTGTGAGGATCCGCTGACGACCAAGAGGTAGCGCGAGTCGGATGAGAAAGAGAGGTCGTACACAGGGTAGCTGCCAGCAGGTTCAAACGCTCGAAAGGGCGCAAGGTTCGACTTCATTCCGCCAAAATCGTACATGGAGAGCGTATAGTCGTACGATCCCACGCAGAACCGAGCGCCGGACGCATCGACCGCCAGAGCTGAAATCGTTTTGGAGTGATGCCCCGAGAAAACTGCTTCGCTCGAAACGGGTGGAAGCCTGCCCTGGTACATCCTGGGCGGCGATGATTCGGCCAGCTGACGGGATGACGAGCCGACAGGGGCTCTCGGAGCTGGCATCGGGCCGATCTCTTCGTCATCGTCATCGTCGTCGTCATCATCATTGTCCTCGTCCGAGTCAGATCCTCGCTCTTGTATGCGGCGCTCGAGCTCGGCATTTGCGGCACGCTCTTCGGGAGTCAGGCCGTCGTCCTCCTCGTCGTCGCTGCCAGGTCGACTAGCCGTCATAGACCCGTGCGTCCTTTTGCCGAGTAGCGATCCCGAGAGAAGAGAGTGTGTGGCGGCGGTATGGCTTGCCTGCCTGGCTAAAGAATCGGATGGACCGGTCGACGTCGACTCTGCAGGTGGCAACGGTTTCGGCTGAGTTCTCTTTGGCTGTCGTTTGCCGAATGAGGCGGGCATCATGGCTCGCAGCGCCGCCTCATCCATCTTGGCCAGTTATCGCTTTGCTCAGCCGGAACTAACTGGTCACGAGAACGGTTACGGCAGATTGTGATGAACTGAGCCAAGAAGGTCGATGTGATAGGATGGCCAAAAGGGGAACGTAAACGCCCTGCATTCCAAAATGTCACAACTGAGGCGCCGAATTCCGAATTCTTGGTTAAGGAAGGGCCAAATCTGATTTCCGGCGACAACGGATCGTTCAACCGTCACTTCGCACTGTGCAACCCTCAGCACTTGAAACCAACTTCACTGAGACACAGCCATTGCAAAACACAGTAAGAAATTACTGCGAACTACGGAATGGGACAGATTGATATGACCTTTTGGCATGGTATACCATTGCTGTATCTTGTTCCAGTGACTGATGAACATGGAAGGCTTGAAAGGTATAATCATGATGTGATGAAAGAAGATATTCAGGGTGCGGGCACAGGAGTGGATCTCCTGATTGTCGGCAAGAGTAAAGACAGAAAGCAGGGAGACAGCAGAAAGGGCGCAGTGATTATGAAAGTGAAAAGCTATGGCTTTTTTGGAATGTTGGCAAGCCTCCAACCACTGACGTTGGCCATGCTGTTAGCATGAGCGGCGCTGCCGCTGTCTGAGCCCCCGAGGCTCTTGCGCTTGGCAAGACCGCCAAAGCTCTCGCGCACGATCAGATGCAGGCAGGTGACGATGATGATATCCTTCAGCTCTTCCCGAGTGAGACCTGCACCGTCCGGTCCGAGTCCAGTCGCGCTCAGGTCCGGCAGAGGAAATGGAACTGCCAGCTGACCTACCAGCTTGGGATGATGCGGAGCTGGCGACAGCGTGCCCAGCGGAATGCGTGTGTTTGGTCCAAGTACCAGATGACAGTTCCAGGGCGTCTCGCTGTCCTCGGGATCCGACTCCTCACCCGAGTCGTCAGCATGGCCCGGCGCTGAGGAGCCAGCAGCAGACGTGTCGACCGAGCGTCGCGGCGATCGCGTGTTGGAGATGTACGAAGAGCGACGCGATTCGGGGTCAACACTCAGCGACTGTGCTGAAGTGGAGGTCGTGGTCGGGAAGGGCTCCTGCGGCCGTTGGCCCAGCGATGCTCTGCCCACGTTCGACTCCATCTGTCCCAGCTGATCGATACTGCTCCGCGACGCATTGAGCGAGGCACTGGCACGCATTCGAGCTTGCGACTCCTCGGTCTTTCTGCGTCTCGTCCATTTGCGCGTACGACGGGACCATTCGAAGCGCACCACAATCTCGCTCGGAGGTGGGTGAACCTCGTTGCCGCCCATGCGGTTGACCAAGTTGAAACGTTTCCACACGCTCGACAGCACTGGATTGTTCCCGGCCACATTCATATTGGTCGCCGCTGCAAGCCGAGATACCTCTCCCATGCCGTCTTGTGCGCGACGGTTCCACTTGCGTACAGTCCAGTAGTATCCCTCGGTTCGTCGTCCACCAGCCAGGCCGGCTCCTGGCGTCATTTGCGGAGTGTCCCCGGACGCGTTGGAGCGACCGCTGTCTAGTTTGCCAAATAGACTCGGAGACGTTCCAGAAACGCTGGCGAGATTGCGCGTCGAAATCGATGTGGTCTCTCCCGCGATGCCGGCGGAACTGCTCGGACGGGCGCCAATCGAGAAGCGTTTGAATTTGCCCAGCAGCTTTCCGCCTATGTTCGACTCAACACCCCGAGCCTCGGGCGTCATGGCTTGGAACGAAGTCGGTGGCTCCACGTTGCTGTCCATCGCCGCGGCCGACACCGAGCCATGCTGCTCGTTGGCTGGTGCAGAAAACGCCGAAGTGTCCTCTACGTCCTCACTGGAGCTCACCTCGCGGTGACTGCTCGCCAATACGCTCGAGATGTTGGGGCCGGCTGCAGCTGCACCAGTTCGGTACTGAGTCGCAAGATCATTCACCCCGTTGATGAGCTCGGCCGGCTCAAGAATGCCAAATCCATCGAGTTCGATACCCTTCTTGATGTATTTGGCTACCTTCTGATCGGTGCCGGCGTCACTGACCGTGGTGGACAGGATGTTGTGGAAGTTGAGGTTGTAAAGCGGCGTGACACGCTTGCCGGAATTGGTTGAGGCAACTGAGCCGGCCATAGAATGTTCCGAGCCGGCCGAGCGCGTGGACCCAATCGAGTCTCTTCGTCGCATCTCGGTGTGCGGAGTCGGCTGGGTGTCGTGGGACGATGCGCACGCCCCGTGTGACTCCATCGATGCCCGTCGCGTGGACCCTTCTCGCCTCTGCAGAGACTGCGGCATGACGAGTTGAATCTGCAGGTTGAGTGGATTGGTCTGCTTGCTGGGTGGGGGTTTCACAATGACGAGCAACTCCGGAGGAGCCACTTTTCTTCGCTTGCGCTGCACTGAATTCTTGGCCGACTCGTTCTGCAGCCCACTCCAGGCGGCCTCGCTGTCGACGCCGCCGAGTGCAGAGGCCGCAGTGGCACCGCGCTCGTGGCCGAGCTCGGATCCATATAAAGCGCTTGTGGGCCTACTGTTGGGGACACGACTGTGTTCACTGTGGAAGGCACGATGGCCGTAGTCACGGATAGATACATCGTTGAAGTGACCGCTGATGCGACCGTTGAGAGTAGCGTCGGACGTCTCACGCTGGTGGTGCTCCGCAATGCTGGGGAAGCGAGTCGGCTGAATTTCAAACTGCGTTGGGGCTTTTGGCGTCATGGAGCTGGCTCGATCGATGGGCGACATTGGAGCCGAGCCCGACGCGGAAGCACTACTGTTGCCAACATCGTCGATAACTTCCGCTGTTCCTGATTCGGGCCCATTGCCGAGCTTGCCTGCGCCGATCCAGTTCGTAAATATGCTCGTCATGCTAGCAAAGGAAATCGAAGTTGACTCTGCCGTCGAGATGAGCTATATGCCGGTTTCTAATAATCAAGGGGGCGGCCGTGTGCTATGCTGATCGAGGTAAGACAACAGAATGGTCGACGAGCCACATCGAATTACGTTCCGACGTTCTAGCAGAAAACGGAGCAAGCACTGAAAGTCGCTATGAGCTCGGAGACGATCGCGTCTGACAAAATGGACGACTCGAGAAGATGGCAGGCAAGTGAAAGCCAAAGATCTCCACGAGACAAAAGGTTGCTTAAAGGTGAAAAGCAAGACCTTGGCGAGACCTGTGCAGGCAGTGCGCCTTTCCAATCACGCTAGAAGCAGGTCAAAACGGGCGCGGTCTGCAGACGACGAAACCTGCAGTAGTATAAAGAGCAGAGAGGGTTCCGGATTGAGAGAGCTTGTTGGAGAGAAAAGGGGCAATGGAGATGAAGATGGTCTAAGAGGAGAAGGGTCGGAGACCATGCGTACAGGTACAATGGAAAAGAAAGAACGAGGGTGCGAACGTGGGGATGAGTACGGTGAAGAGGATGAGGTTGAAGAGGTGATGCCAGAGCGAGAGGGATGGCCAGAGAGTCAGGAAAGTCGAAGCATGACCGGATGACTGTAATGGGACCAAGTTGCACGCACACACGCTGAGGCGTTCACTCAGAGTTAGCTCGAACATACGCACACATGTGAAGGAGTCTAACTGAAGCGAAGTCACAATTCCAGAGACCCGGTCCGCAAGCTGTCACAGGCAATTACTGTGCATCTCCCGCTGCTAGCTATTCCACACGCACGCCGCCGCCCCGGCCTCACGACTGAGGCCTCTTCGCTTACGCCCGAGTCACTGACCAACTAATCATTGACACACGTATGGCTTGCATCCACGGCAACACCCTTGCGCTCGGGCTGGACGTGACAACAGCAGGTCGATCGAGCGACAACATCACCACCTCGCCGTCACTGAACAAGCATCTTCAGGCCAGTCATGGTCATCTGCATCCTCCAGTTTGCCTAAGGGGGCCAGCGCCGCGAGCACGCAGCTACTGTACAGTAGCTGTAGCCCGGTGCCGCTGCTCTAGGATTTTCCGTGTAAGCACTTTTGGCTCGGAGCAACTGAGCCGGAGAAGGCGAATGCAATGGCACAACGGAGGTACGAGCCGACAGGCATGCGTCAGGGTCGTGGAGGGCGGAAAAAAACCCAGCGAACAAAGAGGCGGAGGTCGGATCTCGAGGCGAGACGACGCAATTGTCACGGCAGCGCGTGATTCTGAGCCAAGGCATCACGGTAGGCAACGGTACCGCACTGTCGAAGCAGTGGAGGCAGGTGGTAAGAACAGGGCCCGCGGACACTCGGCAGTTGCAGGCCCAGCCCTCGAACGCGACTGGTCGGGTGATGCCTTTTGGATTCTGTAGGTAGGTCTTTGCGGACTGTGAATCATCAGCCTTTACACTACATTTTCCTACCCCTCTGCGCACACTTCCTTCGCTGATCTGTAACTGGCTGTGTCCATCCGCGCTGATCTGCTTTGCCCTCTCGGCTGCTGACCGTGTGGCCTGGACTACGCCTGTCGGTCGGTCAGCGGCGATGCACGAGACTTCCTGCGGTGCTACGAGCTGTAGCAGGCCGATCCTGCCACGGCACCCGTACCGAGACCAAGTTGGGCTCGCCAGCTTGGACCGCAGCGGAGTCTGGGCTAGAGCTATGTGCTGTACTGTGTTCCCACCTTTCAACAGAACCAACCCCTTTTGGGCAAGTCCACATTGAGCTTGACGTTCTGCTTCAGAGCACCGCCCTATCCCTACTTCGACAAGTTGCATCAACGCCTGTCAGACACCACTGGCCATTTCTTGCCTTTTCTGCTGGACATGATTAGCATCACGGTCCCTTTTGCTAGCTTCGGTGGCAGTCGCTTTGCGCCGTGGTAGTTCTTGTCCGTGTCCGCTCCAAAGCATGTTTCTGGGAGCGTATGTGCACAATACATTCTAGGCTTGACTCGCAATCTGGGACTCACACAGAGCCAGACATGCGCAACGTGCTTGTCACTCAAGCCGCATCGATGCTCTTGGAGGCCAGAGGTCGTACGTAAGCTACCTTAGCCAGGGAGGTGAGAAGCTGGCTGTGCCTGTTGTCATCAAGAAGTCCACCAATTTACCTAGGGAAGGAGTGGGATGCATCTCAGACTATGGGCTGTGCCAGTGTTCTCCCCCCCTGACGTTCATTATTTATTAGCAGCTCGTGCAGTGAAAACTGATGCTTCTCAACGGCGGCCTGGCCAGGTACGTAATCACAAAAGGTATCGAAGTCGACGCGACTCGACATCCGAATGGCAGCCGCGGGCACCTGCAAAGCAACACCCGAGCTGGCCAGGAGTGCGCGGTGCTGAACTGCTGTACAATACCTGCTTGCTGGTGAAGCGCTGGTCGGATCCACACTTTCTTTTGGTCCTTTCCTTGCTTCTGCAGCCCAGCTTCGTTGCGCGAGCCGAGACGGGGATTTCCTTCACTAGAAGGCGGCAGCTTTCTCTGCACCTGAGCGGTTGGCTCGGCACAATCACATTTCCCAACTACACGGAGCCGGACCCAGCTGAGATGGAAGGATCGGCAAAGCGTCTGCTCGCCCCTCGGGTGCTCCCGTGGAGCCGGAGCAATACTTCCGACAAGCCACTCGACTAGGAAGCGTGCCTTGCTACGGGCTGGTCAAGCACAGAAGACGGATTGACGAAAGAAAATCGATGCGGCCCGGAGAAGAGATCGGCACGGGAGTGAACTGCACAGGCACAGCAGGACCTGATGAGCAGGGGATGTCGATAGTCCATCTATCTGCTCACCTTCTCTGTAAAGTGGCACAAACCAAACAACTCGGTACAAGCATGGTGCCGGCTTCTCTGATGGCGATGCTCATAAATGTGTGTTCTGCCCAGTGTGGCTGTCCAATCAATCGAGCCAGAAGCTGATTTGTGACCTCGAGGTAACGAGCTGTCAATGCTCTCATTTGGAGTTGCACCGCCCCTCGATCGCTTGTGTGCAAATTTCTTTTAGTCTTCAGACTGCATCATGAACACTGCGGAAACATTCATGACATTGTTCAAGTCCGACGTAGGACAAACAACATCCTTGTCAGGTCATCGCCCTGTCATGCCTAAAACTGAGAGAGCTGTGTACAAAAGTATGCTGGGACGAAGAGTCGCACAGGTTGAAACACATGCGCATGTTTTGCACATCTTTTGCAGGTCATGCTGACTGTTTCTTTGCGGACATGGGAGCTCGGAGCTGCTAAAAGTCTAGGGTCGCCGTGGTCCACGGAGGCGAATGCGGTTGGCGGACGAAGGAAAATAGCCCCAAGTCCGTCGGAGATGCCGACTGGGGGGAGGAGAGGTCAATCACCGCGGAAGGCGAGCCCAATAGTTGCAAACCTCCGCGGGTTTGCACACAGCTTTCTAATTCACTACTGCAGGGGATTCGACAGCACCCACCAATATCTGGCTTCGCCAACCCACCGTCCATCGTGAGTACTCTAGTCTATGGCTGTTCGCTAATCGACCGGACTAGCAGTCGCAGCGATCCGCCGGCTCAATAGGCGACGAGTGTCTGATTCCCCGAAACTAAATTGGACCCTTGATCCGTTAGCGTCAATGAGTTGTGAGAAGACTCGAAGCATACCTCATGGTTGAACGGACACACTCAGTAAGAAAAAAAAATAATAACAACGTTACTAAACAACAATGGCAAAGCTCGGAAAGCCCTCATTATCTATTCTTCACCACTGCGTTTCGCAGGTCTTCTTTAGCCTGCCTCGGGCGATGCTCCTTCCGCTAGCTTATCCGGAGGGGCTCGAGCTTCGTTACACGTGGAGGAGAGTTACATGTTAGGCCAAGATAGCTTGCCCAGAGTCTGACAGTGTAAGTCTGAGGCCGGCTCCACGTGAGGCCTGCTCGAGCTTCACGCCTTGTCCAGGCACTGCAGCTCCACCGACACGGAAATTTAAAGGCGAAACAGGAGTCGACTAGAAGTTCAACACCAGACGCTCCACGACGCCCTGCGACATCATCTTTAGAGTTTCGTCAAGCAGGTCCCACAGCCAGGTCCGGGCTTTGGACTCTGGCCCAGAAGCCGACCTGCCTCGCCGGCCTGACTCGTCTGCTTGCTTCACACGACAAAGGTCGAGTCTCTTGACGACATTTAAGAACCCAATCAGGATTACCTGCGCCCTGCTTTATCCGAGAGACAGTCATTATCTCTATCAAACCTTCCAATTCATCTCCAATCCCGGCAATTCTATCGTTAAGCGACCAATAATCCGTAACCGATACAAAGGACCGGGGGCGGAAAGATAGCTGTCACCAAAAAGACAAAAGACACAACATGATTGCGCCAGCTACCATCAAGAGACTGACCAAGGAGCTTATCACGCTGGAGGCGAACCCGCCCGACGGCATCCGGGTGTCGCTAGACGAGTCCGACATGCTCAACTTTAGTGGTTGGATCCAAGGTCCCCCGGGCACACCATACAGTGAAGGCCACTTTCAGATCAGCTTCGATTTCGACTCAGTCGACTTCCCCAGCGCACCGCCAACATGCAAGTTTCTCACACCCATCTTTCATCCCAATGTCTCTCGAGCTGGCGACATCTGTGTCTCGACGCTCCAGAAGGACTGGAAGCCAGAGTACGGCATCGCGCGTATCCTCGTAACGATCAAATGTCTGCTCATCGCTCCCAACCCGGACAGCGCTCTTGATCCAGAAGCCTCGCGTCTCCTACAGGAGGACTACCAGGCATACTCGGAGACAGCTCAGATGTGGACCTCAATCCACGCCAACCGCAGGCCCGCACTCTTTCTCACACATCCAGCTGCGGTCTCTGAGGAGCAGTGCACAATTGCCAATGCACAGACTGCGACGATTCCTCTCCAGAAGTCATGTTCGCAGAACGCGCTTCCATTGCCGTCCAGACATGCAGGCTCCGCACCGAAACAGACCACCAAATCAGCTATTCCAAGCATCTCTCCGGCAGCCGCAGCAGCCAAGAAGGTGGCGACCAGCGGGCCTAAGCGAGGACTGAGACGACTCTGACACACTCTGAAGTCGTCGTAGCCAGTCGCATGATTATACCACCTGGCAACCATCGTTGCCTCCAAATACCATCTGATTCTCCACAAAATCGCCTAATTTCTTCGCTCGTGCTGCTCGTGTGATATCAGTTCCGCCTATGAGCCCGGTCCGACTGGTCAAAAGCGAGACACGAATGGCCACCGTGGGTTTGTGAGAACATGAAAGTGCGATGTTGCTTTTTGGCCCGTGTCGGGCATGGTACTGGGTGCTGTGATGGTACAACGGGTGTGTGTGAGATAGAGAGAGGAAGAGAAAGGCGAGACACGAATGCAAAGCGGGGAAGACGACCGCCGCTTAGCGTTATTCGAGTCGAATGCAAGATGTCATATCTGTATGGTGTCGGGAGGACCGAAGGAGGCGAAAATTATGTCTGCATGGTAACCGTTTTGCCGGATTCGAGTCCTTTTGGTGTGTGTATGTGTGACGTAGACCGGGTTTGAATACCGTTGCTCCGTGTCAGCAATCGATCAATCGAATTTTTGTGTCGAAATGCTAGCGAAAGAGAGACGGGTATCGAAACCAGCCATGGTTGACAAGCAAGATGTCGAAGGAAAACAAGAGATGCGAGAGAAGAAGTAAAGAAGCGAATAGCTGTTGCTGAAGCTGAGCTGCTGCAAAGTTGGTGTAGAAGTGGCAGGTTGTTGTCGGCGAATCGCTTAGTAGAAAGTGTTGGGGCGCTGGCCGGCAAAGACACCGACGTGGCGGGGTCGTCGGTGGGGGAGGGGGAACTTGAGGCCAGGGGCCATAAGCTGCTTGATGTAGGGTCGCTTGACGTCCTCGCTCTTCTCAATCTCGGCGATCTTGAGGATGTGGATGGAGGCGAAACGAGCACGGTGACGGGCGGCCATGTCCTGGTAGAGGGCCTCGGCGGCCTCAGCACGCGAAAGAGCACGGAACTCCTTGTACATGTTGTGGGTGCCAGATCGCGAGTTGTATCGGAGCCAGACGGCGAAGTTCTTGACCTTGAGAGGCTTCTTCTCGCTGATGGCGTGGATGGCGACGATCTCACCGGTAGCCTTCTTCATCTTTCGGAGCTGTCGCACGAAGTACCAGAATCGCGACTCAGCAACCGACTTGTTGACCGCAAAGATGCGCATGCGGTAGAGCTTGGGCGAGGGCTCCTTCTCGGTGGGAAGGTGACGGCCAATCACCATGTACTCAGTAAGTCGGGCCATCTTGAAGATTGTCGAACGTGGGGAGGTTGACGGGTGGAGAAAAGCGGGTGGTTGACGGTGGTGAGAGGACGATGGTGATGGCGACCAAGGCCTCTCGTTGAATCCACACACTGGGCGCCTCCGGTGCTGCCAATTCCAAGGCTCATGGCCCCATTGAGCTCGCTGGTCAGTGACCTGGCCAGCCAGTCTCCTTGGGCTGTCCTGTATCTTGCCTCGACTGTGAGACTTGGACTTCTTCGAATGTGGCCCTTCTCTGGCCGAATGCCACTAAACGCACTTGCTGAGAGGGACGGCCTGGCCTGCGAGCCTCGACCTCTGTGAGACTGCTGAGCGACTCGCCCGGATTGGACTTGCTTGACCCAGCCTGACATTCGCTTGACCTGCCCGCGAGACAAGGCCCAACTTGGCTTGTCGATGCAAAAAGTATAGTTCTACACGTGACGTGCTAGCACCGCACGTGAGACTTGTGACCAAAAATGAATGTTAGAGGGCGAAGTACGAGGATGAGTTTCTAATCGGGATCTCGAAATATCGCCTGTGCTTTTTGTAGATCTGCATCACATGTAGGTCTAACAAAGGTGGAGGCTGGCTGTTAGAACGAGGTTCGTTCGACATCCGTGCAGAATAAGGAAATTTTTGGAGACATGGAAGCATCAGTGAATGCGTGTCGAGCCGCGGAGGTGGGATTATTCGAGCATTCGCGTCGTTAGCTTCTTTCTTCGTTGCTGAATTCCGTAACTATACCATCCGCAGCTGTCATCCCTTTTCCACCACTACCTGTTTCGTCCACGCTTAGCACACCCGCAGACATTGATCACCTACCACCGGGCAGGCAAGGGAGCTCCTATACAGCATCCTCAATTCTGCAGCTTGAGAGAAGAGAGCGCTTGCGATCCACGTTCGAGTATTCGACATTGGCCACGCCCAGACCACGTTTCAAGATTGGTCACTACCGACTACATCCTCCTTTTTCCATCCTCACTTGTCATTTCGACTCTCACATCGATAAATAGCAGCAGCACTCAATCATCGCCATGCTCTTCGAAGAGAGCCACACGGACGACCTCAAGGCATGGCTCACCGCTGAACTTGGCCCTATTTGCGACGCCGATCCAGAAGTGCTCGCCGATTATGTGCTCGCCCTATTGAAGCACGAGGCATCCGAGGAGGAGCTACAGAAGCTGCTAACAGAACAGCTGGAAGACTTCTTGGCGGAGCAGACCGAAGGCTTTGTGGCAAGGACATTTGAAGCGCTTTCGACATCAGCGTATTTGCCGGGAGCAGCTCCGGACACGGTCGACCAACCATCGACAGAGACGAGTGTTGGGGACTTGTCGCTGGAGGGATCTAAGAAGCGCAGAGCGGACGAGGATGCGGATGGCACCACACACTCACCACCGCGACAGTCGCGCAAGCTCAACGACGAATCTGCCGGCGCACAAGACGGTCGCAGGGAACGGGATTCCAGGGAACGCCAGCAGGCCAGCACGGATGCCACCGCAGCCAACGGGTCTCGCGAGGGGCACAACCGCAAAGAGTCGAGGAAGCAGATGTGCCGTGACTATCACAACATGGGCTACTGCCCACGCGGGGCCAACTGCAAGTTTGAGCATTCGTCCGACAACGTTGCGGGACCCGGTCCAAACCGGGGTGGACAATTTCCCATGGTCGGTATGATGGGTCCAGGAGGGCCTGGGAACATGGGCGGCATGCGACCTCCTTCCAACATGATGTTCCCTGGCGCCCCCTTCGGCATGCCGCCACAAGGCTGGAACCCCAACACGGTCCACATGTCGAACCAACAACAACCACAACAGCAGCAGCCCGGACAGCTGGGAGCAGATGGCGGAAATTTGGCGAGTCGGCTCGGAGGCCAGGTGCCAATGGCGCCCGCGGAAGGATTTATCATGGGCGGTTCTGGTGGTGAATCGGCTTTTTCATCCTTCGGACAGCACAGCGGTGCCGGACACCAGGGCGGACAGGCTGGAGGTCGCGGTGCCATGGCCGGTCGTGGTCGTGGTCGCGGTGGTGGACCACCCGGCACTTTTGCGTCCTCGCGCAGATCCAACACGACGCTGGTCATCGAGAATGTTCCTGTTGAGAATCTCGATCTGATCAAGGTCAACGACTACTTTAAGAAGTTCGGCACCATCACCAACATCAGCATCGATAAGCCGGGCTCCAAGGCCCTTGTCAGCTACTCACAGCCGTCCGAAGCCAAGGCTGCGCACGAGAGTCCGGAGGTCATCTTTGGAAACCGTTTTGTCAAGGTTTACTTCCAGCGTCTCGACGAAGCCAATGTCGCAGCCGCACCTCAGCAGCAGCAGCAGCAACAGCAGCAACAGCAGCGACAGCCCCATCTTAACCCTGCCGCCGTTCCGTTCAAGTCCAACTTCGTACCTGGTAAGAACGTATACCATGCCCGGCCACCCGTCGCATCGCCTGGTGGTGGCGTGTCCGACGAGCGCAAAAAGCTGCTGGAGGACCAGAAGGCCAAACAGCTCCAGCTCGACACGCAACTTGGCGAGCAAAAAACGCTGTTGGCTAAGTTTGGAGACAAGAGTTTGTCGGCCGACGACAAGAAACAGATCCTAGCTCAGCTCAAGAAGCTCGGCGAGGACATCAAGGTGTCTACAGAAACAGTAAAGGCAGCAGTGGAGGCTCTTCAGGCAGCACCAAAGGAGTCGCCGGCGGCAGCCACGCCCGGTGCAGGAGCTGATGCCGCTGCGCTGCGTCAAGAGCGGGAGAAGCGAGAGAAGGAACTACTGGACCGGGAGCTGGATCTGCACGCCAAGAGCTCCTCGCCAAGCTCGACAACCGAAGAGCTCAAGAAGAAGCTCGAGTCGCTCAAGGCTGAGGCTGCCTCGCTCGGCATCGATGGCACCGCTGCTGGGGGTTACGCGGGCCGTGGACGAGGCCGTGGCGGCTATGTCCCACGCGGACGCGGTACCTTCTCGCCGTTTGGACGTGGTCGGGGAGCTGCTGTTGCCAATCGGAGTCTGCGACTGGACAATCGCACGACCCGACTTCAAGTGACTGACCTGCCAGCCGATGCGGACAAGGCAAAAGTACATGAACACTTTGCCAAATTCGGCGAGGTAGAGTCGGTCGAGGATGGCGGCAAATCTGAACTCACAGTCGTCTACAAGCAGCGCAGCAGTGGAGAACAGGCGCTTCGAGCTGGCACCGAGATCCCCGAGATCGGCAGCGTCAAGCTCTCATGGGTGCAGGCACCCTTCTCATCGGGCTCATCTGCCGTCACTGCCTCTGCTGATGGCGACGTCATCGGCGAAGGAGTCGGCGCAGCTTCTACCGATGCCAATGGCGACGCCAGCAACACGGGTGGTGATGAGGAGTACGAGGAGGACCGTGACGCCAACTGGAAGCGCTGAGGCCCCTTCTCCTTCTCGGACCGACTCCTCCACCTTGGGCTTTATCTGCCCTGCCTTTTTCACACATCTGTTCCAGTGTCTGTTCCAGATCAACTCACTGCGCTTCAGTCACATTTTCTCAACCTTGTATCGTATACCTCCAGTAGCGCATCTGTCTAGACCGGTTCGCAACATCCTGTCCCAGCATCAGGAATTTCCAAACACGAAAGACTTTTGGCAGCGCGGCTTTGTGTCGCTGCGGTCGCCTTGACCATTTGTTACGCTATCCTCTCCATCCTGGCTCGTGACAAAGACTGTGACTGACTGTGGTCTCCTGAGAAGCCATCAAGGTTGGGTGCCAGAGCACAGCCGCGTGTCACGTTCGAGAACGGTGATCACTTCTCCAACAAACAGGACCGACACTGGCCCGCGGGTGATCCAAGTTGACTTTGTGAGCGATATATATTGCAGCTGCAGTGGTTGATGCGGGATTACGACAATGGTGAGAGGCGCGGAAGATATCGCAAGATAAAGCGATCAAAGGTCCGGTGATGGGGAATATGTGAGGAGGGGTTGGGATCGTGGTTGCCGATTATGCGCCGTACATCTCCTCCTTGAGCTGAATGCCGAGCTCTTCGCGGACGCCCTTGAGGGCATCGACGTACTGGTTGTATTGGTTCTTGTTCTCGACCTTCTGCTTGATGCCCTCAAAGATGCGGACGGCGGTCGAATAGTCGTTGACACGTCGGCTGGCGCGGAGGGCGGACTCGATGACCTCGGGCGAGGGAACAAGATCGTAGGCAAAGCAGTTGTTGAGGCCACGTTGGAGCTCAAAGAGGTCCTCGACGGCGTCAAAGAAGCCGACGTATCGCGAGTTGAAGGCCTCGAACGACTCCTCCTCGTGGTGGGCGGCGTAGAATCGCACCTGCTGCTTGGCAGCGACGGGAGCAGCTCGGCTCAAGAGGGCGGCGCGTGCCGACGTGCTGACGGCAGCGGTTCGGATGGCACCGGTGAGGAACGACATTGTGAAGATATGGTGTGTGTGAAGCTCTGTGACAAGGACGACAGACGCCTTTTTTCGGGTGATGTACAAGGTGAAGGGTGATGGGTGGAGTGGTGATGATCAAGCTGGATTGAGGCGACGAGAAGAATCGACGAATGTGAACGGTACGCACTACGCTACAGTACTAATGCTGCGACCACAACTGTATCGCGGGTTCACAGACCTTGCTGCCACCAAATCCGAGTTCAATCACACACACATACACAGAATTTGTGACGTCCTGAGCGACTTTACCAGGCTGGCTGACAGACGGCTCAGCGCTTGGATGGATCCGACTCGTGGCCAAGCCGGGTTGCGATGAGAATCCATCCTGGCCTGGCCGGGCCATCCTTCTCTCAAGGGCCAGGGCCAAGCACGGCTGTTGAAAATTCCAAGCAAGGCTGTCTACCTGTTGAATTCGAACAAACAGGCTTGATCGGGAACACCGGGCAACCCCTGCCAGAGTGCCATTCTACTACAGTACAGTAGTCGACCAATTTCTTCCTCCCTTCCTTTTCTTTTTTTGCTGCTGTTGGAGGCGGGGCCAAGTCCGTGTCTGAGGGCCTGATTTCAAATCTGAGTCGTGAGCCGGATTCTCCCTGCTGGCTCGCATAGTCCTTCAGGCCGCCGACAAATACAGTAATCATTATCGTCTGTTCGCGCTGCGACTCTGTCGTGGTCCCGAGCCAGGCCCATGGCCGACACGCGCCTTCTCGCACGGATGCTTGTCTACGACTAATTGTACTACTGTTATATCGCAAGGATCGATCGCGACCACGGCTGCAGAGCGGGAAGCTGAGAGTGACTCTGGATGAGGCCGACACGAGACTTTCTAGTGCAAGTCTGCCCTGCAGGCGGCCGCGACGTGGAGCCCGCCAGTTGAGTTGGAAGTCTTGTTGCTGGCCCGCGCTCAAACCAACAGAGAGGAGTACAGTAGCACAAAGTAACTGTACTGTACTGTACGGTACTGTACTGTACGGTACTGTACTGTACGGTACTGTACTGTACGGTACTGTACTGTATTTGACTGTACTGCACACTACAGTACACGCAGGTGAGCGTTGGCGCACACGGCTGGTGGCCAGGCAAGACCGGACCTTCTCGCTTCGAGACACGGTGTTGCATCTTTCGGTTGGCTGGCAGAGGCTTCCAACATCCGTTCAACACCACTTCTGCTCGATTCAACTCCATCTGTCTTGGGCCCCGAAGTCGTATTCGGCAACCTATCTATCGACATCACATCATCGGCACCGTCCTCTGGCATCCTCATTTGCGCACTCGCCTCATTTGGCGTCACCAGAGAATCCTCGCGCAAGCAAAGGCAGCTCGCAACAGTCACCATCCTTGCCTAGCCGGACCACCGCTTTTCGTCCTAGTCAGTCCTAGTTAGCCTATTCGAAGCGTTTGCGTAGCTCAACTTGTCTATTGCATCAGCAACGATGGTCATCCTCGCCGCGTCAGTCTCGACGCGAGGCGGTAAGCCCGTCATCAGCCGTCAGTTCCGCGACATGCCACGCTCCCGCATCGAGGGGCTGCTCGCTTCCTTTCCCAAGCTCATCTCTGCAGGCTCTCAGCACACATCGGTCGAGACGGAGGCTGTTCGCTTCGTATATCAGCCCCTCGAAGATCTCTACATGATTCTCATCACCAATAAAAACTCCAACATTCTCCAGGACATCGAAACTTTGCATCTCTTTGCCCGCGTTGTCTCCGACATCTGCAGGTCCTTGGATGAGAGCACGGTGCTCAGATACAGCTTTGAACTGCTCGGTGCCTTTGACGAGATTGTATCGCTTGGATACCGCGAGAATGTCAACATTGCGCAGGTGCGCTCTATACTCGAGATGGAATCGCACGAGGAAAAGATCCAGGAGATCATCGAGCGCAACAAGGAGATGGAGGCCAAGGAGGAGCTCAAGCGACGTGCCAAGCAGCTCGAGATGCAGCGCAGAGACGCCGCCAGGAGGGGACAGATGGGTGGTGCCGGCGGCTTTGGCTCGTCCGGCGGCTACACTGGCGTACAGCAGCGCTTTGAGCCTCCACCCACGCAGGCGCCAGTCCAGACCGGCTTTGGCGCTTCTTCAAGCTCCACGCCAGCTGCAAAGCCTTTCAAGGGCAAGGGAATGCAGCTCGGCAAGAAGTCCAAGGGCGCCGATCTCTTGGGAGCCATGGGTGGCGATCTGGCGGCCGCTGCTGCTGCAGACGATGCTGCCCCTGCTGAAGTCGCCTCATCGGTGCCGGCACCAAAGCCATCCACATCTGCACCTGCCGCAATTGACCCGCTGGACTTGCTAGACCCGGTGCACGAGGAGGCTGTCCACGTGGTTGTCAAGGAGCGCGTCTCAATCTCGGGCAACCGTGACGGCGGTCTCGACTCCCTCGAAATCAAGGGAGACCTCTTCCTGAAGATCAGCGATCCGAGCATGGCCAAGTTGCGCATACAGGTGGCGCCGCCAGCCGACAGCCTCGTTCTGTCGGCGGGCGATCTACAGTTCAAGACAAATCCCCAGGTGGACAAGGCGGCCTGGACTTCGGACCGCGTCATCGCTCCGCGCGATGCACGCCGACCCTTCCCCGTCAACCAGTCGCTCGGTGTCTTGCGATGGCGTATGGTGACCAAGGACGAGACGGCGCTTCCGCTCTCAATCAACTGCTGGCCGTCGCCCAACGGGGAGGGTGGCTGCGACGTCAACATCGAGTACGAACTCGAAAACGAGGACATCGGCGAGCTCAAGAATGTAGTCATTTCGATTCCGCTCCCGGACGACGCGTACCCATCGGTGGAGTGCCCTGATGGATCCTGGGCCGTCAACCCGGACACCAACAACCTCGAGTGGAGCCTCGAGTCGATCTCAGCGGCCAACAAGTCGGGTAGCCTCGAGTTCTCGGTCACTGCAGGTGCCGAAAACGTCGATGTCTTCTTCCCTGTCGTCGTGGACTTTGTCTGCGAAAAGACGCTGTGCCAGGTTTCGGTAAGTTGCAACTCATACTCTTGACAAATTACGACCTTGCGACGGTCCCAGACCAGCTCTTTCGAGGCATGATACTGACTGTGAGAATCGTTTCATTGCTCTCTGTCTCTCTGTGTCTCTCTCTCTGCTCTCCATGCATTGCAACCCACAGGTTTCCGACGTTGTTCTCTCCGAGACCAACGCGCCCGCCACCTTCTCTCAGCAGTCTGTCCTCAGCGCAGACACCTACGTCATCAACTAGATGCAGTCCCCATTTCCTGCTTGTCTGTCCCGAGCAGTATTCTCGGTCTCTCTTTCTTCGTTCTTGTATGCAATTCTTGTCCAACTTTCTAGGTCATACCAATGCCTATTTGCAAACACTTGAGTCCTTGAGTGTGTAGCCCGTGTTACGGCGGGTCCTGGACGGCTTACCAGAAGGTAGATCTACCCGGTCTGTTGCTTCAAAGTGATGTTTTGATTGCTGCTTGATTTACTTTTGATTGCAAAAAATTGCTAATTGGTCATTGCTATATATGTGTTATGCTTTGCTGCCTAAACACAACAAGAAGCTCTGATCGATTAACGGTTAAATCATTCGCTTCACAAGCGCGCTTCCGCGAGGGCTCCAGGTTCGATTCCTGGTCAGAGCACACCCTCAACCGAGATCTCCATTTTTGGGTAGTCTCTGTTTTTTTTTTTTTTTTTTTTTTTTTGGCTTCAAAAATGATCCGCTAAATTCTGCTGTGTTGGCTGTCCTCTTGCCGTGAAATAAGGATATTTTTGATGTGGGCTTGCGTGTTTCATTGAGGATACGCACAAGCACACTTACGCTTGGTGACAGAACATCGTCCGCAAGACTTGATAGGGGCACTAAACTTGCATTGGCCATTCTATGCGGCATACTGCGTTCACCGACAGTGTTGTTATCACCACAACCTGGATTTCGTCATGTCGTCTGCCGCCGGGAAACACTGTCTGACCTGATGCGAACAAGCCACTTGACTTGCTCACATGGCCATGCGCGTTCCTTACAAGGACTTTTGAAGGTCATAGCATGCCGGTAGCGGCTTTCGTGACGCTCCAGCGTGAGACGACATGGTGAAATTTGGGCACAGTATCAGGTCAGACCGTGGCATATCGTTCATGTCGTTCATGTGTTGATCGATGATGTCCTCTCGTCCCACATGATCCCACATACGCCTTTAGTGAGCTGGCAATGAAGACGTTCTTAGCTTCATGATCGGGCTGTGGGATGGAAGCAGAACCCACCCAAGGCTGGCGTAAAGCTGGCCCTCACATTGAAATCGCCCACCAACGAGCTGACAGCTTATGTGGCGTTTCGTTTGCATGTGAGGCGGATCGATTTGATCTTTCGCAGCCACTGGCTGTCATGGACCCATTGAGAAAGATGTGCGTGTTGCTTGACCTTTCAAGGGAGTGCGCTTCAGAGAAAATGGATAAAAAGGGGCTACCTAGCCAATCTGATGCCGTTGTCAGTCTACCAAACCGCCTGCATCATTCCATCGCTCCAAGCATCTGCCTTTACAGTCCTCGACGGACCTACACTCTCGTTATCCAACTCTCAAGAACCAAGATGAAGAGCCGGGTCTCTAGCATTTTCCTTGCCATGGTGCTGATCGCCGTCTCTGTCTCTGCCGAGGTGAGTAGTCCAGCTTCACACGCATGAGCATTCGCGTCGGCATACCGGGACTCATCTCAACTCTCTGTGGAATCTTTGCACCGGTACGCAGGAGAGCAAGGCAGACTTTGCCCTCGACGCAGCCAAGGACTATTGCAACCAGCTGGGTGATTCTAGCCGCTTCGTTGCGTGTGTCAACGGTGACTGGTCAGTCGACAACACAAAGCAGAGTCAGATCGATCCGACCTCCCATGCGCACTTCCACAAACACAACTGGCTCGTCTCGCTCTTCAAGCATGACTTCGAGGAGACCGAGTAAGTCCAGATCCTCTGCTATAGCCCGCACGAAGCGTTCTTGATGGAAAAAAAAAAAAAAAAAAAAAAAAAAACTGATGTTGAGCCTCTTGTTTATTGATCATCTGCCGTCCTTTCCCCTGGACCCCTTCTGCCTACACCACGCCGTTTCTCGTGACCCAGCTACCACTGCGTCGCGATCTGGGGTCCCAACCAGGTCATGCATGTCACAAACACCGACCCTGACCATCTCCAGTTCTACGGCTCTGACAAGTGTACCGTCGACTATCAGCACAACGTCATCAACTGCGCCTAGACGTTTCCGGGGGCCAATGCCGTTCAGTGGATCCTTCAACACGAGTACTTCTCTGGCCCTGGCGATCTGCACGGATTGGTGTTGCAATCGACTCGGCTTCCATGTCCTCGCCCACACATCACACTTTCCTTTTCACTTTGTTTTTTTGTCTAATTGAGTTGATCTATACATTCCCGTCTGCGATGGTTGCGGGAACGTGTTGAATTCAAAAACTTCGAAATGTGGTATTCTGGTGTACAGATAAGCAAAGATGAGCTGGCAAACAGAGGATAAAAAGGAGATGGAGGGACAGGGAGAGGATGGACATCAACGGATATGCCACGGTAATCAAGACGAAGGGGGAGGCTGAGGCGATCTGTTCTGGCTGAGCATGCTGAGTAGCTGATGCATCGATTGCTGTCCGTTGTCCTGCGTGCCACCGCTGCCGGGCGGAGATTGCGGCTTGGGAGGCTGAGCTGGTTTCGGAGCGCCCGAGGCCTGCTGCAACAGAGCCGCAATGTTGGCTGGAAGACCGGGGGCAGGGGTGGGAGCAGCCGGCGGCGGCGGCGAGAGACTTGCAGAAGGTGTTGTCGTTGATGTTGGCTGGGACACAGGCGTCGGCGTGCTGCCAACCGGAGCTGTCGGTGCTGCTGCGCCGCCCTTGGCTGCAGCGCCAAGACTCGCCAGAAGCTGCTGCACCTTCTGCGCCTGCTCCAGTCGGTCGGCGTCGGGGCTCTTCTGCCCTGCAGCAAGCTTGACATCAGCAGCTCCGCTAGTGCTGGATGCAGAGCTGGCACGGTTGCCCCAACCGTTGTCCGCAGGCGGACCGGTCGGAGGCACGGGTGAACGGACATGCGCAGCAGCCGGGCCAGTTGGTGCTGCGGAATAGCCGCCGTATGCTGGCGCCGCAGCTGCTGGCGTGCTCTCCTCGAAGCCCGGGTAGCCTGCAGGTAGCGGTGCACGATCCGAGAGAGGCGCAGCAGCCTGGGGCTGAGGTGCAGGGGGACGCCCCCAGCCAATGGGTGGCCGCGGTGGTCGAGCGGCCATGGCGCCGGGACCACCAGGAGCTGGCGAATCCGCCGCATTGGCAACAAGGTCCCATGCAAACTTGACATCCCACTGACCGCCCATAAAGGTCTGGCCATTCAATCGATCGTGGGCCAACTGGCATCCGCGACTATCAAAGTACTCGACAAAGCGCGAGTTGGGCTGATCCAGGGATCGCACCAGCTTGATGTCGCCAAATTCGCCAAATACGTTGTAGACCATCTCGTCAGTGAGGGGCTCCGTGGGTTGCTTGAGCGTGGTGAAGAGCGTTCCCTGGTTCTTTTCTCGATCACAACGCTGCGCCTTGTCTTCCTCCCTTGGCAGCGAGTAGTGAATGTCGATCGGCCGACCTCCAAAGGGCGCGCCCTTCATGCCGTCCATCGCTGCACTCGCCGCTCGGATGTCGTAGTAGGTGATAAATGCGATGCCGCGCTTGTTGACCATGTCAAAGAACGTCTTGATCTCGCCAAATTGCTCAAACTGCTCCTTGACCTGTTTCGAGTCAGTCTCAAACTGCACGTTGCGCACAAAGAGCGTCCTGCACGGCTTCTCGCTGTCTCCAAACTTGTCGTGTCCACCGCCACCGCCCGCACCTCTGCCAAAGCCGCCGCGTCCGCCAAAGCGGCCAGGGGGGCGTGGACCGCCAAAACCACCGCGAGGAGGTCCCCCGTACTGGTGACCGTGGGGTTGTCCCCCGTAACCTGCGGGTCCGGTCGGGGGAGGAGGACGAGCACCGTAGTTGCCGTACGGGGCTGGCTGCGGCCGGGGAGGGCCGGCTTGGTAGGAAGGTTGACCCATCGGAGCACCCGATGCTCCAAAGGGAGGCTGAGTAGGGTAAGCGCCTGGACCTGCAGTCTCAAAGCCACCAGACGGATCATATCCATACGGAGCGGACGGTGGTCTCTCAACCGAACTCATGGGCTGGTGACCGGTGACACCTGCTGTGGGTGGGCGGCCCTGGCCGAGCCTAGGATCTGCCGGCGCTGCTCCGGCGTATCCGCCTCTGCCGCCACGCGTACTCATTGCTCCGGCGGCCATGGGATACTGTCGGTCGGCGCCTCCCGCAAATTCGTTCGAAGCGGCATACGGGTCAGCTGCCGGCGTTGAGAAGGGAGACTCAGAGGATGCAGCTGCAGGATTGTAGCCCCCGGCCGGGTTGTACGGGGAGGGAGCAGAACCAGGGGGTGGACTCATTCCAGCTGGACGGGGTGGCCGGCCTCGTGAAGCAGCCATACCACCTCCGCGGCCTCTTCCAGGCCTGTCGTCGTAGCCTCCGTAAGGGTGATGCCGATTCATGGCTCAGGATAAGAAACTTGTACGAGCTGACGTGAGAAGTGGCGGGAACGCAGAGAACTCGACTTGACCCAGGACTCTTCCGATCGATACCCTCAAGAGTCACCAAGCTTGACGACAGTGACAACGAGCACCTCAAATTGGAGCTCAATCGAGGCGATTGCAGATATGGAAACTCTTCAGAAATCCAGATCGAGAAGGACGAAAGCCACTCAATTGAGCGAGGTGTTTAGAGGCGTTCACCGATCCCGGAAAAAGTCACGGTGAATTGCGATCCAGGCTCAGGCGAGATTGTGATCCGACGCTGACAGTACGAGACCACTCTGTGCTTAGCGCCAAGGTTGACGATAATATAGCCAGAAAAAAAAATAGGATGTCGTTGCAGATCGGAAGGGTGATGATGGTGGTGGAAATGTGACGATTTGTGAGTGTGGCACAGCAAATTTACATGTTTCCTCATCCCAAACTGAGCCGGATCAGCCAAACTCGAACGGTGGTTGGTGCAGTTCAGCACACTAAAATTTTCTCTCACTTTCAACTGTGATCTGACACCCATATGAAAAAGTGAGCTTGCTCGGATCTCGGCGTGCAGGTGGGGGCGTGATGAGAAGAAAGTGGAAATGTGGACTTTTGGTGGTTTAGCGACCCCGCTTGCGGGCTAAGTGAGGCGAGGGGCCAGTTCTTCAGCGTCATGCAGCTCAGAGAGGTGTGTCTGCATACAGCACTGTACAGCTGGCCAGATGCATGCATAGCTATCAACCTCCTATCCTCTCTTCAAAACTCGAGCGTTTGGCTCATCGCTGTCCGTATTGCACCATCATCCTATACGGTACTTCCAGCAGACGGCATTGGGGATATCCGAATGGCGAATGCACTACTCTTGCTAGAAAGATGTCGCTCGTAGCCCCCACCGAGCACCTGCAGCAAGCGCTCGCATCCATTCATCAGGCGTCTACAGATTTCACCAACCCAGATCCACACCTTCGCGCCAAGGGAGAAGCCACTTTCCTTGCGCTTCGGCAGTCGGATGGCGCCCTCGACTATGCCTGCTTCGCGTTGCAGCATTCACAAGATGCGCTGGTGCTCTTCCAGTCACTCAACACTGTACTTTTTGTCCTGCCTCATCTTCCTCTGAACCAGCCAAGCCAGTCTATTGGGTCGTTGGTGTCGCTCCGTGACTTTCTCCTCCATTTCTGTGTGTCTCGCAGTGAGCATGCCGCTCAATCGACAGGCACACATGCTGTTGCCGACAACACCACCAGTTGGCCCCAGTACACACGAAACAGAGCCTTCCAGGCTGCGATCGCCGTCGAGAAACGCGTTCTTGGTTTAGAACTTGCACAGCATGTCGGTGAAAGCGCTGGGGGCAACTCAGATCTGGCTACTGTCATTAACAATCATGTTGGCCTGCTCAACACCCAATTGTCTAGCCTCTTGACGTTTCCAGCGCCGTGGCCGACATCGCCTACGGAGGCAGCCGTTGCCCTGGCCCGCATCGTCACAGGGTTGGGCCTCGTACGAGCTGTTGTCGATGAGTTCATTCTCACCGCAACCAACGACCTTTCGGATACTGGTGCTGCTGATCGCAGCGATCGTGATCGACGCCAGTCTTCGGGCGCCTCCGTCTCCAAATCTGCAGCACCTGGATCTGCCGTCGGTCTGAACCTTTTGCAACACCGCCAGTGCAAGTCTCTAATTCAGAATCATGTTCTCACTGGTCTCATGACGGCCACGTTCCAGCTTCTGTACAGCACAATATCCAATACGGAGGACCCAACTTTTAGTCAATGTCGCTCGACTCTCTTCTCTCAGGCTGCATCAACCGCGGAGAAACTGTTAGGATGGAGCTTCACCCGTTTTGATCCCTTCACAAGTGTCGCATGGCAGCAGCAGGCCCAGTCAGCTGCAGATGATACTGCTCTGGTGTATGGCGTGGATGAGGACGAGGATCAGCCCACCACTTCGGCTACTTCGGCTTCAGGCCCCGCGTCAAGCTCCTCTAAGCTCTATGCGCAAAGCATCCCAGACGCTTTTGTTCCAGTTTTGCTGACTGACGATGTGGTCTCACTGCTCAGCGCCGCGTATCGCTTCGGCGTTGCCGCTCTGTCGAACTCGCAGGCCAGTCGAGACATTACTTACTCGGTTGACCGGCTGAAGCGCTGCATCCTCTCTGTCTGCAGCTTCATGCCGCAGTTCCACAAGCCGCAGCATGTTCCAGTACTGACGCAGAGAACAAAGCACCTCTGTACCACGCTCCAGACGCTGGTCCAAGAAGAATGCTCGACGCCTTCACCGATCCTTTCTGCCCGATGCAACTCGATGCTCTTTCTGGCTCAGTGCTACCAGACTGTGATTGCCGTGACTCCCGTCCAAATTCTGGCCACGGCGCTGCGGTCGCACGAAGGCACCGAAGGCAGCATCGGCCTCGTCTCCTCCCTTTCGGCGCTCGGCAAGAAGGTATTTGAGCTGGCCTTCCACCGACCAAAGGATACCGACGAGGAGGACGACCTTGTAGTACTGACAGAAGACGCCGTCGACACACTGTTGGGATGCTGGCAGGCACTGACTGCCGCGCTTCGCTCACACGAGCCCGGACACGAGAATGATCACGATGTTCAGATTCTTGCTCGTGCCATTCACGGAAGCATCCGCGATCAGGTGTTCGGCCCGTATGTCACTGGTCGTCTGGAGGCGGCAGCTACGGTCAGCGAGGACGACGACGTTTCTGAAATTGGCGAGGCGACCGGCAAGGATCGAGACATCTACTCTGATCAATTGATCACCATTGCAAGTCTCGGTCGCTCGTCCGCCGCCGACAACTTGCGAGCTCTACAGCACTTGGCCCATCCGCTTTGCGAGAAGCTGTCAGCGAAGGCACAGGGTCGAATCTCCATTGGCGATGTCGAACTTGGTCAGGCGTGGGAACAGATTCATTGGCTCGTCCTCATTGCGGGGCATCTGCTTGCCGACGATGCCAAGGGAGAGACACCCGAGATCCCGCGCGAAATTGCCGCAAGCTCCGAGCCGGAAGACCCGGCAGTGGCACTTATCATGCAGCTGGGAATGCACCTCCTTCAGCATCTCTCTTCGCATGGACCGGCCTCGGCACAGGCAACCAGCCCACAGGTGACCGAGACTTTGCTCTGGTTTACGGGCCGCTGGACTTCTACCTACCTCCTCATTGACGAGCGCGCCGGCTTTGCGACTAACGCCAGTATTCAGCAGACGTTTGGTGGCGATGCAGGGCGACAGGTGCTGACATTCTTGTTGCAGCGCATGTCCGAAAATTTGCAGCTGTGGTTGACGGACTCGGATGTGCTGGTACAGCTCGCCCAGGTTCTGTCGGCATTCACTCGCTCGAGCGGTATCATGATCTGTCTACTCCAGCTGCCTGAGATGGAGCATCTTGTCTCAGCTATTGTTTCAGGACTCGACCATTTGCCTGCCAATACGCACGGCGTCCTTGTCTCGTCTGTCGTCAGTTGCATCTACTCGGGCGCGACGCATGTTGACAATGCAACCGAGCGATCTGCAGAGGGCTACTTCAAGCAGATCACTGCTTCTATCGAACAGCGGTTTGGCTCTCTACTCTCGCGTTCGGACTTTGCCTCTATTGCACAGCGTTCTGATGTGATTTCAGCGATCCAGACTTCCCTCGACATGCTTGAGGGTCTCGCCTCGTCGATCCAACCCAACTCTGCCGAGACCGTGTACGGCTTCATCTCCAAGTTCTTCCCGGCATTTGCAGAGCTGTGTCGCACCTATGACACACGACCAGAGATTGCTGTCTCTGTGCTGCGAGTCATCAAAACCCTTTGCTCTTCGCTCGAGCTGGATTTCGGCGCCGAGTCCTTTATCGTGATGGGCCTCAACAGCGCTGTCTGGGAGCTCTGCCATGCATTACAGGGCCACAACCGTGCGGGAAAGAAAAAGTCCCATCTGCTTCTGGTGTCAGAGGCGGGCTCGCCACTGGAGGACGAAGAGCCGTACGAAGGTCTCTGTCTCCTGCTCGAGATCCTCTGCGAGCTTTCCGGTTCGGCCAAGGCGGGCGTCGATGACGGTGGCTCGGATCAGGACCTCTCGTTGCAGCCCAACAAGACGAGTGACGTGTGTTTGCTCGGTTTTGATCACACTCTCGGTCTTTTAGATGCTGAGCCTTTGACCGTGCCTCGGGTCAGACAGGCATTCGGGCGACTGGTGTCTGCTATTTTTTCGCAGTTTTCGGGCCGACTCATCCTGCTGTCGACAGCCGAAGCTCGGACTGCGGGTGGTGCTGGCGAGACCCCGGCCGGGCTCCTGGATCGTGCGGTACAGGCGCTCTCGCTCTGCATCAAGATGGACGAGACCGAGACGGCGCAGATGGGCCTCGAGTCTGTGTTGGCACTCGGCAAGACGGTTTCGGCCCACTTTGCTCCCCTGGCGCCCGACGGAAAGCTCACCGGTGCCTTGCATACTTGCTTGGGCGCACTCTTGCGACTGGTGTTTGCCGAACCGTTGGACAGTTCATTGATGAGCACCGCACTGCTCTCACTGCTGTGTCTGCTCCAGCTCTGCCGGGACACGGATCTCAACCGAGCGCTGAGCGCCGGCTTGCAGGACGTAGAGAACCAGACTGCTTTCCAGACTGCCATCCACGAGGTCGTGCCCTCCGCATTGGCAGTGCCTCCCCAGACTCCCCATGCACAGTGGATCCACGAGATCAAGCCAAAAGTGCTTCGATGGCGAGGTCAGATCCGAATTCGATAAAAACAACCAATCTCATTTCCTCGGCTCCACGCTTGCATGCAATGGCAGCCACCACAGACCAGTTGGTCAACGCAACAATGCTTTTACACACAACATTGTATTGAGGAATCGGAACAAAAGACGGAGGGGCTTGAAGCCATGGTTAGATATTTGAACGTACCTGTATGCGGCCAGCCTGCAGAATGCTGCATGTGCGAGGTGTGACGCGCGACAGCGGGGGCGATGGTGAGAACACAAGGTCGGTAGTCGAAGGAGCTGGGGCGACGACGCTGGTGTTGAGACATGTTGATTTGTAGCGAGGCCGACAGAAAAGCTGCTGTTGTGTGTAGGGGCGGGTTGGCAGGGCGCAGCGGTATGTATGGCTAGACTGATTTAGTATCGACGAGGCGGGGGAGGGCCGGCGTCGTCGTAACGCGGGCGAGGCGGGCCATCAGGGTATCGGGGGCCGGGACCGCCAGCGCCACGGGGAGGGGGCGGAGGCAGGTCGTCGTAGCGGCCACCACCGCGCGCAGGCGGGGGCGAGAGGTCACGGTAACCACCTCGCGGCGGAGGGTAGTCGGCCGGAGGACCGCGCGGAGGGAAGTCTCGGGGCGGGTAGTCCATTCCGGGTCCACCGCGAGGAGGCGGCGGGGGCAGGTAATCGCGGTCGCCGCCGCGAGGGGGGTAGTCTCGCATGGGGGGAGGACCGCCGCGCGAGTATCGGTCGTAGGGATCGCCGCGCATGGGGGGAGGCGAGAAGCCCCGGCCGGGGGGAGGTCCGTAGCGGTCGTACGGGTCGCGAGGAGGGTACGCGGGCGGGTATCCTCCGCCTCCTCGCGGGGGCATACCATAGCGGTCGTCGCCGTAACCACCGCGGGGACCGCCTCGGAAACCACCGCCGTAGTTGCCAGGCGGTCCGTCCATTCGACCCTTCTTGGGCGGGCCAAAGTATCGGCCCGGCGTAGGCGTGCGAGCGCGTCCTCGTCGAGCCTTTTCGACGGTGAGCTTTCGGCCAAGGAACTCGGTACCGTGCATGGCAGTGATTGCGGCCTCGGCGTCTTCGGCCTTTTCATAGGTGACGAAGGCGAATCCTCGAGGCTCTCGGCTATGAGGGTCGTACATGACCTGGGCTTTTTGAATCTGTAGTAGCAAGGAGAGAGGACATATCATCGCATGAGTGAGCACGCTTGGCGCATTCAAAGGCAAACATTTCAACGTGGTTGATGAATTCAAGACTTACGGCTCCGTACTTGCCAAATGCCTCTTCCAGATCCTTGTCAGTGGCGCGGTTGCTCAGACCAGAGACGTGCAGGTTGTTTCCGGGGTTGTTGTCTCCACCATCGCGCGAGGGTCTGAGGCGGCCGCAGCAAAAGAAGGTGAACAGAACAGTTTCGCGTAGAATGTCAGGCACAGTGCAAGCTTCGGGATGTTTACGCTGCTATGCGTCGCATGGGAGAAAACTTACCTGCCACGGTCATCATCACCCCTTCGAGCGGGAGATCGGGATCGCTCTCGCTCTCGTCGAGGGGGAGTAGCCGCGCCACGGGGAGACGGGCTGCGGCCGCCATTGTTCCATGCCGCACTGTCTGTCTCGCGGGCCGCGTCACGAGCGGCGTCGCCGTTGTATTGCTGAGCTGTTGGAGGTGATTGGTATCAAAGCGAATTGGGCGCGAGTCACGATCGATGGCCGAGGCGTTTACGCAATCGCGTTATCGAGTACATGTGTGATTGTAAGGCAGGTGACAAGGCGAGAGGTAGGACGAGTTGTTGGTTAGTCAATCAAGTGAGTTGGGCCGAATGCTGGGTCACGATGGGACAGGGTCGTCGAGAGTGCCGGAACTGCCGATGACAGGAAGCGAGAGGGAGAGTGTTGGACTAGGGCGATACAAGACAAGGTGATGTGCACAAGACACCAGAGTCACTGAAACATGGCCGCATATACTGATCGCCGGTTCATCACGCCGCCTGGTACGGTTGGCTGATCGGTGACAGATTTCATCGAAGGTGCTGAGCTTGCAAGCTGCAGGCGGCGTTGATCATCGACTGGCTTGGCAACAGGTGACGACAATGATGAATGCAAGGCAGAAGAGACAAGAGAGACTGCGAGCAGAGGTGATGGGTCGGGAGATGGTCGAATCACACGGATAAGGTCGGAAGAAACGTACCATCGGCGTCAGCCATGTTGAAGGTTGCTGGCTAGCTGGTTGACGTGTTGAAAGTCGAGAAGGAGGCGTGGGTCGGTCGGGCCGAGAGATATACAAGGAACTCGCCGCTGGTGATTGGGAAGAGTTTGCGGTGGAGTGCCTTGATATTCGAAAAGAAAGGATGTCCGGAAAGAAACAAACTGATGATGCCTCAAATTGAGGAACGAGATGCTGTAACAGAGGGTGATGAGGAGGTCGAATGGCAAGACTGGCAACCAGCACAGTACAGTAGCGGTTGTTGCGCCTCTTGTCGAGTGTCGCTCCGCTCCATGTCCTGGCTGAGCCGGCGATGCACAAAGTTGCCGACCACGCTGCTACAGTTACCTCGCCATCGGCAAAAGTACTGTACTACTGTACCATGCGTTTCACCAGAGTGTGCTGTGGTGCCGAGCAACCTGTCGCTAGTCGACTGATTGTTAGATACAGGTCTGGTCTACGAGGACGGTCGATCACGAGGGCTTGGGTAGGCCTGTGCACCTCAACTCTACACGGCAAGTGAAGAAGGGCGGCTTCCGCGTCCACATTGCAAGTCGACGCAGAATGAATGAGTCTTTGTCCACCGTGTGCGTGCTCAGAATTAGTCTCTTGGGGACAGCCACTCGAAATTTTTTCGAAATTTTGGAAGAAGTGAGAAGCACTTAGTCCGAGCGGAACACTAGCGAAGTGGCAGATGAAGCCGACTTCAAAGACACCAAAAAAGCGAGCGCAGAAAAAACCGAGGCGGCTCTCCACTACATTACAGCTCAGAGCTGCATGCATGCCCCCATCCAGCCAAGAACACGAGACTACAGTACTACTGTATACAGCACAGTACTGCACTACTGTGTTTGGCGCAGCTCATGCGCCATCCAAGTGACTTCACTCTTTGCTACCATCACCCTTATTCTACCTCGTAGTTTGCGTATCCTCTTGCAGTCACTCGGAACATAAACATAGCCCAACGTGTTCGAGCGGAAACAGGCCTTGTCCAGAGACGGTGCCCTTTCAAATCAGACGCTACCCTTGCAACTTTACGACTCTCTGCGCATCTCATCATGTCGGGAAGAGGATACGACCGAGGCGGCTATGACCGAGGCGGACCTCGATCCGAGCGTCGTCCAGCTCCACGCACCACGCTCTTTGTTGCTGGCTTCCCCCCTGGTATGCGCGCCAAGGATCTTGCGTACGAGTTCGAGCGAATGGGACCTTTGATCCGTTGCGATATCCCGGCGCTCAAGTCGTCGAACGCGACGCCCTACGCCTTTGTCGAGTACGAGGATCCGCGTGACGCCGAAGCAGCCTTCAGAGACATGCACGGCATGCGTTTTGGTAGACACGAAATCTCGATCCAGTTCGCCAAGAACGCGCCCTCGGCTAGCTGGCGATTCGACGGTCCATCTGGTCCGGCCCCTCCTCCGCCCTCGTATGGCGGCCGTGGCGGTGGATACGGTCGCGATGACCGAGCAGGCTACGGTGGACGCGATGACCGTGGCCCGCCTCCGCCCCCACCTTCGCGACCGAGGCTCAGCAAGGAGGAAGAGGAAGAGGCGGATCGAGCTGCCGAGGAGCGCGCCCGTGCCCGTGCTGCCCGCCGAGAGCAGTCGCCCGGCCCCCGCAGGGATGCCGACGGCGACTATCCCGAGGATCGACGACGAAGCCCTGCTCCTCGCGGCGACGACGACGATCGCCGTGAGCGCGGACGAGACTCTGTTGCTGCCGACGTGGACCGCAACGGTGCAGACGCTGCTCCCAAGGATGAGGGCAACGACAAGAACGAGTCCTCGGAAGCGCCCGCTGGCAACGGCGACTCGGCAGCGGATGCCAACGACGCCGACAAACAGGCTGCTGATGATGACAAGGGCTGGAACTAGCCAGTTTGCTCACCGCCAGCGCCGCCCATCGCATTTTCGCGATGACCTCTTGTAACTCCACCAACGATTTCTCCTTTCCTTTTTTTTTCTCCCTCCCCCCGCGTGTTCCGTTATCCTTTTTGTCGTCTGTTGAGATCTCTTTGTAGTATAATCAATGCCCCAAAATGCACGTCGAAGTTGGCGTAGCTTCTTGCTCTAGTCGCACTATTTTTGAGGTATCAATGCCATGCTCACTGCCCAAGTCATGTTTTCTTTCTGTGTGTCTCTGTCGTGATGCTGATACAGTCAACCAGAAAAAAAAACAGTAACAAGTGGTAGTGTAGTGTGGACGAAGACGCCGGCGTTTCAGATCTGTGCGAAAGTGGAGATTTTCCTGCAGCCGGCAGCAAAGAAAAGAAAAGAAAGGAAAAGAAAAGAAAAATATATTATTGATGCTTCGAGACAAAGGCTCTGTCGAACGACATCGTTACTCTCTTGACTTTGTACATCTATATCACCTGTTTCAGGTCACAGGGTCGCAAATATGGTGGTACCCACAGATGGCCAGATCGTCGAAGCGGTCAGGGCGCACCTCGCCCAGCAGCAGGACGCTTCTGCTTCGAGCTCGGCATCCACCTCTTCCATCAACGGCGGTACCAAGCAGATCGATGCTGCTGACCTCCCCCGCCTGCTCTCGACACTCGAACTCACAAACGACTGGTCCCAGGTATCGGAGAAAAAGTTCCGCTCAGTTCTGACCAACAGCCAACTTCTGGCGTCGGTCGATGATCCTGCAGCGTCTGGTGCTGTTGCGACCAACGGCACTAACGCTTCCGCGTCCGGCTCCGGACCATCTTCGTCGAAAAAGAAAAAGAAGAGTGCAGCCGGCATTCCTCGTTCCTACATCGACTCCTCGGTACCGATTCCAACCGGCGTTCGGGCAGTCTACTTTGACTCTGTCAAGGGAAAAGGTCTTGTGGCGGACCGAGACTTTAAGGAGGGCGAAGTGGTATTCACAGAAGATGCGTACATCCCAACGCCGCCTCCCGAGGCAATGAAGCAGATGGGGACGGGAGAGCTCTGCGCCCACTGCTTCCTGCCCACGAGCTCGGGAAGCAGATCGCTCATGGTCAAGCCGTGTCCCAAGTGTCGACATGCCTTTTGCTCTCCCAACTGCTTCAGATCGGGTATGGCTACCCATCACATCCTGCTGTGCTCGGGCTACAATGCGTCGGCAAAGCACCTTGTCGAGGCGATCGAGGCGCAGAACTGGCAGAGTCTGCACTGTGTTGCTCGGTCGCTTGCTCGTCTGCTCTCGACACTGACCAGTCAGAACAACGCCAGTAACACCGCCAAGAACACCAAGTCCGGCGGCAGTGGTGAGGGAGAGGACCACAACTCCAGGTTTGGGTCGTTTGAAGATGTCGTCCAGCGCCTGTCTTCGTTTGCTACTGTCAGTGAGCTCGAGAGACGAGCCAGGAATCCGGGCTGGGCGACGGAGAAGGCAGGGTTCGAGCAGGTGCTTCTGCAGGCCCACACTGCGCTGCGGGAGGCATTGGATCCCTTTTACGAGCCTCGCGCACAGGCTCGCACAGCCGCAGGCACCGGAAAGAGCTTCGAACCCCACCACGTCCGAATGGACCTGCTCGAATCCGTCAAGTCGCGCAAGAGCCAGATCAAGGATCTGTTCGACTACCCCACCTTCCTCAAGCTTCTCGGTCGAGCCAACATCAACATGGAAAAGTTTGGCGGTCTGTACAGTCTCCACTCGTTCCTGAACCACTCGTGCGAACCCAACGTGCAGATCCGACACGTGCCCGAACGAGGCATCCTCGCAAGCATGAAGATCGCCGCCCTCGCCACAAAAGACATTGCCAAGGACGACGAACTGGTCATCTCCTACATCGACCCCACCACCGCCCTGCCGAGACGACAGCTCGTTCTCTACAGAGACTACTGCTTCGGTCCATGCACCTGCACCAAGTGCACCTCGCAGCTCAAAGCCATCGGCCTCCACTACGACCCCGCCAAGGATAACGTCAAGACCTTCCTCGACTCGGTCGCCAAAAAGTCGGGCATCGACGCAAACTCCTCCACCGACACCTCTGCAGGCACCAAGCCCAACGCGGATAATGCAAGCCTCGAAGACGAGCTCCGTGCCTCGCTTGGCTTCTGAGCTTTGCGCATTTACACCGCTTATATTGTGCTGCTCCGATGAAAAATATGCAGTCTCAACTCCAATCCCAAAACGTTTTCTTTTTGTGTCAGCTCAACTGAGGTCTTGATGTGCGGCTTTCTTGAGATAATCAGGCTGACACAAACGCTTCCCGCAAGAGAAAGGGGAGAAAAGAGCTCTGTTACAACAGCTCAACAAAACGTACGGACCAGATCGCATGAGAACAAGGTAAAAGAGGGCTAAGAAGAGGAGAACGATGAGAAGCGATCGAGGTGCACAAAGAAGCACACAAGCCTGTTGACGCGGTAGCGGATGAATGCACTATAGAGAGGAGGGGGAAAAAAAGTGTCCCTGCGAAAGCCAAAGTGCAAAAAGCCACAGATCCGTGGACCGAACGATTCACACGCGAATCGAAGCTGGGCGAGTTCTCGGACCCAGCCTGTCGACCGATCACCAGTGTGTCTCATGTTGCAAGTCACTCGTGCATGCCGCCATGTCCGGCGTGTCTCGGTCCGGGAGAGGTGGGCGACAGAGCCGATCCGATCGCTCCGATGGCACCAGGCATGCCATGGCCGCCGCCAGGAGCACCAAACAGAGTCCTCGCTCCACTTCCGGGCGCCCCGAGACCAAAGGGGTTCATAGCATTGCCGCCACTAGCGCCTCCACCGCCAAGCTGGTGAAGTCCAGCGCCGTGCTGCCCGCCTAGCCCCTGATGGTGACCAGGGGCTCCATGCAGGCCACCCCCCATGCCACCGAGCGATCCCGGGGTACCGAGACCTCCGTTGCTTCCCCCGCCGCCGAGGCCGTTGCCGCCCGGCTGCTCAAAGGCAAAGCGCGCGCGGTCCCAGCTGGTTTGCGCCCTCGACCATGGATCAGGCTGGCTCTGACCCATGGTGCCGGAGCCAGGTGTGCCACCCATGCCAAAGCTGCCTGGCGTCATGCTGCCGCCAACCGGACCCTGTCCGGGCGCAGCATTGAACCCGGGTGACAGCGGCCCGGGCCCCTGCTGGCTGCCAGCATTGGAGTATGAGTGCCAGGGCGAGGAAGCCGAGCTTATGCCAAAGCCACCCCCAACGGCGCCGACTCCACCTCCGAGACCGCCGAAGAAGACATTGCCCCCGCTGGCGTTACCTCCGATGGGAATGGTGTTGCTGGTGCGGCGCGGCTTGGGGTCAATGATGTCGTCATCGCCACCGAGAGCTGAGCTGCCGAGAATGCCTTCCGGCAGTCGTGGGCTGGTGGCGCCTGAGCCGCTAGCGTTGCTCGAAGAGCGCCCGTTGCCAATAGCACCCGCCAGTTCATCGTGATGAAGAGACTCGACAGCTTTCGGTCGGCCAATGGGTCCAATCGGTGCGGGCTGACTCGGGCGGAAGCTGGGCCTTTGGGACAGCGACGAGTTCGGGCGCATGCCGGCAAAAGCGGCCATCGGATCCACATCGACCATAGAGGTCGTACGGCTCCGCATGGGATGATCGTTGCCCGTTGCCGACATGGGCGAGAAAGGCGTCTGAACCGGGCTCTGCATCGCACCACCTAGGCCGTGGGTAGCCTGGCCACCCGTCCCGAGATTGAGAGAGGCAAGGTTGCTCGTCATGCCGCCAACACCCGGAGCCATGGAGAGGCTCGGCGACTGCAGGCCCGTCTCCATGGCGGCCTTGCTGCCGATGGGCATGCTAGACGGCAAACCATTGGGGAGCGTCGGCGATCGCAGTCCTTCGAGGCCTGGCTGGAGCTGCGCGAAGCTGCTAGTCATGCGAGATCCTGACATACTGCCGAGCTGAGGTGCGGCCATCGATTGGGAAGCGGTGATGGGCGCCGAGAATGCCGACTTGTCGAGCAAAGAGGGCTGAGCGGGCTGGGGCGATGCACTCGCGCTACTAGACGGCTTCGCAGGAGCCGAGCCAGACTGGATCGTGGAGGACGAACCCGGTCCGATGGATCCGAAGCCGAGAGAAGGGGCAGCCGAGGCACTGCCGGCATTTACGGGAGGTCGTGGCAATCCTGCATTGGCAGCGACCGAGACTGAAGACCCTTGAGAGATCGCGCTGGACGGAGTCAGAACAGAGGTGGTTGGTCGGGGCGGTAGACCCTGGGGAGGGGCAGGGAGCGTCGAAGCAATCGACGCTGCCGCCGACGGGGTCGCTGAAGCGGCAACAACTGGCTTTTGAGCTGGAAGTCCGCGACCGACAGTGCCGGCGGGTCGAGCAGCCGACTGCACCACCGCAGGAGAGCTGGGCACCGAGGTTGCGCTTGCACGTGCGGAGCGCGCTGGCGTCTGAGGGGCTGAGACGCTGGGAGAGCGGGAGCTGGAATTGGAACCGCGGGCCGCAGCTGTTGTAGCCGCGGAAGCCGCAAGCTTGGCCTCCCGCTGTGCCTGTGCCTTGGCCTCCTTTTCGCGCTTCGACGCTTCAGCTTTGCGATCAGCCTCTTCCTTCGCTTTGCGCTCGGCCTCTGCCTTCTCTCGCTGGATGCGCTCCTGTTCCTCCTTTGCACGACGAGCCTCTTCGGCCTTCTCGCGCTTGGCCTTCTCTTGCGCTTCCCGCTCGAGGCGGAGCTTTTCCTCCTTCTCGCGCTTCTTGCGCTCGCGCTCGAGCTCGCGCTCGCGTTCCTCAGCTTGTCTGCGACGCTTGAGCTCCTCCTTCTTGGCCTTTTCTTCCTCCTTGGCTTTGCGCTCGGCCTCGCGCTGACGGCGGATCTCCTCCTGCTTCTTGATCTCAGCCTCGCGCTGTGCCTGGGCCAGCGCACGAGCTTCGGCTTCGGCTACGGCTTTTTCCTCCTCCTTAGCCTTTCGTTCGGCCTCTTTGGCCTCCTTCTGGGCCCTCTTCTTGTCCTTCTTCTTCTGAGATTCCTTCTGGCGCTTTTCCTCGCGGGCCTTTTCGTTTTCGTCCTCCTCCTCGAGTTCGCGAAGGAGCTGGAGTTGACGTTCGGCGGCGACCCGTTCGCGATAGGCGTGCAGCACTCGTTGCTCGAACATGCGGGCCGCGAAGATCTGGAACATCTTACGGCCTTCTTCCATCCGCTGCTCGTCGGTGAGAATCTCATCGTCCTCGTCGTCCTCGTCCTCTTCGTCGAGATCGTCTTCGTCGTCGACGTCATCCGGGTGGTCGTCGTCGATGTCCTCACTGGCGAGGTCAGCTGCAGTGATCTCTTCACGGTGCATGCGACGCTCCGCCAGCTGCTCCATCATTTCAAGGAACTTGCGTCCGTCGTTCTTGAGCATGTCGTCGGCAACCGTGAGTATGCCTCCTGGGCGGAACGGGAAATACAAAGGACCACCGCATCGGAAGAAATGAGAAAGAGGAAGAGGAAAGAGAACGCGTTTCAACCAGATTCGGAAAGGTGTGTGAGAGACACGGGGTGTAAAAAGCAGGGGTAGAAAAAGCAGCGATGGAAAAAGCAAGGTTGAAGGGTGAGTCGGTTAGACCTTTTTCGTCTTCTTCAACGGGGAGACAATAAACTCGAGAATATCTGTGCGGAGCTCGCAAATTGCCACGGATGTAAACTCACCTTTGACAGTCAGACTGCTGCCGAGACCGAAGAGGTCATCAGCACCAGTGCCCCTACGGCGATTCGGTGCGATAGGCCCACGCTTGGGATAGTCGCCCTTTGTTCGATCGCGGTCGAGGTCGATGTCGTCATCCTCCTCCTCATCGTCGTATTCGGCGTCGTCTTCCTCATCATCGTAGTCGGCATCGTCGTCGAGTTCTTCGTCGTCGTAGCCGTCGGATGACTCTGGATGCAGAGGTGCCTTCCGTTGCTGGCCGTGATGGTGATGGCCATGCGTATGGCGTGAATCGCGGCCCTGAGCGCGAGCTCGGGACAGCGGATCGCCGCCAATCACGGCCCCGCTCGCATCGAGAGCCACGCTGCCGGGGAAGGGACCTGGACCTGGCGGTGGAGGGATGGTGCCACCACTGGAAGCCCAGCGCTGCTGATGATTTGCGTAATCCTCAAGCTCGTCGTAGTAGGCGTCATATAGCACTTCCAGCTCGTCCTCGATGGCGGAGCGCTTGCGCCCACAAACTGCACAGCTGCAGAGATGACGCTGCTGCTCCTTCATCTTCTTGAGCACGGTCTCCTTCTCGACCTGGACGAGCTTCTGCCGGTCTCTGACCGAAAGCCCGAGCCAGAACTCCTTGATGCGTTCGCGCTCCTCGGCTGAACTCGTTGACCAGATTCGTGCGTTGCTGCTTGCGACAGCGTTAGTGGGATTCGTCTGGGCGTTGCCGTGCGTGGATGACGAGACGGATCGCTTGCCCGAATTCGACGGCGCAGGAACGCCGTTGGCTGGCCGAGCAGGCGTCTTGCCATTGGAGTTGAAAGTCATGGGCTGCTTACCTGCCGCTCTCGAGCTGGGAGGGGGTGGATTAGAGCCACGACTTACTGGCGGAACACTTGATGGTGCGGGCACCGTATTTTGCGCGGGTTTAGGCGGCATGGGAACGTCTTCGGGCTCGAGATAGTGGCCATCGTTGTCGCCGGCGGCATTGATGCCAGTGCCCGCCTTCTTCTTTTTCTTTTTCTTCTTGTTGCCTTTAGCCGCAGGAAGAGCCGGATCCGCGTCGTCCAGGAGGCCGTTGGGACCATGGACGTCTTCGCCGTCGTCGGCGACCCACACACCGTTGCGGGCGCGCAAGAGGTTGCCCTGACGGTCAAGGATGGGACCGTCAGCATCAAGGTCGTCCTCGCTGTAGTACTCCTCGCCATCGTCGCGGTCGTCGTAGCGGTCGGCATCATCGTCCAAATTGTTGTACAACACGACGGGAGGAGGAAGCGGCTCAACAGGCGGCTGCGTGGGGGGTGGGTTGGGACTAGAGGCATATTGGGCATGTGTGCCGTTGGCACCGGCGTTGGGATGCGGGTGCAATGGCAGCGGCTGGTCGGGATGCAGCGCAAGGTCGGCAAAGATCGATGGATCAAAGGGAAGCGGCGGGTAAGAGTGGTTGCCGGTCGGGTACTGCTGCATGTGCCTTTGCGAAGCGTGTGCGGCTTGCGCGAGCTGCTGTGCGACGGCAATCATGGCCTGAGTCGAGGCATGACGATTGTTGGGGTCGTTTGGGTTGCCGTCGAGCGCAGCCTGAGCGCCGGGAGGGAACTGCCCGAGCGGCAAAGCATTGCGGATGAATGCACGCAGATGCGCCGGTAGTGATGTCCAGTAGGCATCGTCGTCGGGAATGCCCTGCGGATCGCCCTCGATACGACGGTAAAGCTCGCTGGCGGCAGCGAGCAACTGAGTCTGTGCCTGTGCACGCGCGGCAAGCGAAGCTGGTGAACGAGGACGGTGGCCAAGACCCGCGGCCTGGAGGTCGTATTCATGCTCATCCACAAAGTCAGAATCTTTGGCCTTGGCCTTGGACTTCTTCTTCTTCTTCTTGGCTGAGGAGGCGAGGGCAGTAGCGTCGGTGTCATGGAGCGAGGACGGAGAGGCAGATCGCGGAGGTGTCGATGCGCCCGGAAGTGACGCTTTGTTCTGTTGGGTCTGGGCTGCCTGCTGCTGTTGCTGCTGTTGTGCCGCAACAGCTGCTGCTGCGGCTGCTGCAGCAGCGAGCTTGGGCGGTGGCGCCTGTGGTGTACGCGCTGCCGGCGTAGACCGCGGAAGCTTGGACTTGGCCATCCTTCTTCTGTCGAGGACAGCCAGCGATCAGGCTGATGCGGTCGAAAAAGTGATACAAGAGGGCGAGCGCTTGGAAAGTCGCTGCCTGATCAGAGTGGACGTCGAATGGCTAGTCGGTTCGGATAGGTGCTGGAAAGACGCTCTGATATGACGATGGATGTAGTCAGGACAAGGACGGCCGAGAGAGATCGAGAGACGCAACGAGTCGAGACCACATAGAATCAGAACGCTTCGGCGAACGTAGATGAGCGATTCCGGCTGATGACCTGCAGAGCGAGGGCGTTGTAAGGCGCTGCGATGCAAAGACGAACAAGCTGAGCAACGACGCTGCGTTGATACCAGATGACAGCGTCGTCAAGAGTCGAATGTGTCGATTTTCAGTAGCCAGACGGTCGAATGAGGCCGATTGGGCGGATTAGAAGTGAGCAGACGCTCTGCCGGTACGGATCGGAGAAAGCACGCGCAATGAGCCTTTCGCGATCCAGTGGTGGCGGAGCGTCTGAAGTCGAGATTTCGATCGCAACTGCGTCCAGAACGATGCTTAGCAAGACGGCTCCAATCGCACAGGCTTGGAGGCAACAATGTCAGAGATTCTCGGTGAAGAGAGTGTGAGGGAGTAGCTGATCGTGGAGAGTGGCTAGCTTAGAGCCGTTTGTCGGGGTCGTCGGTCGATCGGTCACTCGGTCGGTAGGATGGGAGGCAGGCGAGCAAGTCAGTCAGTACTGTAGTCAGTCAAGCAAAGCGGCCTGCTCGTTGGTTGGCCCTGCCCGGCTGGCTGTGGCTTGCCTGCCTTGCCTGGCTTGCCTGCCTTGCCTGGCTTGCCTGCCTTGCTCTGTTCTGGCTTGGGCTTTGGGCTTGGGGGCTTTGGCTGTACATCATACTGGTCTTGGGCCTGCGCAGGCTGAGGCCAAAGCAGAGAGCACCTTGGCTCACGACTCTCGAGCCGACTCGAATTCCGGCCTCACACCTCGCACCTTTCTCGCTCGCACTCGACTGTGGCTCTCTCTCACTGCGGACCCTGCTGGCCCTGCTGGCCCTGTCGGAACTAACAACGTCGTTGTAGGGCTTTTAATCACGCCTCGCCGCGCCTGCAGCAAATGGTGTATTCGATCGAGATGCGGCTTGTATCGGCGTCAGGTCGAGAATACAATTTTTGGAAGCCGCCATTCAAATTGTCCTTTTCAGGCTGCCCAAAGTCAGATTTTCGACGCCTTGGACCGCAAAATATCAGGCTAAAATTCGAGGCCTTGACGCAGACGAGCTTCAGGAATTTTGCCTTGTTCCCTTATTCCTTCTCACTTGCGCGCCCTCGCCTGAGTAAACGGCCATCAAAGCGGTACTGTAGACGCACCTGCTGGGATCCTACTTACAAGTGAAGCAATCTAACATGGATGTAAATCATCGGACCGTCCCTTCCAAATTAGCCCACACCTGAATCTGTGCAGCCGCTCCTTCGAACCCGCATCAAGGTGTCCGTCGGTTTCAGCAAATCAAAGTGTCGACTACGGACCTGCCGATGACATTACCGCACTGTAGAGTCGCCCGTTGTGGTTGATTGCACGAGGCCGAACAGCGACCCTTTCTCGGATCCCATCCGCACCTTCTGTTAGCTTCCTTTTCGCGCGTATTCCGATCCGTAAATCCGACGCGAAGGCAAACGCAGACGGGGGCTACAGGTGTAGTGTTAGACCTATATCTTGCCAGTAAGGCTTGTGGGAAACGCTCGCCAGACGTCGTCGAGCAGTCCCCTCCTCTTGCGACAAGTCATCGCTTCGTTTACATATCACAGGCCGAGTCTGGAAGCTCTAGCCACCATGCAGGGGCTGCGCTTTTGAATGACATTGGCGCTGACATAGAATTGAGTAAAGCACCTCCTGTCGCCATCATGCGGGTGGGGCTGGCGGAGCAACGGTTCCGATGCCGAGTAATGAAATGAGCACTTCCACTGGCCAGCAAAAGAGACAGGTGCCACCCATGATACAGTCGCAGTGACTGCGTGGACCGACTTGGAAGACGTTACAGTCCTTTCTGGGCCTCTAGCGAAGACTGATACGTACCTTGCTATATATTCTCCTATCTAGCATGATTCTGTGACACATGTGACATTCCTCTCCTTTCGGATGCTGTGCAGAATGAGACTTCGCTCAGCCGTGAGCTGGACTTGCATCCTGATATGCTCCCTCCTAATAGCAGGGTCTGTATCGGCTCTGCCCATCACCGCATCTTCGTCACTTGGCTCGAGCTCCGGCGCTGGTGTGCAATACGACACATCTAAGCCGGTCGATCTTGAGCCGCAAAACTGGTACTCGGCCCCCCGCCTCCGGTACATCCTATACTGGACAAGACCGCGTCCGAGGCCTGGGCCGAATCCATATCAAGGTGTGAGCTCTCCGTCTCACAGCCTTCCTCCACTCCGCGGGCCTTGGGACAAGATATGGGAAATCTGGAAACTCATCAATGGCGAGGCCCTGAGAAAACTCCAGGCCCGACAGATGAACAAGCGAGGAGTCCAAGAGGTCATCGCACAGCACTACCGTCCTCAGAACTGGCAGCAGCGAGGCAAAGATTTCTTTACCAAACTTTCTGGCCAGCAGCTAAAAGTCACCAAGTCGCAGCACAATGCTGTTGTAGCAAAGTATAGACCTGCTGCCACTACTACTACTGGATCCCGATACGCTTCTACGCTTCCGACATCTGCCAAAACTCGGTCTTTTCAGCCCAGTTACCCATCCGCCCCTGCAAGACAGTACGTTCCCTACACCTACGCTGTCCCGAAGTCTGTCCCCAAAAAGGCACCTTCAAAGCTGCCTGGCTTCGGTCGCAAGATTGTTGGCTGGTTCCGAAGATTGACCGGAAGGCCGGCAGCCACGCCTGTAAGCTACGCAGATATTGCCGCAAAGTACGGGCGTCAATTTGTTTGACCACTATCACCCAGAATGCTCCATCAACGACGCTCATTCAAACTGCGAGTGTCCATCCCTGGCTGCCTTCGCACAACTGTCTCTACGTGCTTGCTTGTCGCTGCTGAATAGAAAATATGAATACACGATTGAATAGATGCTGTGACGGATGCTGCCTTGCTAGGAAGAGAGATATACAGGATGGATGACGCGCGGTGCCCTGAATGTGGATCAACATAGGTGATTGTAGAGATGGATTGTCCTTGACGATGACATGAATGCGAGAAAAAGGTAAGAAGATTGCGACGGAGAAGGTCGTATACGGAATGTGACTAGGACTCTATCCGCAGAGACGCGCCTTACGACGAGAAGATGGTCACGACCGTGAGCAGTGTAACAATGAGCAAAGGAAGACTTGATGCACCGAGAAGAGCAGAGCGCACGGCCGTGTTGGACTCGCGAAGGAAAAAGTCGACGCCCATCGAGTTGCAGTAGGCGTTTCCGAAGCCGTCGGTGGCCACGTAGCGCTGATATCCGCCCCACCGGTTGCCGTCCTTGCCCGCGCCGCCATTCTCGGCAGCGCCAATGCCCTCTACGCCACTGTCCGCAAATGTGCCGTAGTCACGCTGGGCCGTGATATCCCACAGCGGACATGCCCAATTGATCATGGGCGGACATGTTCGCTCGACAAAGTAGCAGGTGTAGATGCACGGCAGAAGCTCTCCATAGCCACCGGGCTGTAGCAACGTGTCGATGTAGGGCTGCCGCGATGCAGATGAGCCGTTGACGTTGCGATTGACAATGTAGGGCAGCAAGTCGATGTTGAGTCCCGTAGGTGCTCCCGTCAGATCAGTTCCATTTTGGCTAGCCCGCGACTGGCTTTCTGGATCATCGAGCGGGTCGGTACATCTCGGCATACTGACGGCGCACAGCCAGTCTCTGTATGATTGTTTGCATGTCTCGCAAGTCTGGACATACGAATACATGCCGAAGTCGGGATCGCCGCAGGGGAAGGTGTCAATCATGGCGCTGAAGTTGCTGAAGATCGGGTCGACGAAGTCTCCGATGGTCGCCAGGCCCGCTTCGGTTGAAATGTCGGGTGACAGTGGGATTGAATATGCCACATTTGGGCAGAAAGGCACGTCGGACACCAGGCGACAATGGTCAGTTGTTTTAGTACGCATTTTGATCGACGGGAAAAGTGTCGTGGTGAGTCCGAGACTTGGATCGTTGTTGATCAGCGTGGTCTCGGCAAGCCAGAATGTGTAGTTTGTACCGGCATCGAGACCCGAGACGGAGAATTGGCGCCGTACATCGTCCCGCGCGTTGGCCAATGTACCTCGCTTGGTGTCGTTCTGTGCAACCCTGATCGAGGTCCGAGATAGTGCGTCGGTGATTGCGCAAAACGACGAGTTGAAGTACTCTGAATCGGGTAGCGAATTCTCACCGAAGGTGGGCAAGACGATCGCGGTGAGGTTGGGAGCGGGTGATGTGTAGTTGAAAGACGAGATGATGGCGCCCCTGTTGTCCGTATCATCGAGCCTTGGTCGGCGGGTATAGTCGACTGACTCCATCTTAGCAAAGCTGCTCGTAACGATCTGTATCTCGTAAGTACCTGAGGAGACCCCACGGCCGTCTTCGGGCGGCCACACGCCGATCCATATTGACTCGGAGCTGTTGGTTCTCTGCTGCTTGACCTTGGTTTCGACCGAAGTCCAGCCACCCAGCGCGAATCCAATGTTGCTCGAGCTGAGCGAGCTAGCATTGGCGGGACCGGGCCGTTGAAAGCGGTCGTCGTCGGAGACATACAAACTGACGAGCGTCGCCTGCCGCGCTTCGGTTGCCGACATCTTGAGCAGATCGAGCACTGTGCTATTCGAGGTATTGTACGCTTGGATCGCCGTGCCAGAGCACAGAGACACGGACGTCCAAAGCGTCACTGTTGCATCCTCAGCGTTGAGAAAGCGAGAGGCGGGGATGGTGAAGTTGAAGAAGGCACCGGTCTGGGAGTAGAGGGTAAGGTTGGAACGGGCAATAATCGAGTCGTTGAGCGCCACAGGTGTCACACTTGCATCGAGCACGGCTGTCGATGTTCTGGCGGGTGCGGACGAAGTCGTCGTTGATGCAGTTCTTGTGGTCGATGTTGCCGTTGTCTGACCATGGATCCCTGGTAGCAAGCCGCTGCAGAGCAATAGCCACGCCGCTTGCATCCAAAATAGCAAGCAGCTCGAGCCTCGCGCCATCGTGGCTCACAAGCAGGGACAGAGCTGATGTGGTCGTATGAGATGCACCATAGGTTTGGTAGTCTGGCGTGTGATGAGGGCAAGGAGGATGATCGCCTTACTGATGGTGACAGCTGACCTTCCGGAATTCACAGTATCGGGCCATCCGAGGGCGATAGAGAAAGGGCAGCGAGCTGAGACTAGTTTAGGTGCTGCGAACGGTTACGCCGCCAGTGAAGCGCAAGAAGAACTTGGTCCCGTCCGGAGGTTCACTTTATGCAACGGTGGTGATGGTGAAGATAGCGATGGTTGCAAGGCGGACGGGTGTGTACATGCATCAGCACCACTTTCGCGTGTCACAACGCTTCCCCTGAGACACAAAAGCACACGGTACAGTACAGGCCAAGCTAAGGGTTCACAGAACCACGCAGGCACAGACAGCTCAATTGGCCGTGAGGACTTGGCAGTGCAGCTCGGCAACTTAAAGATTTCTTTTTCTCCGGTCAAAGGCCTTGGCTTCGTTCGCGAATCTTTTTCCGACCTATCCTCGCTGGTGCCAATCCACGTACAGTACTGTACTGAGTGCCAGCCTCAAAATCGAGCTGTTAGACCTGGCTGTAGTGTGCGTGTGACGTTTGTGATGGTCGGTAAGTGGAGGCGAACTGGAAGAAAACGGAAGCTTCACGGTCGGTCCCTGACCTAACCGGGCCGTGAAACAATCCGCAGCGCCAAGAGTGTTCCACATCACGAGGTCCATCATGACCTTCTTCTGAACATTGTCGATTCTTCGAGCGATTCTCCCCAAAGATACAGCGGGGCAAAGGAGATAGAGCTGGGCGAAGCGGAAGGCAGCCGCGTACTTGCCCAAGGAGTGGGCGGGATCAATCCGGCAACACGCCGTGATGAGTCGCTCGTCCCTGCGCGATGCCGAGGCTGTGGCATCGGCGTTTTGCCAAATAGCCAAGGCCATTGTGCTCCCGTCATCTGCTCGGACAGGTCCAAGTCGATCTGGTCCGTCAAGACCTTGGCCCACTCAGGCGATCACTCGGACTAAGGACTTTGCTCCGATCCATCCAGAGACCGAGGAACAAGTAGTCAAAATTTCGCGGGCATCAAGCTCTGTAACAGCGGCCTCGGACCCTGTAAGCGCTCCAGTATCCACCAGACCATGGCCCAGCAAGGATCAAAAGCTCCAATCTGCATCATCGTCTGCGGTGCTTACATCAACAGCAACCCAAGGATCGCCCGCGACAGCATCACAAATAGCCGAAACGAGGTTTTCATCAGGGGCAGTCCCAATCGAGGGAACGCAAAAAGACTACACAGCTCCAGGCGCAGCGCCTCCGACTACCAATACAACCGACAACTCGAAGAACAGGATCAGGCCAGAGGATACCAAGCAGGTGCAGGAGAAGCTCCGGGGAGCAATACCCATATTGGCTCCATCGGATGTATCTGCCAACGCTGCGGCTGCACCCAATGTGGATGTCGAAGTGGTTGATAAAATACAAGGAGAAAAAAGCGCCCAGAGGGCCGCGACACCTCTGGCACCGTTAGATAGCTTGAACGACGTGGATGAGTATGACGCGGTCAAGGAGTCAAAGACGATTCCGCTCAAGGCAGCCAAAGTACCCTCCTCTCGACTAGGTCGATTGTTCCACTATGGCGGTCTTGGAGCGGGTCTAGCGTTTGGCGCTGCTGGGTCGCTATTCCGCGGTGCATCTGGCTCTGGGGCAGATGGAGAATCGCAAAACCCCTTCATGTCGGAGCAGAACGTGGCCAGGCTGGTCGACAAGCTCTCGACGATGCGCGGTGCGGCTCTCAAGCTCGGTCAGTTTCTCTCGATCCAGGAGACCAAGCTACTGCCGCCACAGATTGAGCAGGTCCTGCTCCGCGTGCAGAACAGTGCCAACTACATGCCTGTCTGGCAGATGAATCGAGTTATGAGCCATGAGCTCGGAGGTGCCGACTGGAGAGAGCGCCACTTCAAGGAGTTCGACGACGTGCCTTTTGCCAGTGCCTCCATCGGTCAGGTTCACTCAGCCGTTCTGCGAGACGACTTCCCGGACCCAGACATCGCAGGCAAGAAAGTCGCCGTAAAAGTGCAATTTCCGGGGGTCCGCGAGTCGATCGATTCGGACCTCTCATATCTGCGATGGCTGGTGTCGGCATCCGCCCTCTTGCCAAAGGGTCTCTTTCTGGAGAACACGCTCCGTGTGATGGGCCAGGAGCTCAAGGACGAGTGCGACTACGCGCGAGAGGCGGAGATGGGTCGTCGTTTCCGTGAGGTGCTGCGAGACTCGACCGAGTTCGAAGTGCCCAAAGTCGTCGACCAGCTCTCCACTGCCAAGGTATTGACGACGGAGATGATGCGAGGGCGACCGCTGAGCATGGCATCGCGCTACACGCAGGAGACGCGCGACCGGATCGCTGGCTCCATCCTGAATCTCGCACTCTCCGAGCTCTTCCGCTTTCGTCTGATGCAGACCGATCCGAACTGGTCCAACTTCCTCTACAACGAGCGAACAGGCAGAATTCAGCTCATCGACTTTGGCGCAACGCGTGAATACTCGAAGCAATTCATGGACGATTGGCTTAGGATGTTGCAGGCCGCCGTGCGTGGCGACCACGTCGAGTGCATCGAGTGGAGCAGAAAAGTAGGCTACCTCACCGGTCAGGAGAGCGAGGCCATGGAAAAGGCCCACGTCGAATCGATGATTGCGCTCGGAGAGCCTTTCCGCGCCTCGGCCCCGGAACCGTATCCGTTCGAGTCACAGACCATCACCGATCGCGTCAAGGCTCAGATCCCGCTGATGCTACGTGAGCGGCTGACGCCCCCACCACAAGAGACGTACAGCCTCAACCGCAAGCTTAGTGGCGCGTTTTTGCTATGTGCTCGTCTCAAGGCTCATGTGCACTGCCGTCGCCTCTTCGAGGCTATCGAGAAAGAGTATCGCTTCGGGCCGGAGGAAACAGTCACAACTTCTGCATCTGCAACAGTTGGGCAAACATCGAATATTAATCTCATCTCCTCATTTGGTTCAGCCGAGCAGCGTCGGCACTTTCATGCTGCGTTCGTTCGCGCCGAGAACGAACCTCACTCCGCCAAAAATTTTCGCCGTCACGGCATCAATCTCGCCGCTCGCTTTCCGAGAGCCAAAGTGATGGTCGCGACGGATTTGGCCGGCACTGGATCGACTATCGCCGGCGAGACGGTCGAATCGCTCGCTTCGGTTCCGACTGCCGCCCCTTCGATCGTCGAAACGCCCGACGAAGCCACTGTCGACAAGGTGAGCAAGGCCATAGACCTTGAGCGTCGTGTTGTGCCAGCCGAAGTCTCTGCCCCTGCAGTAGAGTCTCCGCAGCCCGACGCGGGTGCCGTGACGGCGCCAGAAGTGAGCATGGGACCAACCCTGATCCGCGGCATCACGATTCCTCTCAAGCCACCGCCGCCAGGACCCGAGGAGTGCTGCATGTCGGGCTGCGCCCACTGTGCCTACGACATCTACGCCGAGGATCTCGAGGACTTTCACGGCAAGGTCTCTGCCGTCCGCAAGCAGCTCACTGAGCTTGACCCGCCCGTGACGGAGGCAGAGTGGCGGTCTGATCTTCTCGGTGCCTTTCCAACCGAGTCTTCGGACAGTGGCGGAGCAGATGCCACGGAAGCGGACAAGGAGGGCATGCGTGAGCGGGCCGAAAGAGAGGTGGATCGCGTTATTGGCGATCTCGACCCCACCATGAAGGCATTTCTCGAGATGGAGCGTCGCATGAAGAAGCAGGAGAGGCAGAAGCTCAAGGATGCGGGCGCCGCATCGGCGTAGCCGGGCTCGGCAAAGACGCCCATTGCTCTGTCGAGCCAGCGGAGGTTAACCAAGTAAAATGCTATCGCGATAATCTAAATTACTTGGTAAAGCAGTGATCGTCCTGATTCAAGAGCATAGAGCCCCCCCCCCCCCCCTTTCTACATCAGAAAGAACGAAGCACGCGTGTATGTGGCGGTTCCGAGAGCCGCGAGACGAAGCGGTACATCATACTGCGTGGCACCTGGCAGCCTCGCCATGTCCCCACTTCCTTACTTTCATTTTTTGATCTCTCCGCAGCCCGTTGATTCGTAAGGTGTCGGAGCGACGTCCGCGGCGATCGGACCATTGCACTGGCTTGAATGAGGTGCGTGGGTCCAAAGCTCGGGGCGGAAAAACATCTGTCACGGCGGTGGCGGTCTGGAAGCCCCATATGAATTGTGGTTGCTGGGACAAGTCACGCAGCAAGCATCCACTGAAATAATCCGGCGTGGTGCGCATGCTTTAGCCGATCGGACGTCTGTGAGGAACGCCACCGATCGTGACTGTGACTGTCGCGATTTACGAAAAGCATTTCTCCGAAGATCAGCAAGGGTTCTCCCAGAAGTTGCAGCGCACGTTCAAATTTTTGTGACAGTCTGCGGTGGCACTCAACCAACAGAGTTATGTCAAGGCTCACTGAGACCCAGAAGTCTGCATACAGGGCCAGAGCACTCAAAGATATTTTAGGTTCAGGGCCAGGGTCCCGGGAATGCATCAATGATAGGTTGTTGCCTTGCCCAGCCAGACCACTCTCCGCTTCACCCAGCTCTACTGTACAGTACCTGTCCCCGCGTGCTTATCCACGGCCAAACGGAGAGAACGTGTCAACCCCTAGACTACTTCTGTCTGTTTGGCTGCTTCGCTTTGGCCTTTCTCGGCGTTGAGGTAGCAAGCAAAGGCGTGTCAGAGCATTTTGGCTTGCGTTGCCTTCAAGCCATGGTGGTAGCTCGACGTCTATTCCAATCGCAACCGTTGATCGTACTCAGCCGATTGTCTTTGCCGCCTCATCTCCACAAATGCGGATTGGCCTGTGTAGTAGCCGATAGCCGAATGTCAGCCGCCTCTTTGGTATCCAGCAATGACTGTCGTGTCATACAGTGCCCAGTGTTGTAGTCTGATCAAGCCGACGGCTTCTACGTGGCGCAAGAGTGATTACATAGGATAGAGACAGCTGGGACAGATGTCACAGCGGAGTGCAGATGTGCAATCTGTAACGTGCGCATCGACACCCAGCACCAGAGTGTCGGTCGCCTTGCTCGGAAGGGACCGAGAGATTCACGCATGAATCACTTACCTTCCCGGTTCCCACCCTCGCCCTTTGCACCCACGGCTTGCTTGCATGATTCTGGGCTTCCCAGCTGTTGTTGTGTGCATATAAGTCCACCAGCTCCTTGGCGCCATTGCAGCCCTTTGTTCTGTGATGCTTCCAGGCAGTCCCAAGCCTCATCTCCACACTTCCATCGCTGTGACCCGGCTTTGTGTCCTTAAGCCACTTCGCAGCACACGAGTCGTCCCGACTTGCTTGCTTCGCTGCAACAGGTAAGAGGACATTGTGAATACTGTCCCGATTGTCACGTTGAGCGGTCTATGAACCCTTTGTTGTCTTTCACGTGCCGAGCCCGCAAGAGTATCAGCTTCTCTTCAAGCAGCGTGGAATCACCTTGGCGATACCACAGCGCCACCCATTCGAGGCGTCGCTTGCAGCTACTGTATAGCCAACAGGCGCATTTGGCTAGCTAAAAGTTCAGTCATCAGGAATCGCCACCCTGGCAACGGTGAAGCTGGCCTATTTACGCTTTGCTCCTCTGCTCGGAAGGATCCAGTCAGACGCTCGAGATATAAGAGACTCCTTTCCTTGGAGTTGGAGAACAAGAAATATCAGGTTGCTGTCACCACTTCATCATCATCCCTTCGACTCTATCGCTCTCTCCGACACGAGGATCCTTTACCTCTGGCGGTACCTGATCACATCATGGCAGCTACTGACGTTCAGGACCGCAAGGTTGCGGCTCAGACCAACGGGCGACGCACGGTCGATGCGCCGCATTCTGACCGACATGATGCGCTAAAAAAGAAGCTCCGTAAGCGCCAGGTCAAGAGCATGTCCAAGGTAGCCTATCGCGGCACCGGCGTGCTCGACTGGGCTCGTTCGACTCTCGCCGATATCTACTACTTCGCTTTTGTCTGGTTTCCTAGTACCTGGTGGTTTTCTCTCACCAGTGTGCCCAACCTCATCTTTGATCCCGTTGGACTGTGGTCAACCCTGGCCTTTGCGGCTGGAAGCACCGTTGCTCTTCTCGGTGCGCTCGTTGTAAGGTACGCTCATCCGTTTGCACGTAATAGCACCCCAGCCATGCTGGCCCTGCTGCTCGCAAGGTACTGTGTGATGACACACTGATCCCAAGCCTCGTCAGTGCTCGTCCTTCCTTGGCTGGCATCAGCTGATTTCTTGCTCTTTCCTTTCTTCTCCGACTGCGATCATACGCATCAGCATCGTCTGGAAGCTACCTTTTGTGCAATCCATTTGGCAGCCGTACTCGAAGAAGAAGGACGTCGGCCTTGGCAACCTCGGTAAGTATGATGCGGTCTCTCAAACAAGATGATTGATGTGACTTAACAGGCTAACTCGATCTCCTCTGGCACGTTGACACTCGATATCGATAAACGACTGCAGCTTACCCCCAAATTTTCGAGTTTGACGAGGATCCGATGAACAAGCGCATCCGTGATGCAGCATTCACAGTCATGTCTGAACCCTTGGGACCTTATGCGAAGCCCTCGACTGCGCCGGAGCGCATCTTTGATCTCGAGGTATGCTATGGCCTGCATCGGAAGAACACACGAAAGGCAAGAATGGTGAGGGCGACGCTGACTGTAGATGCCCTCTTTCTCTTATTTCCAAACAGGTCTCTAAGCTCTTGATGATGCTGTCGGCGCTCGTCTACGAGCGCGATATTGAAGAAGTACACAACGCTGCCAAGACCTGCGTTCACAAAGAAAAGAAGCACCAGAAGCTCTATACTGGCCGCGACGACGAGCTCACCGACGCCGGAAGTGAGATCTACGATATTCTTGGCCGTGCCGATCGCAAGATAGCAAAGGTCGCCAAGCAGTGGGGTCTCAACTACGCCACCATTTCGGAGTTGGCAACCAACACTTCACCGCTGTGCGGAGCCTTTTGGAACCCGGACTTCAACTTTCTGATTCTGGCGTTCAAGGGCACGAACCCGGTTGAGTTCAAGGAGTGGGCGATCGACATGACCTTCAACTACACCGATGGTCGAGAGTGGCTGCCAGGCTACACCAAGGTTCATTCGGGCTTTTACAACCAGATCTTTCCGCACAGCCTCAACAATGCAACAGGTGTGTTTCCCTACACGGAGATTCGAACCACTGTCAACGAGATCGTGCAGCAGATCCGTCTCACGTCTGGCAGCGACCATGTCAACCTGTACGTGACCGGCCACAGTCTCGGTGCTGCGCTTGCATGCACGTTCTACTCGCGGGCGCTCATGTCACCCAAGGACTTTGGCCAGAACGGTGCTGGTGGTAATCAGATTGTCGTACGCGACGCCTACTGTTTCGGAACGCCCATCCTTGGCGATCCCGACTGCGTTACAGCATTCGGACAGGCCGTGCACGAGCAGAGCCTCGACCACCCGCCTTCGCTGTGGCGCATCACCAACCGACGCGATGCAGTGGCCACACTGCTTCCGGAGGGAGGTGACTACCGGATGCTGCGGCACATTAGCCCATTCAGCCAGCTTCACTTTGCGCACATTGGTCAGGAGATCCAGCTCACGGACAACATACACAAGGTCTACAATGGTCCCGGCACGCTACTGCCCATTCACACGCCCGTCACTATTATCAGCCACCTCGAGAAAGGCGGCGCCGGTCCTACAGTGCACCTGCCGGAGGTCTTTTGGCTGCTGGAGCGAATTCCGATCCTTCGAAGGATGGTGGCTCATATGCCGTCCGCGTACTGGGAGCGATTGACTAAGGTACAGGCAGAGTACAATGTCGAATACCGCACCTTCCACTGATTCATTCACGATCCATAAGGAATTGCTCCGGTACCTGCTCTTTTTTTGCTGTGACGCGTGATTCAGTGTTCTATCTCGATGCAGTCCTCGTCTCCTCTTTCTCGGATCGCTCACCACGATTTTCTCGTTCAATGGAGTGACAGACCGAGGCAGTCTGCCTCGAGCACCTGGCGAGCAGCAATCAGAATGCCCGTCCTGGCGCCGGGAAGTGTCCTTGATGGAATCTACAGGCCACCACGAGAGAGAACGCCAGGACGAGCAAGACGCGACATGTGCATCGTTGCAAATCTCGATACTGAGGCTGTCGCCGCACAAAGATTCAGGCCGCGGGGCAGGGAGCTTTTCAGTCTTGGTTTCGACGTGGTACTGTATGCTCATTACATGTGGTATTACAGGGGAAAGTGAGGATATGATGTGACACGTATGTTATGATAAAGCAACACTGATGAAAAGGGCGAAACAAGAACGGACGGACCGCGCCAACTGTCAGAGACAGAAGAATTGGCGTCAAGGGCCTGTGCAGCCATATCTATGCATCGCCGTGCTAGTGGCAAGGCCAACAAGAAGGCAGCAACTAGAGTCGCTTGCCAGTTTCACCGGGAGCAGCGGCGTACTTGGACAGCTCTCGAAGCTTGGGGCCATACTTGTACAGGATGAGCGGGATGGGTCCCATGACAATGGAGATGCATCCGATCAGGGTCGAGCCCCAAGCGACAGGGAACGCCGCGGGTCCGTTGGCCTGGAGGTTGTTGAACATGGCTCTGGCGACGAGAGGGAGAGCAGCACCGATCGTGGCACGGAAAAAGTCGTTTCCCGCGTAGACACTCGCAATGTATTCAGGATATGTGTCGCCGAGATAGGCGAGACCCGACTGGAAGAGAAGGAAGGTGCCGATGGAGAAAAAGGACGAGAGAATGATGGGCACAATCCAGTGAATGCTCGCGGTCGCGGTCCATCCGAATCCAAACATGCAGATGGGGATTGCCCAAGCACCGAGGATGGCAGGCTCGAGCCACTTCTCCGGCGCAACGACACCCTTCTGTCTGTCAAAGAGCGGCTCGTACGAGTATCGGTGCCAGAGGTAGAAGGGCAGGTAGATGAAGACAGCGCCCACAAAGATGCCCATGAATGACAGTCCCAGCTCTCCATAGTTGAAGCCGTAGGTCTGCACAAAGACAATGGGAAAGGCTTCAAACCAGAGGTAGAGGATACCATACACCAGCCCGATGTGCAAGTTGATGCCAAGCACGATTGGTTCCTTGAAGGAAAGAACGAAGGGTCTGACGAAGGTCATGAGGGCAATCTCCTTGCCGGTAAGATTCTCTGCGAAAAGCTCGCCCTTGGTCCGCAGATGGGGGTTTCCGGTGACTTTCCGGAGACGTCGAGCGCGTCTGACCAGGATGTTGGACGCCGAAGTCTCTGGCAGAGTCAAGAGCAGAACGACAAAGGTGAATCCGGAGAGCATGAGCAGGGGCCAGATGGTCCATCGCCACCCTTCCCGTCCAAAGCTCTGTGCAGCAAAGCCACCAATCAGAGGGCCAAGTACCGGGCCACAGACAGCACTCAGACCCCAGACTCCGATAGCTAGTGGACGCTTTCGTGCGCTGTAGATGTCGCCGATGCTAGCACCACCGGTTGCGAGAGGCGGAGAGCCAAACAGGCCAGCAAGGAAGCGGAGGATCATCAATCCGGCGATGTTGTTGACGAGCGCCGTGGGGATCTGCAGGATCACAAAGATGAAGAGGGTAACGAGGTACGGCAGCGACCTGCCGATGGCAGGGATCTCTGAGGCTGCCGAGAGACCAATCATTGGGCCGATACCGTAACCGAGGACAAAGAGGGTCAGACCCAGCGTTGCTGTCACGACGCCGACCGAAAAGTACTCGGCGACGAGCTCGACACCGGGTGTGTAAATGGCTGAGCCCATGTAGACCGAGAATGTGAGCAGGCAGAGGAGGAAGGTGACGAAAGCCTTTCTGCCCATCGTCCAGCTGAGCGGGTTGTCGGGGTCCTTGGAGCCATGCCAGTCAACCAGATATGGGTCATCGTCGTCGTCCATGCTCTGTGGTGGCTTTTCCAGGCTCTTTTCTGCGTTTGGAGAGTGTTCGCCGCGGGCATCCGAGTTGCCCTGCTTTGGATCCGATGCCGTGCGCTTGGGGGTCTGAGCCGCTGCTGCGGTGCGCTCCGAGTCTGATGATGCAGACGAAGCCGATGAAGTAGTGTGCTCAGGTCGGCGGTTGGCACATTCAGGATATCGGCTCTTGTATCCAGGCATGTAATGCTCTGGTGGAACAAAGTCGGGCTTCTCCTCCGGGAACGGAAGAAGCTTTCCTTTGCTGAGCTTGTTGATCAAGAGACCTAGTGCGGTCTCCTGGTACCATGGCAGCGAGTAGTCGCGCGCATTCTCCCGGAATCGTGGCTGGTGTTGCTGAAGCTGTTCGGTTTGCTTTTCGGCCGGAGCCTGCTGGTGAGAATAGGATTGTGTGTCCGACATGTTGTAACACACTCGCAAGCCACGCGGAAAGGCACTTGTTGGCTCTGGGATTGATAGGGGCTGAGATTGGAAGCCAAAAAGTAGTACCGACCGCTTCTTATACAGGACGTTCTGAGAAAAGGGTTCACTTTCATTGAGTCGAGATTCAGCACGAAACGATGGGGATGAAGAGGCAATCGAGGCTTCTACTCGGCTCGGAGAAAGGTGAGGGAGCGTACAATGTCGTCACAAGCAGGCACATTATCGCAGTCACGCAGGTTTCTTGACTGTCTTCGATGGGTACAAAGCTTAACGCCGAAGAACATCACTGCCCAAGCGAGGACGGAAGGGTGTTCCGAAGGGATGGAAAATGCATCGTGTCTACAGGTCCGTACCATGAGGCAGGGGAGGACGGGACCCTGTTTGCTTGGATCAGCTAATCTTGGCAATATGTTCGGTTTTTGGCGCTGTCATTGCCAATTCATGCATCCTCTCGCTGCACACGCACTCCTTCATCACGTCTGTCAATCAAGACGAGAAAGTGACAAACAGCGCCAAATTGATGAGCTGAAAAACCCGCATCATGGACGTGACTGCAAATCTCCACATGACGGCATTGCCGGCGCTGTCTTGCATCTACAGTACTGTACTGTACAGTATCCTCCTGCTCGATCCTCACCGCCGAGGCTGATGCGGCAAGTGCGGCGGATGGACCGCGGCCATTCCTCCCGCGCACACTTACCTCAATCTTGTCAGGTGCAGTACATTCTAGTTTGATATCTCTCTAGCGTTGATCACCGAGTCTAGTTATTCCTCGTCTCGGACTCAGCATTCAATTCTCCGATGCATGAGATCCACCCACCAATTACCGTATCGTTCTGTTGTCTTGCCGCCGTTCCTGCACCTATCATCCTATCGTGACCCGCGCCCAGTCGTGGGCTTTTTCTGAATGTGCACCCTGTCCATCGTCGCGCGGCTTTTCCGATGGTGACATGCACCGACAGCCAATATTCTAGCAGTGGTTAGGACAGGCGTGGTACAGGACCGTGTGACCGTGTGAATAGTCACGCTCGACACGCGATCGTACAGAATCGAGAAATGGGAATTGAAAATCGCGAGCTCTAAGAGAAATTTTCCGATGATGTAACTAGGCTGCCGCCGCGTGCCGCGTGCCATTTGCCATCTGTCACTTCACCTTTTCCAACAGCTCCACCCAATAAAGCAGCTGGTCCATACATACTCGCCTGCCCTAGTGCGCTCGATATTCACCGCGGACGGCGTGTCAAAGGTCCGCGGGGCCGCGGTATGGGTTATCCCTGGCGTGCGCCTTCACAATCTTGGCAGCATTCGAGTGGCTTTCGAAGGTCGTCTCTACGCCCCGGCGTTTCCGTGCTATCAACAGTGTCTCCCACATGGCTTGAGCGAGCCATATATGACAGCGTTGCGCTCCAGTCGACAGCAAAATGGACACGGCAAATCGGACATCTAGGCCGTCCTGCAAAGATTAGCTTTATCAATCAGTCGAACAAAGGTACCACGACACATCATGGAGGACTGGTGATGGCTGTGATCAACCTTGAATGCCTATCAGCAGTTTGAATCTCGCCGTTTGGCAACTTCGACCGCTTCGAACCCCCTTAGCAGGCGGACCGAGCTTAGCTCACGTGTGCAGCCAGCTTCTTCTTGAGAGCTCGAAATCTGACACGTGTCTGAAGATTGGGTCTAACAAAAGGTAGGGTCAAGAAAGAAAGAAGAAAAATATCCAGCTGGTCCGAAGATCCAACTTGCCAAGCAGGAGACTTCATCATGCATAATTCACTGCCCTGGTTGACCATCCAATCTCTCAAACACACACACACACCACACTATCGGTTCCGCTCCATTCTTACAATAAGGATTCTTCAAGGCGCGATCTCGCTGCAGTCTCATACAGTGACAGCGCGAACATGTAACTACACAGACGATGGAGAGTAGGGTTTTCAAAAGGCAGTATTTTGTTGTCATTGAAGAGATCAGGCTTCAAAAGAAAAGGAACCGAATCAGCGTCGCTGAGCACCAGCAAATCCGTTGCAGCCTGCGCGCAGTCAAGCAGCCATCACAGGTCTACATCTAGAGTCGCGAAGCTCCTCTGTTAGATACAGAGATAAAAGAGTTGCAGTGCGTCGCCTAGTCAGCTGCATGAACTAGTCCTCCAAAGCAAGGATCAGGGGGCAAAAAATTCTTACCTACGCTTGGTCCTTCTGGGCCATGAAGCAGAGGAGGTCGAGGCATCGGTTCGAGTAGCCCCACTCGTTGTCGTACCACGAAACGAGCTTGACAAAGTTGTTGTTGAGCGAGATACCGGCGGCAGCGTCGAAGATCGACGAGTGGGCGTTGCCGACAAAGTCCTGCGACACAACGGCGTCCTCAGTGTAGCCGAGGATACCCTTGAGCTCGTTCTCCGAGGCGCGCTTGATCTCGGCCTTGATCTCGTCGTACGAGGCACCCTTCTCGAGGCGGGCAGTCAGGTCGACAACCGAGACGTTGGTGGTGGGCACACGGAAGGCCATACCAGTGAGCTTGCCGTTGAGCGAGGGGATAACCTTGCCCACAGCCTTGGCAGCACCAGTGGAGGAGGGAATGATGTTGGAGCTGGCAGCTCGGCCACCTCGCCAGTCCTTGGCGGAAGGACCATCGACGGTCTTCTGGGTGGCAGTGGTGGCGTGGACGGTGGTCATGAGACCCTCGACAATGCCGAACTTGTCGTGGATGACCTTGGCAAGGGGAGCAAGGCAGTTGGTGGTGCACGAGGCGTTGGAGACAACCTCGGCCTTGGGGTCGTAGGCGTCAAGGTTGACACCGCAGACGTACATGGGGGCGTCGGCGGAGGGGGCCGAGATGACGACCTTCTTGGCACCGCCCTTGATGTGGGCAGAGGCCTTGTCGATGGTGGTGAAGACACCGGTGGACTCAACAACGTAGTGAGCACCCGACTGGCCCCAGGGGATGTTGGCGGGGTCGCGCTCAGCAAAGACCGAGATGGCCTTGCCGTTAACGATCAGCTTGCCGTCCTTGGTGGAGACCTCACCCTGGAAGGTGCCGTGGGTGGAGTCGTACTTGAGCATGTAGACCATGTACTCAAGGTCGATGAAGGGGTCGTTGATGGCAACGACGTTGGCCTGGTTGTGGACGACCGAGTTACGGAAGACAATTCGTCCAATTCGGCCGAAGCTGTGGTGCGGACGGAGAGGAAATGAGTCCAAGTATAGCGATGAGAGCATGGTCAGCACGCAGCTCTTGGAACGGACCGATCGTCACAGTCTGTCAGGCCTGACAGTCTCCTTTGCCGCCCGTATCTTAGTCGAAGACGGACCAAGGATGACAGCCGATGACTTGTGACGACACCAGCAACGTTACTGTGACTCTATCGAACGAGTACACGTCGGCAACTGCCGTCAACGTCTGGCAAGCCCGTCAGAGAGCATCGTCGAGCACGATGCCGATTCTCTGACCGCGAGCGAGACAGCAGAAGATCGAAAGTCAAACGAGAAGAGGGGGGGCGGGGGGATTTGGAACTTACCCGTTGATACCGATGTTGACCTGCGACATTTTGAAAAGATGTGGGTGAGTGTTACGGGAGTGGAACACAAGGTGAGGTGGATGATGGAGAAAAGGAGGAAGAAGCAACGACGAGCAATGTTGCTAGAAGAGTGCTTCTATATGGCGGGAAGGCAGCGCTGCAGTCCGATCGAGCAGGCATCGTCGCCTGGACTACGACTACGAGCTCCTGATCCAACCGCAGATGCAGACAAGCAGAGGGAGCAGGCAGGTCCACAGAATCGATCTCAAGAGGTTGGCCTGACCGCGCACAAACCGGAAGCTACACACGTACTGCAGTGCGGTAGGAATACTGCACTGCACTAGAACTTGCTGTTGGTCTGCAGCTGATATGCCTTCGATCCCACGCCGCAGGAAGCGAGATCACTGACTGCCAATATTGCATCGCGGTCAAAGTGCCCGACATGGCAGGAGGCTCCTGCCGTTCCCTAAAACACACACACGCACTCTGCTGTGTCTGGCTCTACAGCGCGTTCGTGCATCGAGCGTACATCTAACGTTCTTCCTCGCCCTGCCACTCTGGCGATTTTTCGGATTTCCTTCCGCTTCCACCCTGTCTGGCTCGATCGACGACTTGACCAACTCCACTTTGTCAAATTCAAGCTCACCGACTGGCTACAAAAAAGTCCCGCCGACGAATACAATTTGCGCCGGGTTTTCAAATCTCACCCGCGTCGAAAACACAAAGTGTACGCTCCAGCTTCAGCATCTTCTCGTCGCCTGTACAGTACAGTAATTGGCGCCGCTGTGTACCTTTTCGCTCGTGAGCCTTCAAGGAAAGCAACAGAAAAGGAAATCCAATCTTTTGCCGCTGATCCATGCATGGACCCGTGAGTCTTATCGCTCACTGATCAGGTCAAAACTGGAAATTCAGTGCGCAGTCGGCAACGGCTGAGCTTCGTTTCCAGCGGCTTCCTGGAAGAATCCTTATTTGTTGGGCGGCGTTCATAGCCTGACTCGATCGAGGGCCACGTTGCATCTCTCGGTCGAGAATCGGCGCCAGAGCATCGAGGGGACGGAACGTAGAGCTTCGCGAACAGTCTGTCTCTGGCAGTGTGCGTCACATTGGCCAGAACAAGGATCGCTCAGGGTTGTGCACAAGCGTACGACGGTGTCGGGTGCAGACAGGCAAAGGTCACAAGGCAATCTGGCTCTTGGCAGCTTGTCCGGACGACCCGGGAAATGTCACAAGTCGCGCATGGGACCACCTGCCTGACAAGGTTTGGACTACAATACAGTACTGTGGTTCCGACCGACCCTGAGTTTGTGTTCGTGGACAGGCATGCTGAAAGGATCTTTCCGAGAGCTACAGGCGGTCAATGCAGTATACAAGCCGAAAAAGTGTGGAGAAGCCGGTCACTTGCTGCAGACCCTGATCGTCGTCATGGTTTGAAAGCCAGGGTGGCCTCGGGAGAAGTAGGGCAAGTTAGGCTTCTTGGAGGAGAGGGCCGGGTGACCCAGTGGCGGGTCTGGATGAGCCTTGGCGGAAGAATGCGGATTTGGCGGGTCGGCAGAGAATTTCAAGTCTAACATCAATCTGCCAGAATCGTTATCGGGATCGCAACTTGGGTCGGCGATCTGTGTACCTACCGGTCTGATTTTTGCTGCTATTTTCCAGGTTTCAATTCTCGGGTATTTTGTATGAAATGCTTGTGTACCCGAGGACATCAAGAGGATTCCATCGCTCGACAGAATCCCAACTTTGACCTGAGCGTCAGAAACGGCAAACGGATTTCCCATTAACAAACTCGATGGGATTAAAGACATCAATTGCTGAGATAAAAGTATACAAATTGTGATGACGATCAATGTTACTACATGCGAGTCCTTCTTGCGGGCGTGAAGGAGGAAACCAAAAAGAAAGAAAAAGGCTTGAACAATGAGTTGCATGGGAAAGATGAGTTGCTACATGCTTGCGATACTGCGGAATACGACAAAGTCTTAGTATAATGTATCTGCCGACGGCAGAGCTTTTGAGTAACGAGAGTCGAGAGGGATCTAGGAGAAGAAGTAGAGCGAGCTCTTGATCTCGTTCACATCAAACGAGCCCTTGGCCGGGATTGGAGGCAGAATATCCGCCAGATCGACAAACTTGGCCTTGAACTTGGTCTCCCAGTCCTCGTCCTTCTTGGCCTTGCTCCTCGAGCCTCGTTTCTTGGCCACCGGCTTTTCAGCCGGCTCTGCCTCCGCGTGCTCAGCAGCGAAGGAAGCGGCTTCATCCGCCTCCTCGGCATCGAGGTCCTCATCTGCGTCCTCGTCCCGGGCTTTGCTCGCCTTCTTTGGCTTTTCGAGGATCAGGTCGCCCGTCTCACCCTGCAGCTTGGCGAGCTGCTCTTCGGGAATGACATGAACAGCATCTGAGGGTGAGGAAGACGAAGCCTCCACGTCAGCCTCACTGGGGAGGGCGCCCTTTTTCTTGGAGCTGTTGAGCGACACCACCGGCACCTTGAATCCTGCATAGCGCTGCAGGAACTCGTCGCGCAGGCGATGAAGAATGTCCTGCGTGTGCAGGCGCACGAAGGTCTCACGAATCATGTCCGACATCGTCTCGATATCGCACGCGTGTGTCCAGTAAGAGTCGTGTACCGAGGCGAAGGTGAGGCCTGCTGCATGGCACTCGAGGGCTGTAAGGATCATGTGCGTGGCGTCGAGACTGTGAATGAAGTTAGGCGGAAAGGCCGACGCCTGCTTTGCTGGCGAGACCTCTGAACTGGAGAGGGGATCGTGGATGAACACCGTCTGCATCGACGTCGAAATCTGTCGTTTCTTGGTCTTGCGGTATGGCTGCACGACGGGCAGGCCGAGCGCAGTGGTCCAGATCACGGAAGTCATCTGCTCCTTGATGATGCGATCCGCCTTGGCTGGGTCTCGCGAGAAACCCTTGGCCTCGGCACGTCGCAGCGAAGAGTCCTTTGGCTGGTACGGGCGTGTGGCCTCCTCGATGCGCTGAGGGGGAATCGACTTGGCAATGACCTTGGCCGAATAGCTGAGCCAGTCTTGGATCTGTTGAGCACCCGAGAAGAGATTGCCAATGCACGACATGATGACCTTGGCAAGGTAGCTCGCCGTCGAGAAGAGATCCTCTGCCGGAACATCACCACGGTCAGCGAGCTGGCGCATCACCTGGTTCTTGGCACCGACGAAGGTGACGCCGTACACGGTGGTCATCACGGTCTGCTTGACTACCTTTCGGGTGACCTTGCCCTGCAGAATCTGCGCCAGGCGCTCACCCTTGGCAGCCTCGTCATCCAGCACCTTGATCACCAGATCGGCGACACCAGAGTACACATCAGCCGGTCGATCACCCTGCGAGAGATTCACCTGCTTGGCACCGGCAAGGTCACCGCCGAGAGCGGCATAGTGCTGGAGACCGTTACAGGTTCCGTCCTGGTGAACGGGCAGGCTAGACTCGTACGCTTCTGGTCCCTCGGGGTTGTCAAGCGCAGCCTTGAGCTCCATACACGTGGCAAGGCACTGCCAAGGGTCATCGGCCTTGAGCCACCACTTGTTGCCGTCGAGGGGACGCTCGACGCTGTCGCGAATGTCAGCCTCATGGTCAATGGCAAACTGCTCCCGCTCAGCAAAGCTGGCTTTGTCGTAGCCGAATACGTTGGAGAGATGAATACGAAGCCATCGCAGACCAGCGGCACCGAGGGGCTTGGCATCAGCGAACATGAGCAGGCCTCGGCAGAGATCGTTGCCAATATGGTTGAGATGGGGAGGCATGGGATAGGCACGGCCACGGAAGTCCATGTTGTGGGGGAAGTAGAAGCGCTCTCCCAGGTAAGCTCGGGCGATTTCGAGCTTGTAGTTGACGTCGCAGCGCTGCGAGTGGTTCGACGCCCGCTGCTGGTTCCATTGCTTGAGACGCTGGAGGTAGACTGAGCGCGCCTTGATGTCATGGTCGTAGTTGGCTGGCTTCTCGGGCTCGGACTGCTCCATCTCGACTGGAGGCATGTCGGCGATACTCTGGCCCGAGTTCCACACCTGGATCATGACGTCAAAGATGGGCTTGTTGATCTTCCACGACGTGTTTCCGAGCACGTCCAGCGCGGCCAATACGGTATCCAGGTCGCCGTTCTCGGAAGCCGCGCGGAGATACGAGCCTTGCTCCGCGCTATCCTTGAAGCGCATCGCACTTTGGCGGACCGAATAGTATCCACCCGAGTCGTGCGAAGTCCAGGGTTTAGGAGGGACCAACATGGGCAGGTGTCTAGGGTGAAGGGTCTCTTGCACCGAGTCCTTATCGAGACGCTTGGCAATGACCTCGTTGAGCTTGATAACACCCAGCTTCTTTCCTCCAAGGTACTGGTACGTAGAGTAAAAGGCAGGCTGATCTTCTTCCCACAGAACGCCGTCGCGGTCGGTGGCCTTGCGGTTGACCGTGGCCACCTGCATCAGATGCTGGACCATGAAGCTTCCGACACGCGCGCGAACAGTCTGGGTCCATTTGGGAATGCCGGCCAGAACGCCTTGGTCCTCCATCTGCTTTTGCCAAGCCTTGACTTCTCTGCGAGCCGCAAAGTCAACGAGGCCACGCTTGCGCAGGACTGCCTGGGCAGTATGAGCGTTTTGCAGGATCTGTGGGTTCTTTCGGATGACATCCGAGTGGTACTCCATCTCGATGGCGCGGCCGACCGAGAGCAACGCACGAGTGGTCTTCATTCCGTCCGAGATGCCGCCGTGACCGCTCATTCGCATGAGCTCGAGGATGGTGATGAGTGCGAGTTTCGATACAGGGAGAAGTTTGAGGAAGGGAAGGATTTGCTGGTCCAGGGTCAACATGTTCTTTGCCGTTCGAGTCGATTCGCGTGCGACGGCGTCGAGTTCGTCGAGGTCCTTCCTGATCGTGACCTGGAGCTTGTTGTACCAGTCCCACATCCAAGTCTGCAGCGGCTTGGAGGACAGGGCGCCTGTCGTTTGGAGTCCCAGCTCCTCCAGCTTCTCTGCCGAATGCTCGAGCCTGCGGCGAGCAGCGTCGAGGGCGCTGTGCTCCAGCCACTTTTGTCGCTCGTATGGATCCGAAATAGTGCGACGGGCCTCTTGAACGATCGAGAGGTTCTCCTTGAGCGCAGCCAGATTGAACGGCATCTCGCCCTCCTTGTTCTCTGGCTCGCGGCCTAGGCGGCTTGCCTTTGAGGTCGTCTTCACCGGCAAGAGCTCCGGGACGTCCTGCAGAGGATCTCCAACGTCGCTGTCCTTGGCTTGAGCCTCCGAGAGCGCCTTGCGTCCCTCCAGAATGCTTCGGGCTGTCTCGAGCTCTTTGAGCATGGTGCTGTCGCCCATATGGGTGGCAGCTGACTCGAGACTTTGGAGCACGCGCTGTGCATCGACTTCGCCCTCTCGGGACTTATCAAGCGTCTTGCTTCCGAGTGGGCCGTTTACCTCAAGATCTTCAACCGATTCGGGATTGAACGCCGAAGACGTGAGAATGCTGTCAAAACCGAGTCCAGAGCGCTTGATGGAAGAGAGCAGCTCGTCTAGTGCCGGCGCGTTGGATGGGTATCGGCCTGAGCGCTGGAGGGTGACGATGCCACGCGCCATGGTGGCATGGGTAGCGGCGTTGGGAGCTGGGTCAGCCCATGGAGGCTGGTCGTTCGACGGGGGCGTCGCAGCGCGCACCATGTCACGCCACAGCGCCCAGGCTCGATCGAGCCATTCTGCTGTTCCCTGCAAGGATTCGGCCACGTAGGCTTTGCGGAGGTAAGCCGAGAGCATCGAGTTGTACGTCCAGACTTCGAGTGAGGTATCTTGCTGATCCAAGTGGCTCAAGTCGTGTTGCCAGTCATTTTCAGAGATGATACCCTGGGCGAATCGACGGCGGAGCTCCCAACGCTCGCGCGAGCGAAGCTCGGTCGTGCTGCGGAGCTCGAGGAAGAGCTTGTGGGCGCGTGTGATGAGTCCGGTGCCGAGACACGCTTTGAGGACACCGAGGAATTCGACGGATCTTGATGCGGGGTAGAAGGACTCATCGGCGCTGGTCATGGTGAGACCCGACAGATCGCCAAAGGAGAGAGCGGTGATGGAGGATTCAAGTGGATCCGAGGATGCAGATTTGGGCCTGAGCTGTCTGCGCAGCGATGCGGATCTTTCAGCCACGTCTGGCGGAAGCGGTGTGGGTAAGCGTGTGAGCGGAGAGCCAGTGGCAAAGGCATACGGCATGAAACGATGCCTTCGATCTGACCACGAATCTGAGGTCTTGCTACCCTGCGACGTCGGCGAGACTTGTGCTCCTGAGCGCGAACTGCTCGGCGAGGATGGGGTACTGGATGATGGATCATGCTGCTCACGATGTGCCTCTACCGCGGGACTTGCTTGGCAGAGAGCTGTGCGTGTGCTGAAGGAGGACTTGGATGCCGATGGACGCATCCATCTCGCCACTGCGGAAGGTGCGGCACGCACCATGGCGGCCTGCTTTGCGATCATGCCGCCTAATTATCGCCGGAGTGCATTCGACAGCTGTGATGACAGGTCAATTCGGAGAAAAACCGCACTGGTCTATGTTGGTATTCCGTGCGATGCAGGCGGGCAGACGCAAAATGCGAAGGATCTTGAGGAACCTCTCGCACCAATACTTTATGACCCAACAAGCCAAGACCGAGACTGATGATCGCCGTCAGCTTATCTTGAGCGAGCGAGCGAATGCGTTTGCGTGGTGATCTGAACGACGTAGAGTGAATGCTAATGGAGAAGCAAACGTATTAGTAACGAGAACTGTTGCTTCTTCTCAAATCACGAATACGCCCCACGAAGGACCAAATTCTTAGCGAGTCCGTCTGAGCTTCGCAGAGGCAGAAGCACAGCACGAAGGCGAGGAAGGAAAAAAAACAGGGGACTCAGCCTGCACGAAGTCCTGGAAGTCAAAAAATTTGGCCGCGTCGGTCAATCCGGAACCCTTGCCAGATTGGGGCCTAGTACAGTACTGCACTCTAGTCCCAATAATGTGCGGCACGAATTCGTAAAAAGGAAGCCAAGCGGAAAGGAGGAAAAAATGAAGAAATTTACACCCAACGGCCGGTTGGCCAGAGTCGGGTGACCCCGACAAAAAAGGCTCGACAGCAGGAAAGAAAAAAAAGTCAGTCCAAAAGGTGAAATCCGCGCCGTCCCTCTGCCCTGTCGCGGAGAAATGGTGGAGGTTTACCTCCTTGACCGTCGCAGGAAAAGAATATTTAATAATGGCGAGACGGTGACCTTTATATGTGAGATTATGGGATTTCAAATTCAAGAATCTGACACTAAAACAACAGCGCCCCTCCTCCACTTCCTGATCCCCATGCCCCTGCGCATGCGGGCCTACCTCACGATCGCGTCGGTGGGATCGGAACTCGGGTGCCTGCAATCTCGCACCCACAAGCGGCCGTTGGACAACAATTTCATCATTCTGCGCCTGCACACCTGCGACATGCAGAAATGTACAAGCGGAGCTGGCCAGGTCGAAATGCCTCCTCCTCCTTTGCTTGATCCTTCCTAGGCAGGAGGGGAAAGAGACAGTAAGGGTTGACGGAAGCAGAATGACAGAGACGAATCTCGGACCCTTTCCTTTATCGTGAAGGTCAGGCCATCGATGGCCTCACATTCCGCTCTTGAGCTAGCCGTCCTGGCTGCGATGGTCTGACTCTCGCCTGCCAGGTAGACACAATCAGCTCTTCAGATGCTCGAGCAAGAAAAGAAGTATCGATTGGTCAAGATTACATGCAGCTGGAAGAGGAGCACCATGCAAACAGTCCGGCAAGGCTGGGAGTGTGACTGCACAAAGCATGGGCTAACTTTGTTTGCGAGGTTGAATGAAGCGCACGTTGCGGCGGCGGCCAGAGTTGTGGTGCACGGCAGGGCTGTGCGGGTCGCCAAACGAGGAATAATTGTACAAGGGGGGGCAGGCCGGTCAGAAAATGAAGCGAGGCGCCTTCGCGGGCCGAACCCCATTTACGACGCGATTCAGATATGGCGCTGCCCAGTCCCGGACTTTCCGTCCGATTCCTGCTCGGCCCTTGCTTGACATGAACACTCTGAAAAGCCAAGGCGCTCGAAAGAGATGAATGCTGTGACCCTTGGTTTCTCCAAGACCATCAAGGGCGCCAACCAGGCACATCGGAAAAGCCTAAGGATGAGAGGCCCATACAGTGATGCGAGTCTGTTCTGGATGTCGCCGACTAATATCCATTAATTTATTTATTTATTTATTTTTTCTCCTTCAGCACTAGACTTGATTGCTGCACCTGGGCGTCGACCAGCAGCAGCAGCAGCAGCCGCCGCCGCGCCGCCAGAAAGCCAAAACGAGCACGCGCAGTCGTGCCGATGTTCAACACTCAGACCACCTTGAGCTGCAGAGTGCAGCAGCAGCAGCAGCTGGACTACGCCCTAAAGCAGGTTCAGCTCCGGAACCCTGCCTCGTGTCCCGCAGTCCGCTCTGTCCTTCCTGCTGTACTCGGGTCGCTTCTCGTGATAGGGTTTCCGTAGTCGTCTCGGATCTCTTCATCCACCACTCCCTTCTCGTCACACTTTAGCCTTGACTATCACAACCCTAAATCTTGTCTTTCGCTACTCAGCTCTCCAGACTCTCACTCTATCACATTGCCACCACGACTATCACCTATTTTCTGATTGATCGTGCCAAAATCTAGACACAGCCGACCACCCACTCCCGCCCAGTGTCGTCCAGCGCTCGTTTTGCTAGCCCAACAGTGGAAACATCGGCGTCTCTGTCGGCCCACTCTGTTCAGCCCAGCGATATTTGGATCAAACCACTTGTGCAACCTTCGACTGCGCGTCCATCTCTTGCGACGGTCATCCGGACTAAGGATTGGACTAGCATTCTGTCGCGCCGTTCTCCGAACAAACTTGGCCTGGCCTGGCGTGCGTAAGACTGCTCAAACTGCTGCGCACACAGACTCGTATTCCAAACCTGCTTTTCTTCTTGCACGAAACGGGATACATCCATTCAGTGACTCTGCCCGCGTTTGCGTCGATCCAATCCACATCTTGGCCTATCAAACCATCGCTCTCGTCCGTTGCATCCTCTGATCATCCAAGAAAATGGCGCCATCAGCCATCCGCAGGAAACTGGTCATCGTTGGAGACGGTGCTTGCGGGAAGACAAGTCTCCTGTGCGTCTTTGCCATCGGCGAATTTCCAAAACAGTACGAACCCACGATCTTTGAGAACTACGTCGCCGAAATCCGTCTCGATGGCAAGCCAGTTCACGTAGCTCTATGGGATACTGCCGGTCAGGAGGAGTACGAGCGCTTGCGTCCCCTCTCATACTCGCAGGCCCACGTCATTCTCATCGCCTTCGCCATCGATACGCCAGACTCGCTGGAAAACGTGCAGGTCAAGTGGATGGAGGAGGTCCGTCAAATATGCGGTCCGTCCGTGCCTGTCCTTCTCGTGGGATGCAAAAAAGACCTGCGCGAGGACGCTGTTGCTCGAGGCAAGCCCATCCAGGGTATCTACGTCGACAAGGCTGCCGGCAAGCAGGTCGCAGCCCAGATTGGTGCACGCTCGTATCACGAGTGCTCGGCCCTCAAGAACCAGGGAGTCGATGCCGTCTTTGAAGCGGCAACGAGAGCGGCAATGCTGGTTCGTAGCAACGGCGCCTCTTCGGGCGGTGCCATCTCGCAAAGCAAGACTCGGGAAAAGATCAACAACGACGCCGGCTCGTGTAAATGCGTCGTGCTCTGATCGTGGCCTATCCAGCCTCTTCTCCTTTCCTTCCCTCCTTCCATTGTCTCACACCTCGATTAACGCCTGCGGCATCGCCGAGGGCCCTTCCCCACGGTCGCGTGCCGTGTTGGATGACCTTGCCCGACTCACGACAGATTCCGACTCTCTGCCCCACTCGCATATTCGTCTCCTGTGTTCCTCCGTCCTGATTGTGCCTCACTGTCTCTTCCGTTTTCTTGCGCATCATATCTGTATTCAAGACATCCCTCGTTCCCCGCTCCGTCGTTGACCCCATGTTGCCGTGTTCTGCCGTGTCAAATCATGCCCTATCTTTCTGCTCTGTCTGTCGCATAGCAAATCCTTCAATCCTGTCCACCTTGTGACGTTCGCTTGTTTGTCAATTTACAACTCATGAAGTGACAGGACCCATCGCGATCCCTGCGATTTCAAGCAAGGCAGTCGGTGTCGGCAACGGCTTTTGCATGCTGCGAGAAGGTGACATTCTGGAATGCAGGAGAAAGAAACAGACTCGATGACTACGCAGTAACAAAGAGCTCGGCTGTGAAGGAGGCGAAATCGAGAGTAGACAGGAGAAGAGAAAGGGATTGTCAGTCGATTCGAACTGCTAAATCACAAAGCGGTCATTCACGCTATCAAAAAAACATGGGCAACTCACGTGTCTGTCCCTTGACGTACGCCGAAACCTCTTCCACCTTTTGGCACCAGTTATTCAGGCGGCCTTGAAGAGCCTGAATCTGACGGTGGTCAAGCACACGGGGCTGGACCCAGGTGATGCGGGCGAGCTGCGCAACCTGATCAAGGCTGCCCTTGATGAGCTTGAGACTGAGAGCCTTCATGACCAGGTGCTCAACCTCATCGACGGGCAACTTGGTCTCGGAGGCAATGGTGTCGAAGGAGATGGTGCGGTCGTCGGCAGACCTGCGGAACACACTCTCGATCAGCGCCATGAGGCAGATCTTTTGACGAAGGAAAGGCAGATTTTCAGCCAGAATCGGCTCCTTGGGAAGGTGTGGCGCCAGCGCCTCGAAGCGTCCAATGTCGCCGGCATTGAAGGCAAAGAGCAGATCAGAGAGCCAGCTGTGCGCGCTCTGGCCGAGCGAGGTCAGAATAGGGTGCAGAAGCAACTCTCCAAAGTTGTAGATGGTGTCGCCCAGCAACGCCGAAATGCTGAGGTCGTGTGCACGCTGAACGCGGTCGGCATCGGTGAGATCCGTGTCCACGTTGACGCAAGCAAGATAGAGCAGCGAGTTCTTGTAGTAGTTCGCATACTCGGCCTTGGCCTTGTAGAAGTCACCACAGACGCGGTAGTAGCTAGCATGCACTGCGTTTTCGACCGAATCAAAGGTGTCCAGAATGCTGCCACACTTTTCCATGGCCGCCTTGGTTCCGTCCGTATCTCCGAGGAGGAGCTTGAAGTGAGCAGCCTCCATGAGCGCATAGACGTAGGCATCTTGCGCATCGGGTGAGTCGACCTTGACTACGAGCTCTTCGAGGAACTGCAACGCTTGAGACGGATCCGGGAACTGCCGTGATACCTTGACGCCGATTCCTGCAAGCTGCAACTGGTTGATCTTGGAGCTGAAGCGCTTGACAAACTTCTCGTACAGCTCGATCTGGATGGGTGGAACCTGCGAATCGGGATGGGACAAGAACTCCTCAATGGTCAAAGTAAGCTGGTACCACAGCTTCTTGTCGTGCAAGGTCTGGAACTTGGGGTAGAAGGGGCGCAGGCCCGCTGGCGTCGAGGATGACGAGCCGACCGTCTCCAGATATGACTCGTCGACATCGACGTCCATCCCTGATGCTGTGCCCGCTGCTGCCATATTGTTCTCGGAATATGCGGATGCGAGTCAAGAGGTGGAAGTTGGAAAGTACGCTGTTCAGGGAAGGCGGCCTCCTCGGATGAAACTGTGACTGTGTGCAGAGGAGCGCGTGCCTTGCTCTGTCTATGTTTGTGATCGATTCGGAGAATCCGCTGTATGTCGAGACTTTGCAATGCTGGCGAAGATGACGGTGTTGATGCTAGCTGAACCGATGAAGTGTTGCTCTAGAGAAGGAGCAAGGAAAGGTGGCCCACACTGCGCGTCCTCGATCACCTCCACCAGAGCGTCAATCAATCCTGGAGAGCGCAGACCTCGAGGCCACGCTATATTGAAATTCAACAATCTGACATACTCGTGTGAAGAGACAGCATCTCGACGCGACCGCTTTCGAATGTTATTTGATGCTGCTGCGAATCCAGTTCAGCTTGGAAAGCAAGCTCCGGCTCGTCTGCAATGTTGTGCAGTACAGTACTGTAAGAGGACAATACTACAGTACTGTTCTCTGCTGCGTCGGAGTGCGATGGTCCGGTTTGAAGGCCGGTTTAGAGTCCAACACTTTCAACACCTTAATTACTTTCTGCCTCGAGCCTTCCACATGGACATCAGTACTGTACCATCTTCGTTCGGCCTTTGATCATCATTTGATTGCATCTAGTTGCTCGCCCGGTGCAAGGGAGTAACATGTTCTGAAGCAATAGTCTGACTCAGCAACGACTTTTGCAGAAGAGCAAGGCAGATCGAAGGGCATGGCGCAGGATCGGATTCTCCAGCAGGGTGTCGGCCACTATCCGACGCCCAAGCGCTTCTCGCGGTGCTTCGCACTGGTCGGGGTGGTCGCTCTGGCGATTCTGGCATCTCTGTTTCTCTCTGCCGACGAGCTTGAAGCTCAACATCACCAGAGAGGCTTTCCGTCCCAATTTCGATCCTTGCCGGATCGTTATGTGATCTGCTCTCCACCTAAGCGGACGCTCAGTGTCGGATCTGCATCGAGCCAGGGCTCGATCTATACCGGTGACGACGACCGCTTCGCTGATTCCAATGGATTCGCACAGTGTGTCGCTATTGACAATGGTACTATTGCCGATGTCGGATCTCGACAGGATGTTGTTTCACGATTCTTCGAACCTCGCGATTACGAAGGAAAAGCAACGGGCAAGAAAAAAACGAGAAGGCCCAAAGGTAACAAAGCAGCACGACTTGAACGATCGCAGTTGCGTCGCGAACGTAAGGAGAAGAGTGGCGCTATGAGTCAAGATCCTCGAATCGTACACTTGCAACCGGGCCAGACACTCTTTCCCGGCTTCCAGGATGCGCACGGCCACATCCTCGATTACGGCTGGTCGCTTAAGGTCGTCGATCTCGTGGGAGCTCGATCGGTCGATGAGGTCGTTCGACGGCTTGAAGCATACGTTAGGCGGGATCCGAGACTCAGCGCCTTTGCCAACGGAGAATCGACGGCGAATGTGCCCTGGCTCGAAGGGCTTGGTTGGGACCAAACCAAATGGTCTCCGCCCATATTCCCAACTGCAAAGGACCTGTCCAAGTCGCCTGTCCTGCGCAACTTTCCCATTTCCCTACGCAGGGTTGATGTACATGCGCTGTGGCTCTCGGAGAAGGCGCTCGCACTCGTCTCTGAGGGCGCTGTCGGCTTTCCAAAGTCTCCCGCAGAGGACCACCGTATCGACGGTGGCTTGGTGCTGCGCGATGATGCCGGCAACCCAACTGGCATCCTAATCGACCACGCCATGAATCTAGCCTACCAAGTAATTCCTTCCTGGACCGATGAGCAGCGGCAAATTTTTTTGGATGCCGCGGCAGAAGGTCTCCTCCGGGCTGGTATCACTGCGGTGGGCGACGCCGCGACCGATCTGCAGGCCGCGGCGTTCTACAAGCGCCTAGACGACCAGGGAAAGCTCCCCTTCCGCATCTATTCGCTTCTGGCCTGCCCGCCCGAGCAGCGCCTTTGTGCTCATCGGATTGCAAAGGTGCGGCCGACGCGCAGCCGCGATGGTCATGGCCGGTTCACGCTTCGCGCCGTCAAGCTCTTCAATGACGGTGCTCTAGGTTCTTGGGGCTCAGCTATGTGGGAAGATTACGCCGACAAACCCGGAGAGCGTGGTCTATTGCTCATTAGGGAGGAGGAGCTGAAGTCCGTGGTCAGCTACTGGCTCGAGCGTGGCTGGCAAGTGGGCACCCATGCCATTGGGGACAGGGCAAACACGCTCACCTTGGATGCGTACGAGGCCTATCTCGCTGCTCACCCCGGCGATTCCGACCTTCGCCCACGAGTCGAACACGCACAGCTGCTGCGGCCCGCCGACTTCGGCCGATTTGCCGAGCTCGGTGTCATTGCCTCCGTGCAGCCAACTCATTGCACGTCAGACATGGGCTATGTCGAGTCGAGACTCGGCTACGAGCGTGCGGCCGCTGAGGCCTATCCCTGGAAGTCGCTTGTGGGTCGAAACGCCAGCGTCGCCCTGGGCTCCGACTTTCCCGTCGAGTTGCCGGATCCGCTGCATGGAATGTATTCGTCCATCACGCGACTCGACCCACACGGGGATTCGCCTCATGGTCCAGGCGGATGGTTCCCGCACGAGCGGCTCACACGCCGACAAGCGCTGAAAGGCTTTACCCAGGACGTCTCGTTTGCGCAATTCGAGGAGAGCATTTCCGGCACCATCGCCGTTGGAAAGCGGGCGGATCTGACGGTGCTGGATCGGAACATCTTGGACGAGGACCGCGTATCTGCGTTGTCGCTTCGCAACGCACGCGTGGACGCCACCATCATCGACGGAAGAGTCGTTTACGATCGCCTGCAGAGCAAGTCTGCCCCGTCGAGCAGCGACAAAAGCTTCGAAGATAGCATTGGCAGTCTGGTCGCGAGGCTGACGGAGTGGTATTCGGCAAGTGTCGCCAGGGTGAGAGGGCGAGTCGTGCGGGCTCTGCAGCATTATCCTCTCGCGATGGGCTGGATGGCCGGTGTTCTTTCGACCGTCTTGCTGCTCGCTCTCCTTCTTATTTCGCAGTGGAGCGGAAGCTGGAGGGGAGACACAGATCCGGACATCTATCGGAATCTCTCGGCACTTGCTCTCAACGTCCGACGACCTCTGACAGTCTGGATGAACATGGGTCTTTGGAGGAGCCAAGAGGACCTGGCAGATGAGGACCTCGATCTCAGTACCGCGTGCAAAGCACTGGCAGAGAAGCTGTACGCGCGAGCGGCTGTCAAGCCAGAGAGCAACATTCTCGACGTGGGCTGCGGCTCTGGCGACTCGACTCTCTTGCTCAATGATACGTATCGACCCAAGGTTCTTCATGCAGTCACATACCTCGACGCGGAGGCGCGCGTCGCGGCGTCGCGAATCGAAAGCCATCTGGCCTACAGTGGGACGGGCAAGGCGGACAGCGGCGTCAAGGTGTGGGCCGGGGATGTCAACCGGTGGTTTCAGGGACGCACAGCGAATGACGAGACCTACGACTACATTCTGGCGCTAGATTGCGCCTACCACTTTGCCGATCGGGCCCAGTTCATCCGACTAGCATCTGCGCGCCTGAACAGCGGCGGCACACTCGCGTTTGTTGACGCTCTGGCGAGCTGGCCGGCACCCACAAGCAAGGCTCTGCTTGGACCCCCTCGAGTGCCTTATCCCCGCAAGAAGCCTGGCTGGGTCGCATCGCTACGCCATCGCATTAACTGCATGTCGCTGTCCGTTTCCATCCGCAATCTCTGGTCTATCGACCGCTATGTGGAGGAGCTTTGTATCCAAGGTGGTTTCAAGTCTGACAGTGTCCAGATCGAAGACATCACAGCCGACACCTTTGTCGGCTTTGCGCGGTTCTTACGACAAGTCTCTGGTCCAGACAGCGGTTGGCGGGGCGGTGGCCCTGTCATGCGGCTTGCGCTTGGCCAATTTGCAGATGTTGTGGAGAGATGGGGCGCCGGCGGTGACGAAGGTATGTTGCGGTACTGTGTCATTGTCGCTCAAAAGGCAAGTCCGTAGAGTTATCACACGCAGTTGTTTCAGCCGGATAAGCGGGTAGTTTCAAGACCAAATCCATTCTGATGTCGGAAGACATGTGTTGCGATTAGCTGCAATCCGTTCTATTCAGGAAGTCGAGCCTGATTCCGTTGTTTTTGCGCTGTCACCTGGTTGAAGGTCCTGCGAGCGGAGGTTTTCCATTCTGAGATTGTTGCGCTTGGCTAGAAGGCGCAGGGAGCGGTCCTTTTCGATCTGCGACATGTTCTGCCAGTTGGCGATGCGCGAGATGGTGCCGTCCGAGTTTACGACCATGGGACCAAGATGGTCGAGTTTGATCACATTATTGGGCTCCTGACCGGGCTGGGCATCCGAGGGTGCGGGCAGGCCGAGCACAGGCGTCGACTGTGTCGGTCCGGAGTTGATAGACACGGAGACCTCTGCATTCGCAGAGGTTGATGTCATGCTGCTGGTACAAATGGATACCTGTGCTTTGTTGCTGTCAATCCCAGGTCGGCGTCGGCGGGTCGTGTCCGGCGCTGGATTAGAGCACTGCAAAGAAATGTGGTGGCAGGGAAGTCGGCGACAGGGTTCAACCTGAAATTCTCATAATGTCCAAGTCGAGCTTGTGTGACTGCAGGTGGAGGTAGAGAGAACAAAGAACAGATATTAATCACATGTGCACTATTTTCGCTTGAATCTGCGCCGGAAATTTGTGTCCGGTTCATTTTTGCAGCCTGCCTTTGCCAGAACCTTCGTGCGGGTGCGGGCAGCGCAAATGCCGACGCTGCTCAGCTTGTCACAGTATACTCGAGCAATGTATCATGTATGAATGTAACTCTGATTCCCAGCCCTTTAAAAACGACTTTACGTCTCTACTCTAGTGTGAACGACTCTAGGCAACCGAAGATGTGACAGAATAAAGGAGACCCAGAATAAAGGGGAGAACAAAGAATGAACCAAGGGCTAGTGATGAAGGTCTCCCTTGGCCTGTGCTTCCGCGACCCGCGCCAGAATGTGAACCTGGTCTGCAACTCGTTTCAACGTGGAAAGCACACGGCCGTTGCCTTCGGCGAAGCCATACTCGTGATATTCGAGGCCCCATTCCTTGCAGAATGGGATGACGAAGCGGTCGCGTACCTCTCGCAGGTTGTGTCGTGGGACACGCGGAAACAGGTGGTGCGTCACCTGCATGTGCAGACCGCCGTGGACAAAGTCGAGCCAGGGTGGACAGTCCACGTCCATGGTCGTACGAATCTGGCGCGACGCAAAGCTCTCGCTGAGGCCCAGATCCTCGGAAGACTGTGCGAAGTGTGACAGCACTATCTGGACGTGGAGCGGAGAGGTGACAATGTGGCTGACCAGCAGATACGCGATCCGGACGGGCCAGCTGGGCAAAGATCCGAGCAGACCATACCCGTACCACAGCCAGAAAGTGAGCAGACCCGTCACCTCCAGCGCCCACCACCGATCTTTGCGTGCTTTGAGCGCCAAGAAGCCGTACGAATTGGCGTAGAGATTGAATCGGCCAAGCGACATGATGATATAGTAGAGCCTGTGCTGGTGTTTGAGCAAGAATCGACTCGGCGCGTCAAACGCCAAGATGCGTCGATAGTAGGACGACCACAGTCCGAGTGGGCGATTGCTCCTCGAGCTCTTCGAGCTCCCGAGCACATCTTCGACGCTGTCAGAACCAACATCGATGATACTTGCCTGGCCTGCAAGCACAAACTGCGGCGAGATGGCAAAAAAGGGCATGTGTTGGATGTCAGGGTCGTGCTCCGGGTGATTGGTCACGAGATGGTGAACGTCGTGGTTGTCACACCACCATCCAATGCTCAGCCCGCCGATAAAATCAGCGATCGTGGTGCCAATGATGCGATCCAAAGCCCAAGAGTGTGAAATGCCGCTGTGCCCCGAGTCATGGGCCGAGAACGTGAGCTGGTGCCAGAACAATCCCAGAAAAAGACTCGAGAGTAAGAAGTACGCAGTCGACAGATGCAAGCTGAATGGAAGCAACGGAGCGAGAGAGAGCTCGTCTACTTGCTGCCGGCCAAGCTGCGACTGTCCCTTTGTCCAGAATGCAAAGGCGATGGCACCCAGCGCCACGTAACGTGCCATCTCGCGGGCGTACCCGCTAGGGCGTAGATCGTAGAGCCCGGCCTGCTTAACTTTGTCATGCATGCATCGGTACGCCTCCGAGATCTGCCTTTCCCGGTGTGGATCGATGGAAGCTGGATCGGGCGGCGGCTCCAGAAGTTCAACAGGAAGCGGGAACGTCGCGGGTCGATCGACAACCAGTGTGCTTGGAGCCGGAGGCTGCGCCTCTGATTGAATATTTCTTCGCCGGAAGAGTCCAGATTCGTGTGACCTTGGCGGCTTACCCGAAGCCATCAACATGTTCTCTATGCGCTTCTCGTCGGAAGAGCTTGGCTCGCTGCCTTGTTCGCTCTCGAGTGTGTCGGCATCGCTGGGAGCCGCAGTCGAGGGTTCCGAGTTGCGGTGGTGCCACATCGCTACCTGAGCGTGCGGGTGGTCAAGCTTGCCCTTGCGGTACCCGAGCTGTACGGGGGGCACTAGCGGGCGCCAGTTGTCCCAGTCGAGCTGGTCCACGTAGCCAATCTTGAAGCGCGACATGAGAGTCTCGAGCGTGCTATTCGAATGATACGCCTCGATCTCGTCGGTGGCATCCCTGCCGACAAAGTGCAGGATTGCAAGCTCGCCGCCAGGGTGGCGCTCTAGCCAGCGATCGAGCTTGTACACCTGTCGTCGATGGAGAACCAGCGTCTCTCCGCGTGCAATCCGCTCAGCCAGCTGAGCTCGCGAAAAGGTGCGGGGGGCGCGCTTGACGGGCGATGCCGACAGAGAGGCACTCGTACCGACCTGTGCGGCTGTCGTGGGGGCACTCATGCTGATCGGGATCTCGCCAATGGCCCAGCCTCTGTCGACTTTTCGTTGGCACCTTCGTTGGCACCTTCTGTGGCAACGGGCGAGCCGAGTCGTTGGCGCAGCAAGCAATTTAGTCGTCGGCCGTCGATCAATGAAAAAGAGAGGAAAACTTGCAAGGTGTCGATGTGCCGTGGCCGAGAGACGTCACTGTGATGGAAGGAGGACGTGGGACAAGTGGGAGGGTTTACGACCAACACGGTGCTTCATGTGGCAATACTGTACGCGAGCTGTTGACCAGCATCAAGGGTTTCCAGAAGAAGCAAAAAGAGGGTCCCGAGTACTGTATTGTACTGTCTCGTACAGTACCTGTGGCTGTATCGAGAACCCATGAACAAATTAATGAACGCTTCGGAGAACGTTTCGGCCTGCTCTGTGACTTTGATGCAGGATTTCTCGGCCTGTCTTGCACGCGCGCATGCATCCTTTAGAGACACACACGCGTGCAGGCACGCAAGCTGTTCCAGAATTACTAGAATACAGTACTACAGTAGTAATGTAGTACGCCTTTTTTTGCGGACCAAAGGAGGCCAGATCCCCGCACTACGGACATCACCTACGTGGCTTGGTGGCCTCGCCAGAGTAGGGTAGAGTAAGTAGACTAGAGTAAGTAGACTACTGTAGACTAGAGTACTGTACTGTACAAAGTACAGTGCAGTACGAGGAGGAGATTTTAGAATATTGAGCTTTCTCTGCCTCTTTGCCCTGCAGTGCACAGGCCAGGCCAGCTCAAGAGGCTAATTACCACCGCGACATACCGGACTTGCTGTCAGCCTTCTCGGCACATACGCGCTGCCGCTTCCATCATCAGCTTCAGCAACACTTATCTGTCGAGTTGCTCGTGAGATCGTGACAGTGGTGCTGTCAGGAATTTACTATCATTACCTCTCTATCTCGACCACACCCGTCTCCCCATCCCATCGTGCAAGTGTAGCTGCGGGCGGCCGTCCAGTCAATCGCAGCGTGCAGCAGCGCGAACGTCGAACCGGCTCATTCACCATGGCGAGAACACAGCACTTTCCGGTGCAGGCCAAAATTCCCGTTTACTCGGTCGGATTTGTCAACGATGATCTTCTCGTCTATTCAGGTGGAGGAGGTGCGGGTCGATCTGGCGTGACCAACGCCATCGTCGCCGCACGCGTCAACATCCCGGGCCAGACCATTGACAAGCTCGACGAGCTCAAACTCTCCAGGGACGAAGATGCACCCATGACTATGGCTGTCAACGTCCACAAGTCACAGATCGTCTGCGGAATCAATAACCCTGCGGACCAGGTCAAGTCGGGAAGCAACCGGCCGATCCGCATCTTTGACTACACACTCGCCGAGTCTGGCCTCGACGAAAAAGATGCGTCGGAAAAGTCGATCAACGGCGGTACAGCGAGGCCAGATATCAAAGGGAAGCAAAAGGCCCCTTCTGATCAAGAGCTCAAGCTGCAATTTGCGAGTGCTGCCGCCTCGCTCGACATCCGCGATCCGGAGCAGTACGTCAAGGTTGCCGTCTTTAGTCCAAACGCCCGCATGCTCGCAGTGGCAAGCACCGATGGCCAAATCGCGCTGCATCGATACCCTTCTCTTGCGCCGGTGTGGATTGATGACGCTAACGCCGTCGACGCTTCCATCCCTGCAGACGCCGCTTCTCTAGCCGAAGAGCAGGGCACCTCGCTCTCGTTCCCGTCGCAAGACTTCGTCAAGGACGAGATCTACGATGCAGACTTCTCTCACTCCAACACACACGTCGTATTTACCTCTTCGTCCAAGCTGGTTGTCTACTCCACTTCGCCATTTGCTCCATCTTCTCGAGACGGCAGCGTGGTCGACCTGGACGACACGGCATCGCTGCCGGCTGAGGGCTATGCACAGACCATTCAGACCATCAAGAATCCAGCGCTGGGCGGCAAAGGGCCTTGCTCCTTTCGTGCTGCCCGTTTCGGCCGTGACACCAGCAAGGAGAAGCTCTTCACTGTAGTCAATGCGGCGCCTGCAGGAGGAAAGGGGCCCAAGGCCAAGATCCGCAAGAGTTTCATCACTGCCTGGGACGCCGACTCTTGGGACCTCATCGAGACACGCCACGTCTCGGATCGCCCCGTCACCGTGTTTGACGTATCGCCGGACGGAAAGCTGCTCGCTTACGGCTCCTCGGATCTCAGCGTTGGCATTCTCGATGCACGTACGCTGCGACCTGTACTCAAGATTCTACATGCTCACGACTTCCCACCCACCTCGCTCCGCTTCAATCCGGACTCGACGCTTCTCGTTTCTGCAAGTGCGGACAACACGCTACGCGTGATTCCCATCCCCACCAAGGCGGCGCTCGACTCGGCGGCTTCCGCGACGGGAGCTCTTGCGTTTATCTCCGAGACCCGCCTCGGCTTCTACACTACCATCTTTGTCTCGCTTCTCATCGCCGCTCTTGCGCTCTGGTTCCAGCGAAATTACCTGCTCCAATGAGGCGAGCAGAGGCGGGTCACCTTCCAAATCAGCGCATCTCGACTGAATTAAAGCGCCATCAAAAGATGCTGTATCTGTTGTGCCCATACAAGTACATTGTGGCCATGCGAGAAAATACATTGTTGTACAATACACTAGGTGAGAAATGATGCCTGCCCGTCTGCAGTGACTGGCAGGCTTTGGTTGCAAGCTGTTTGCAGGAAGGGAGGATGCTACGAAGCGGAAGCGGGCGTTGCACCAACAGATCCTTCAGCCTTGTCGGCGTCGTCGCTTGCAGACTTGCTCGCGGATTTGCTGCCCTTGCCCTTGCGCACCAGGAGCTTGCCGATGTAGTCTTGTGCAAACGCCTTGATCTTGGAGCGCTTCTCATTCGACAGGTCCGCAATCACGGTGCCACTTGTAGGTGGCCATGACTTGGGGTTCTTCATCTCCTTGCTCACAATGACGCCCGTAAGCTCTTTGGCATACTTTTTGAATGTGTCGCGTTCCAGCTGGTCCTTGTGTTTGGACATCTGGCGTACGACGAGCTCGCCCACCATCTTGCGCAGCTTCTTTTCACTGGCCGCCAGTGCGTCGCCACCATTGTGACCACTGGAAACCGCACCTGCGGCTGTCGAGACAGATGTCGAGGCGCGCACGTTCAACAAGGACGATGACGACGACGACTTGTGTCGCTTGTCTGCGTGCCGGGACGAAGAAGAGGGGCGCTTGCGAGACGACGGAGCGGCAGTCATCCCTTGCAGCTCAAGCTCTCGAGCTGCCTTGGCAGCAGCTTCGGCCTCTTTGCGGCGACGCTCTTCCTGTTCGTTGGCCTCTCGGATGATGTCTTCGATCGACTTGGCGGGCACCGCAACCTGTCCTTGTTGCTGCTGTTGCAACGAGGAAACGAGCCCAGGTAAAGACTTTGCCAGCGTCGACGAAAGCGCAGCTGTTTGCTGGTCTGGCGTGAGAGGGCTGTGCGCCACACCGTTCATCCGCGTCGGTGTGAAACTGCTCGGCGAGTTGCGGCCATGCGCGAAAGCATGGTTGAGGCCCTTGCTCCTTGGGTGAAGTGCTGCTGCAGAAGCCATGGAAGCGGGCAAAGGCGGTGGCTTCCACGACGAAGAGGACACTGTCTTGCTCTCCGAGTCACGGTCGAGTGCATCGCCCAGCTCCGAGGAGATGGCGTTGGGTGCTTGTGCCCTATCGAGCGCCATTGCATCGTCCGAGTCAGGCATCCTGCGCCGATCGGCCCAGGTGGTGATGGCGGGCTTCTCGCGGCCGGGCTCGTCATTCGAGCTGGTGGCTTCACGGCGAGCAATGCGGTAGCTCAAGTCGAGCCGGTGCCAGGCATCGAGAAGATGCTCAGCACGAGTCGAGACATCGGCGTCGGGCTTTGGCGGCGGCAACGCCGCAAGCGGCTGCAGCTCGGGCTGCGGCGTCGTAGCAGCGCCATTAGAAGGCTTGGGAGGCTGCGTAGGGGCGAACACCCCTCCATGTCTGGTCTCATCCTCCACTTTGAGCGGTGGCGCCACAGATCCCGCCCTGATCTGGTCTGGACCGAGAGAAGGTCGGTTTGCGACCGTCTCGGTGTCGTCCTCCGTCTTAACATCGGTAGTGCTGGGCTCTGTCTTCGCCTCCTCGTGCAAGTCGAGCTTGATGTCCTTGGCAATGGCCTCCGGTTTGGTTGCCGGTTTGGGCCGGTACGTATCAGCCACGATGCGGACCTGGTCCTCGACGCCGCAGTCGATGACCTTGTTTCGGGCAATGAGAGGCCAGCGAGCGAGTACGTTGATTATGAGAAGTACTATGTTGCGGTCGTTCCACCATTGCTCGAGCAGAAACTGCATGAGGATAAAGCCATGCAGCTTGACAAGCGCCTTTTGCACGTTGACATCGTCGGTCATCTCCATGCGACGAAGCAGCTTTTCCAGGATTTCGCGTTTTGGTCCCGCCTGACGCGCCGCCGTCATCACCTTGGTGGCCTCGTGCTCCTTGATTGGGCGCATCTTAGGAATGTAGTCAAGATCAAGGCGCTTGCCGCGTTTACGACGCGAACCTTTGGCCTCGGTCTGCTCGACCTCATCGGCAATGCCGAGCGCATCCAGAAACAGGTCATCCATGCCGCTGAGATCTGTCTGAGTCTTGCCACCTAGCGTACCGACGCAGTTGGGCTCGCCGCAGTAGCACTCCTGCGCATCGTTGCCGTAGCGGTCCACATTGTAGTTGAAGGTGAGCTCCTCGCCCTTCTGGATGTCGCGCTTCGCAAAGATGCCCATGCGCAGGTGCTTGCCGACCTGCCACTTGGAGACGGAGCAGTTGGGATTGCAGCTGTGATTGATGAAGCGGGCCTTGCCGCCCTTTTTGGTGGCGTCGAGATACTCGTTTGGCTGGAGCATCATGAAGTAGAAGTGGCGGATGCCCTCGACGCGATACTGCTGCATGCGCTGCAGAAAGGTTGGCTGGTTCATGACCTCGCCGATGTATTCGTATACGAACGAGTCCTTTGGGATTTGTTGGGCAGCGCGAAGGCCAAAACCCTTCTTTTCGGTCTGAACGATCTCAATAGATGCATACTGGCGGCGGTTGAAGCGTTGGTTGCGGCAGAGCTTGCCCCACCTACAGCGGGATGGAGAGCATTCAATCTGGGTCATGCGATTGATGCAGCCGGACTCGTCAGTGCAAGCGAGGGATTCATCGTCGGCAAGGGGATGACAGTCGCAAAGCATGTGGTCGTCGAATTTGCCAGGCGGTCTGCCAAGCTTCTTGTCGTGGTAGTCGTTTTGGGCGATTTCGGTAAAAGTAGACATGGCCGCGTCATAAGCAAGAGGCAGGTGATCGACAAGCTGCGGTGGTGCTCGGACTTTCGAGCGTGCTGCAGTTGGGCGGCGCAGACCGGATGAAGATGCAGACGCCGAGATCTCGGACGCATGAGAGTCGGCACGGTCCATCGGCAGCGATTCGGCCTCTTCTCTGGGCGTGGAAGAGCTGCTGAGCGAGGGCGGCGAGTGAGAGCGGCCAGATCGTGGCGATTGCTGTGATGCAGCCAGTGATGCGCTCTGGTGGTGTGGAGATGGAGACGGAGACGGTGTGAATGTGGGCGGCGGCGGCGGTGTTGTTGATGTCGCTGTGCGATCTGGTGCGAATTCGCGCGGCGTGGACCCTTTTCTCGCCCCTGTCGACAATTTGGATGACGGTGTCTCGTCCGACATTGCTATTGTTCCGTTGTGCGCTGAGAGAGGCAGAGAAGCCGTTGGTGTTGGGTCTGTTGACAGGGCTCGCGGGGTGATGGGCTGAGGTGTCAGGGGCGCGCTGGTAGCGGACCGCATCGATGGCGAGGCGGATGCAGACGACACATCCTCCAGAGGCGCCGACATGCTTGGTGTAAGCCAAGGAGCCAGAGGCGAGGATTTGATATCGCGCGTGGTGGTTTGGGATAAAGAGTGGATGAGGATCGGGGCAGCGGTGATCAAAGGGTCCAAGCAACGCACAAAGGAAGCAAGCAGGCAGGCAGGCAGGCAGGCAGGCAGGCAGGCAGACAAACAAACGAAAACCCGCAAAAAGTGGCGCCGGAAGCACCACTCACTCCCCAAGCGTGCCAGCCGCAGAACCTTTGTCCCACAAGTCGACATTAAAGTGTTGAGCGGCTCGTATTCCACCATCCGACCGCCGCTCGCGCTTTGCAACACCGCAAATTATTCGTTCGAATACACACACACACACATACACACCACATACAGTACATGCAGTACACACATAGTGAAGCCGAGCAGAGACAGAGTGGTGTGTGTGAGAGAGAGAGTGAGCGCGCGCGACACCCAACCGACTCTCGGAAGTCGGGAACAGTGGTCTAACAGACGCCCTGCAACATGTACAGTACAGTAGTACAGTAGTCTAACTACAGTGGAAGCACAACGCATGGATTTGCTCGGTCGGGCTCGCGCCCCTTCATTTCTCCAGAATGTCGCACTCAGCGGACTGTTTGCGAGGGCTGGTGTAGCCTACCCCCTGTTCAATCCACAGCAAACATATCTGGTCCTTTGCTCGTGCTATGGGGCGAGAGCAAGTTTCTATTGCGGACGATGTAGTGTCGCAGCTTACATTTGCTGGCCAAGTCAGAGAAACGACAGACAGGATCAGGGCGGTTGTGGTTGGTTGGAGATGTGGAAAACCCATCCCCACAGTTAAAGTGCCGCGATGGATAGAGAGAGAGAGAGAGAGAGAGAGAGACTAAATAAATGCATGGGTTAGATTGAGCGCAGGACCACCAAAACCCGCCGCAACCGTCGCGCTCTCTCCTCTCGCCTCACCTCGCCTCTCCTCGCCCAACTGGCTGGCTGCTCTTGAGTCGACTCAACCGATGCTGCTCACGTCGCCTACGCGAGTGGAGAAAGTGTTCGTGGTCGTGGTGTCGAGTGCCATGTCGAGGGTACAGTACAGTATCAGCTACAGTATTGGTACAGCTTGTACCAATCATCGGGTCACTGATCGCCTCCTCATACCAGCCTTTTTGCTCCTTTGCACACCCTCCTCACGATTCGATCGCATCACCTCTCCGCATCCCGTCTTCCAATCATCGGCCGACTGACCCACGCCCCGGCCTCAGCTGCGCTCTTCTTGGTAGCCCAAGTGGCCAGCCAGTGGATAAGCAATCTTTTTTTCCCCCAGCTCTGCAAACTTTCGACCGTGCTGCAGCGTTTTGCAATTGGCCTCAATGACAGGCACTTTCGACCATGTATCAGTATCCCAATCAGAACAGGCATGGCGCACAGTCCTATAATGGTGCCTTGCCCCAGCGTCCCAATCGCAGCGCCGCTATCCCCATCGTGGCTCCCAACACCTCGGCTGTGCAACCCAAATCGCCCAACGTCGCACACTCCCAGGCCGAATCTGCCAAATCACCCAATGCCGCCCATGCCAATGCGGTGGCCAACCGCAAGCCGTGCCGCAACATTGCCATCTACGGAAACTGCAAGTACGAGAACGACGGCTGTCCCTTTGATCATACTGCTCCCTCCGCCATCTCCAGTCATGCAGTAGGCACACCTTCTGCCAGCGGATCTCCAGTGACTTCCAACGCATCGGCCCCGGGCGCAACACCCAAGTCGCCCATTCCACCCTCGTCTGGACTATCCGCCTCGTCTGCCGCCTCTCCTGTCAATTCACCCAACAAGATGCGAGCAGCTGCTCCGCCGATGACCGCCAGCCCGCTCAAGGGCGGCCTCAGCGCTCGCAACGTTGGTGCAGCCGTCTTTGTCCCCAAGAGCACGGGAGGCTCCTCTCCTGCATTGTCAGCGTCTAGCGCTGTGCCGATGCAAAACAGACGCGCTGCTCAGACCGACGACGTGGCCTCGGGCGTGCAAGACATGGCCATCGACCCACCCAAGCCGCGAGAGCTTTCCTCGGCTGCATTTGCCAGCGGCCGCCTCACACCCAGCTCATCCGGATATGAGCAAGACTCCATGTCTTCGAGCTACGATCCCCCGTACGCCACATCCTCCTCAGCCATGCCGTACGAGGCGTCATTCGGTATGCAAAACTCCTCGGCAACCCCAACACCGCAGTCGCACCAACAGCACCCCCACCAGCAGCAGCAGCCGCCGCCGCCGCAGCAGCAGCAGCAGCAATCGGCTCCGCCTCCGCCGCGCGCCTTCAACCCATACGAGCACATGAACGAATTTGGCGATCCCGCTCCGACTGGCGCGCCTCCTGGCCTCGGCCTCGGCAGTGGCATGGACTTCTACACCTCCGGCGCCACGTCCAAACTGCGACAGCCTCTTCAGTATCACCTCTACGCTCCGCCGCTACCACACGTCTCTAATCTGCATCCGCATCACCTCTCCGCCAACGCCTTCTTCCTCAACCCAAATCAGCGCGAAGAGCTACAGCGAAAGCAAGAGGCCATGCACGCCAGCGTGCCACCACCAGAGCTGGGCGGTCCCAATCTGCCCGACGAGCTTCATGTCTACCACTCTCTCGTTCCCTTGGAGCACCCTGGTCCCAGCGCCCCTGCCTCGATGGGCATGCCGCCAGGCCTCATCGATCCCCGCATGGGTGCACCTGGTGCCAGCGGCGCCACCGGTGCATCCGGCGACCACAGCCGTATTTTTGGCTACCGCAGTCACTCGTACAAGGCCACCTGCACGCTCGATGGCAAGCGCTACGTGCTGCGTCGACTCGAAGGATTCCGGCTGCAGCACGAGACAGCCATCAGCCTGGTCGAGCGATGGAGACGCATTCGCCATCCGAGTATCGTCAGCGTCCGCGAGGCCTTTACCACGCGTGCCTTTGGCGACCAGTCCATCGTCTTCGTCTACGACTACCATCCTCTCTCCAGTACACTCTACGCTGAGCACATGACGATCAAGGCTGCTCAGCCGGATCGACGCACCGGTCGCATGCAGCCCGTGTCGATGCAGATTCCGGAGCGCACGCTGTGGAGCTACCTGTGTCAACTGGCCAGTGCCCTTCGCTCCATTCACGGAAGTGGGCTTGCGGCGCGCTGCATCGAGTCGAGCAAGATCCTCCGTACCGGCAAAAACCGCGTTCGCATCAACTGCTGCTCCGTGTTTGACGTCATTGCCTACGACCCAGACAACGGCGACGAGGCCCTTCGCATGCAGCAGCTCGAAGACATGACCAACCTGGGTGCCCTCATCCTCTCGGTCGGACTCAACAGCGTGTCGGCCATCAACGATGTGCCCGCAAGCCTCGCCAGCATTGGAGGGCGCTACTCTCAGGAGCTCAAGAAACTGCTTTCGTGGCTACTTGGCCAGACTGAGGGCCCCACTCGCAACGTCGACGAGCTCTTCAAGATGCTCGGCACTCATCTTGTCGACGAGATGGACTCGGCACTCAATTACAACGACCTGCTGGACAACTCGCTGATGAAAGAGCTCGAAAACGGTCGCCTCGTAAGACTGATGTGCAAGCTCGGCTTCATCAACGAGCGGCCGGAGTTCGACCACGACCCGCGCTGGGCCGAGACGGGCGACCGGTACGTCATCAAGCTCTTCCGCGACCACGTCTTCCATGCCGTCGACGAGGCCGGTCGACCTGTTGTGGACTTGAGCCACATTCTCACCAACCTCAACAAGCTAGACGCCGGCGCGGACGAAAAGATCATGCTGACGTCGCGTGACGAGCACAGCTGCTTGGTCGTAAGCTATCGCGAGATCAAGAATTGCGTCGAAAACGCCTTTCAGGATCTGTCACGGACGCGATGAAGCAGTTGTGGCAATCCAAATCGGACCGTTATCGTAGCAACCCCATTTCTGTCTTTATCGTATTGTAGAAATAGCAGTAATCTCACGCATAACCTCAGGCAAATGCACACGGAAAAGTGTGCTTTGTCGGCTGTGAAGCATCTAAGCGGCCTCGTTCATCGGAAACGAGGCTGAAATCTCGGCATTGACGAATGACGCATGAATCAGGAAAGACTACAATTTAGACGATGGTGAAGACGCCACTCGCCGTTGCGAGGAGAATGTCGGCAGAGCTGTCGATGCAGCTGAGAGTGTATGGATGTTGTGTGCGGATGCCGGCAGAGCGGCCGACGGGAGCGATTGTGCCTCGAGCTGGGTGTGATCGAGGTCCAAGAAGTTGTTGATGTCGCGCGCGACTCGGTCGGGATACTGGTAGGCGAAACCTGCGCTGGCATTCTCGTACAGCACAAGTGATGCCTTGGGCAGTCGACACACAAGCTCCCAGCTGCGGCTGGCGGGGATGAGTGCGCTGTTGACTCCGTTGAGCACAAGCACAGGCTTGTCGATACTGGCCATGGGATCGGCGTAGGCGCTTGGGTTGCTAGGCGCCGACTCCCACGACCTCCAGGCCAATCGCTGGCATCGGAGTGGTCCCAGATCCCTTCGGTCCTCAAGCAGGCGAATGCTCGGAGACTCGCCGGGCAAAGCAGCGCGGACCTCGGCAGCCGCATTGATGCGCGTCCAGTACGCCTGCATAGCCTCCTGTCCTTGGCGTGTATTCGTGAAGAAGACGCCCCTCATTGTATCTCTGACTTCGCCTGAGTCGTTGCCGTCCGAGTAGGAGTACAGAGAAGCGTCCATGAGGTTCCAGTCGTCTCGTGGCCATGGGATCGACATTGAGCTTCGGGCGCATTCCTCGTAAAGACGCGTGGTAATAGCTGGACCCGTTGTGGCACCAGCAATGATCTTGCGTACACGGCTAGTGGCGGGCGTGGGAAAAAGTGCGGTGAGCAGCGCCGCCGCACCGCCCATGCTCAGGCCAAAGACGTCATATTCGGGAAAGGCGAGATTCTCGGTGACAGCCACGAGGTGCTTGGCCCATTTGTACAGCGAGCCCATATAGGGCCGTGTATCGCGATCCGAGATGGAACGTCCGCAGTGGCACGGATCGAAGATCAGCACCGGTCGGCGTGTGAGCAGATGGGCAAGGAAGAGTGGATCCCAAAGATCCATGCCGCTACGGAAATCGACTTGCATCACGAGTGGAATCCGACTGCGACAAGAAGCATTGCCCGCCGCATCTGCAGCCGTGGGAGCTTTGGACGAGGCGGCTGGTGCGATTTGCACATTGTCGGAAAGATCGAGCCAGCGATAGGCAATCTTGACGCCGGGTCCTATTGGCACGAAGCTGGTTGATGCCGTTTGTACGATATGGAGGCATTGACGAAGGTGGGGATCAAGGGAGTCCATGTCCGATAGACAGTATCCAGTCTGACTGATAAACAAGCACGCCAATACTGCGAGGCGGTGATTCTTTTCTTTTCCTGCGATATGGTCAAGAGAATCAATATAGGTGTGTGACAGACGGGGGCTAATGCGTTCGGAGTACACGCAGCTTGCAGAAAGGAGCTGGGCGCGGATTGACTGCGGTGGTGTGTCGCGGTGCAGAGATGTCGTGGATGAGCTGTACAACGAGCGTGTTATTCTATGAATGGTGATGCTACTGTTGGAAAGTGAGGGAAGGAACAAGGCCAAGACGGTGCTGAGAACGAACGAGTTGCACCACCAGTCGTTGGATGGTTGCAATTCGGCTCTGTCTCTGCCACAAAGAGGTGTGATACGGATACAGGACACAAGATACGTGAACGAGTTCACTGGCCTGTAGTGTACATCGGCTGCTCGGGGTGCAGCAGCAGGAGCAGCAGCGGCAGCGGCGGCGTCAAAGAACCCTGGAGAGAGACCTCGCCAAACAAGTTAGTCCGGCAGCGGCATGGGACGCCTTCCCGTACCGAGGCAACGGCAACAGCAACGGCAACGGTGACCCGCGAAGGCAAAGGAGGCAGCCGTCGAAAAAGCTAAAATGCGGAAGTCAATAATTCTGGAGTCCTGCAGGCCAAGCTCGGTACAGTACTGGACTGTACGGTACAGTGGAGAAGCTGACTTGGGGGGCGTGTAAGCACGGGAGTCGAGCAAGAAAGCTCGAAGGTCCGAGTCAAAAGAGGAGCGGCAAGGCAGTCTGCAGCACGCTTGGACTTTTTCCGGAAGCTGCAGCTGCGGGCTCGCCGCCCGACATTGGCGCAAATCCCACCGAGGCCCCATCTGTGCCTGCCAATAGTCTGATCTTACAGGTGTAGGTCAAATTCAGATGTTAAATTGTGATAGTTGAGGTTAAGTTTGACAAAATGTTCTGGAGGGGGGGGGGGGTTCAATTTTTAGGGCCATCTTTTCCAATGTTCCAACTGTTGTGCAGGCTATGTCTGTCAGAGTTGCATGCACCTGGCATGCTGCAATTTATATTCAAAAACAGCAGCAACTACAACACACATAGCAGCAACTACAAAGCAACAGCAGCAACTACAACTGCACTGAATACAAATGTGTCAATTTCTGCTACAGGACAAACACAGTCTGGCCAGCTGCACCAGCTTGTATTCATTGCATGCTACGGCAGCTACAAGCCAACAGCAGCAGCTACAAACCAACAGCAGCAACTACAATTGCACTGAATACTGTTAGGATGGACCCAGGGGTCTGATCACCCCAGTATGGATACTGTGGCCTGGAGCAGGCATGAAATTTGCTTGAGAGGCACACACAACACATTGGGTAATGGGATAGGGGTTCCAAGTGTTGTGCGGGCTATGTCTGCCAGATCCACACGCGCCTGGCAAACTGCCATTTGTACTCAAAAACAGCGGCAATTACAACACACATAGCAGCAACTACAAACTGATAGCGGCAACTACAAAAATATTAAGTACAGACGCGTGAAGTTCTGCTGCTGGTAGACTGCCGTCCGGCCTGCTGCACCAGCTTGTATACACTGCATACAGTGGCAACTACAAACAGGCATAGCAGCAACTACAAACTCATAGCAGCAACTACAAACTCATAGCAGCAACTACAAACTCATAGCGGCAACTACAAACTCATAGCGGCAACTACAAACAGACATAGCGGCAACTACAAGCAGACATAGTGGCAACTACAACCACGCTGAATACAGACACGTCAATCTCTGCTGCTCACAGCCAACCACCATCTGGCAAAGATGACACAGGCCACAGTAGCTTCTGCCCTTGAGCTCTGCATGCTCATGGAATGGTACGTAGATACAGAGAATGACAGCGGCATCACAGAAGTACCAGTCAGGCTCCAACTGGATCATTGTACTACATTTTACAGGCTTTCAAAGGCGACATGAGTTTATCATGGGAAAATGGCAAGATAAACTCACGTCGCCTTTGGCACACTATACAGCACTGACCAGGCATGCCCTGGTAGATCCAATGACACTGTTGTCTTTGCAAGCTCTTTCTCTGTCAGATTGTGTTCTTTGTTGTTTGCAATGCATAATGAACCATGTCTTGTACAGGCTACAATTGCTAGGTTCACACACAGCTGAC